>JAQFVV010000607.1:0-337120 GCA_028023455.1 Epiperipatus broadwayi
TTATATCTCTCTTTCATATCTTTCCATAATCTCATTTCTTTTCTCTCTCCATTACATATATTATTTCTATTACTTTTCCCCATTTCTTTTCCCTCTCAATTCTTTTCTTTTCCATCATTTATTCTTACCATTATTATTACCTCCATTTCATTATTATTATTAATTCTTATCTCTTTCTCTTCCTTTTCCCCCTCTCTCACATCATTACTTCCATATATTTCTTTCTCTTTCTTTTCTCCCTCTCTCATTTCATTTTTAGTAGCATTATCTCTTTCTCTCTCTCCTTCTCTTTTTCACACCCCCTTCTTATTCTAGTAGGTTACATTTTACTTCCATTTCATAATTTTCTCCCTTTATTCTCTTCCTCTTTTATCTCTTTACCTTCTTTTCTTTTCTCTCTTTCTCTATCTCTTATTCTAGTAGGTTACAATATATATATATATTTGAAAGATATTAAATTTTTTATCTAAAATAAAATACATATTTAGATTCATACCAAGAATACAAACCAATTTATTGATACATTCTGTGTTTTCAAAGACTTGAGTATGTGTTTTTCAGGAATAATCTAAGGTAAAAAATATATAAATGATATTATTAGAATTCTTTTTACTTTTTTACAAAACAAAATTTTAAAAAGAATACAAATATTATAGTAGAATAAACAAAATTTAAATTGACTAAATTTTACATTTACTTTTTAAAAAATCATAGGACACCAATAATACTTCCTAAGATGTCATATCAACCCATAGCAGGTTTCAAATTTCTATAAATAATTGCAATCATCAAAACTGAAAAAATTTTCTAAGGAAAGAGTATTTTATGAGAAAAAAAATCCCTAGATCAAATCTTAATTAAAAAACTGAAAAAAGTTAATAGAAAAAATATCAATCCAGTCAGGCGTCAGCAAACTGTAGCTCTTTGATCCAAATCTTGCTTTTTTTTTAACATGATAAACCTAAACACATTTTTTATTTCCTCTTATAATTTGTAAATAAATATTTTGATAACTCTATAAGAGGCAAAATGCACTTTGCAACATTGTTTCTTGAATTCAGCCTTATTATAGAATAGTAATTATTGTATATAATGAATGTTTAAAAATTAGAAAATTATGAACAAATCAAATTGTCAAAATATTTTTTAGTTTTTTGCTTGTTTATTTTTAAAAGAATTTTTATTTTCATTAGAATATATACAGATTCTATGTTCTATTATTAAAATAAATGTTCAAATATATCCACAGCCATTCAGAAATTCATATTTTTCATGAACCTATTTTTTACTTCTTTCCTTTTCTTGTGGGAAGAGGGAAGGGGAGATATTTAAACAAAATGGCTCTTCATATTAAAAAGTTTGCTGAACCTTGGTCCAGCCAAATGAGATGAAATTGTTGTTTTTATCACTCTTGGATCTTAAGAGCAAACTATATGGTTAAACAAATAAAAATTTCTGCACCAATTTACTGACAATAAATTTAAATTGCTGAATATGGAAATAAAAGGATTAAGAGTTGGATCAGAAATCCTTTTGAAATCACTCTAAATATTTTCTGCATAATTAATAATAAATTATTGGTGTGAAAATTCTCAAACGATTATGAAATTAAGTTATAAAATTATTGTATACATTTATCTCAAAAGGCTAATCACGTAACAACTTTTTATTTTAAAAAAAAAAATCTACTAATAAAAATGTAATCCATACAGCTTCATGAAATAAATTAAACTCTATTTATAAAGGACAATTTATTCTAATAATGTAATAACCCTGTAAATAACTTATGACTTTTAAATATATAATGCTGATGATATAAACTTATTCATCGATTAAGTAATTTTAAAATGTTACTATAATAATTCACAAGTCAGATTCCCAAAGAATCACATTTTATAACAAACTTTTACAAACAATACTCATTTTTTCATATTAATGTCCATCTATCGGTTAGGCAAAAGATAGTTCAGTTTTTGTATGATCAATAGATTGGCATTGAAATGAGAAAGTGAGTGTTCTTTGCAAGTTTGTTTAAAAAAATGATTCTTAGAAATCTGACTTGTGGATCATTGTAATAACTTATTCAAACTTGGTTGTTACATAAAAAAATTTAAGTAACAATTTATCTATCCTACATGTCATATCAAAGCATGTTTTGATAAGACAAGATTTCATCAAAATTATACTTTAAATATACTGCAGCTTTAAATATGAAATGCTTAAGTAAAATTTCTTAAGAAAATGTCAAGAAAAGCAGACTAATTCTGAAGATAATTGAATGTAATAATTAATCGTAGTACCCTAATATCTAGGCAACTTTATTTGCTCTTGGATAAAAAAATTAACAGTCTCATTATTATGGAAGAGCTAGCAAAAGATTATTATCAAATAGCAATGCAAAAAAAATGTTAGATGAAAACTTTTGATGCTAATAAAAAAACAATCAAATAAGATATTATATTAGAAAGATTATATATAAATAAGATATTAAATAAAATAATACTAGCAAAGTTGTAGTTCTTGTTATTATTATAATAACAGCAACATTGAAATGATCTAGAGAAGATATTTAAAAACTTTATAACATATAAAATGTTCTGAAACTATCCTATTAAATTCTCATCATTAACAGCCACATGTAAATGAGTATAAGTATTCTAATCCCAGAAAAAAATAATAATAAAGAATAAAAAATTAGAAAAAAAAAAGATTGATATCAGAATTGCCATGCATATAATTAGGGATGGAAATATAGTAAAAAAAACATACAACTGCATTGTCACAATTAATGCAAAGAGATAATTAATGACACAAAACATACAAGACATGAAGGCCCTGATTTAACAGTGATACCCAACTAATACAGACCTAAAAAAAAAGGAAAAATACTATGTAATAAACTTAGCAGAGTCAAATACATGCAATATCAATTGCCCATGGAAGAAAGATAAATTAACAGTATGAAATTAAAGACATGTGGCATAAAACAAAATAAATATCATCTCTCTAATGTAGAAAACTAGCTAAGACTTGACACTAATAAACAAATAACATACTATCTTAAATACATACAAAGTAATGATAAGATTACTAGAAACAAATAAATAAAAACAAATGTTGCATCATATCTATTGTTTGATGTTAGAATATAATTCCAAAAAGGAGAGAAATTTATAGCAATAATGATCATCATAATCATCAACCATTATCAATCCACTGCAGGATGAAGGTCTCTCCAAGTTCAATCCATCTTCTCCGATCTTTAGCTTCTCTTCTCCACATCACCCCTGCATACTTTCTTACTTCATCCATCCATCTCACATGTGGTCTCTTTCTGGGTCTTTTACAATCTCTTGGAATCCAGTTTAAGATTTCAATTGTCCATCAATCTCTTCTAGCAATATGTCAGCCCAACTCCACTTCAGTCTTTTAATTTTTTCAATGAGGTCAATAACACCTGTTTGTTCTCTTATCCATATATTGAGTTTTCTATCTTTTCTTGTACTCCCAACATGCATCTTTCCATACTTCTTTCAGTGGTCTGAAGTCTCAGTATTGCTCTTCTATTAAGTGTCCAGGTCTCAGATCCATAAGTAAGAAATGGTAAAACACATTTATTAAAAACCTTCCTTTTCAAACACATAGGCATATTTCCTTTTAGTATTAAGTTATTTCTACCAAAAGCAGTCCAAACAATTTTAATTCTATGATTAATTTCATACATTATGTTTCCATCTGTTTAATAATCTGATCAAGGTATTTGTAACTGTTAACTTCTTCTAACTCATTATAATCAATCTTTATTTTCATATTTTGAGAAAATCCATTTAAACATTACTTTAGTCTTTTTAACATTTATCTTTAGTCCTACTTTCATCTGATGACTCCTGCAACATTTCCTGCAGTTCTTAAGCATTATTTGAAAAAACTATTACATCATCTGCAAAATCTAAATGACTTAAATAATCTCCATTTACTTTCACTCCTTTAGCTTCGCATTTTAATCCATAAAATACTTCTTGCAGCATTGCTGTAAAAATTTTTGGAGATATGGAATCACCCTGTCTTACACCCTTCTCAATGTTGATTTTCCTAATATCATTATGTAATATAATTGTTGATATAATACAATAGTTAATATTTCTAAATGATTTTTTTAAAAATGCCCAATTATTTGGATGAAAATTAAAAAATTTTCTTTATTACTGTTGATATTCTCATTTTCCAAAAAGTCTCATAATGTTAGTTCATTAATTAGCCTGCCATAACCATGCTCCC
Source organism: Epiperipatus broadwayi (assembly GCA_028023455.1). Lineage (NCBI taxonomy): Eukaryota > Metazoa > Onychophora > Udeonychophora > Euonychophora > Peripatidae > Epiperipatus > Epiperipatus broadwayi. Next base: position 4,279 of record JAQFVV010000607.1, read on the forward strand.
AATTTGAATCTGAAGTAAACTGTGAGATTTTTACAAGTAACTGACAAGTTCTCAGGCAAACTCAGGATTTTTTTCAATTAGACAATTTGTAGCAATCCATTTAATAATAGTAAAAAGAAAAAATTATATGGTTAGTTTATTGGGAGTTCTTGTGTTTTTTACACCCAAATAGTAGGTTCGACACACAGCAGTTCCATTCAATTAATTAAAGTGAATCATTCTCCCTCCCCCCACCCCCTGTTTAATCAACCGAGAATCAATCCAAGAATCTTTAGCTATAGATCCTGTCAGCTGTTCTACCATTGTGCTAAACCAGGCTAGTATACTGAATGGCAAAAAAATAGTTAGCTATTTTTAGCAGGAAAGAAAAACTTTTGAATAATCCAAGTTTGTCAGATGAGGGCACTCATAAAAATAATATTAGACTATCTTTACTTCTATAAGAAAGATAAATCTCAGTTTAAATTTAGTTTTTCAAATTAATAATATTTACCATAAAGTTGCTGGTTTTAATATGAGTTACTTATCTTTAAAATGTCTGGGATATTTTACTTATATTTCCATATATTTTCATAATCAAAGGAAATAAGGCACTCTTCCTGATTAGCTAATTGTTGTAATTTTTTCTCATTGCAACACACTTTTAATTATTAAGCATTTAAAAAAAAAAATTGTCAAGAGAAATTTTATACAACTCCTGCATTAGAACTATAATAAAAGAATATCACTGAAAATTTTAATAGTTTAATAACTACAACTGCAAATGTTCATATATTTATGAGCATATCTTAAATTATTTTAATACAAAATTTATCAAAAGCAGATATAAAATTTAACTTTATCTTATAAACTATAATCCTTCCTTCAAAAAAAAATTCAACTACGATTTTTGTACCTAGATCTGAACATGATTAGGCAAATATTAAAAATGATTATCTTCTGAATTGATTTCTGAGGAAAATAAAAAAACAAATCTTGAAATGAATAGAATTTTTGTGATCAATATCCCTATGTAATTATCAAATGGTCTTATGATTTTCCAAGTAAATGATCATCTAATAAATAAAAATGCCTAAATTTGATCATAGAAAATTTATTTAACATTAAATGAAGCAAAAATATAAAAATTACTCATATAATAAAGATTTTTGAAATTATTTTTTTAATATTTCACTTGTAAGCTAAAAGTTTCAATCATTAAAATTGATTGCAGAAAGATTAATCTTGAGTAGTATTAGTCAGTATTTCAATAAATAAATATTTTTTTACACTGCAAATAAATTATAAAGATGTCAACAATAATATCAAAATATTTTATGTAACATAATAGGACTACCTAAAATGTAATAAGATGTCAATTACAAAGTGAAATAAAAAGTGTATTTCAAATTAAGATTATATAAGTCACATTTCAAAAACTGAGAAGTTAAAACAATTCATTAAAACCCAGGAGATGAGCTTATTTGAAAAAATAAGATATGATTTATTGAATTATATATAAACTATTATAAATTAAGATTAGTTTTTCTTTTATTATAAAATGAGATATGCTACATACATGTGATTTCAGTTTTTCAATGATTGAAAGATATAAAAGATTAGAGATTTTAACATATATTGTGTGTGTGTATATATATAATTGTAACCTGATAATATTCTATTCCATGATCAGTAACAAATACAATTTCATTCACAGCAGTCCAGCAACAGCCAATAACTTTGGTCATTTTTCCCTAAAAATTTAAACACACAAATAAGAATCAATAACAAAATATACATGAAATTATACAAAAATATAAATTAAGTTCTAAGATAAAACAATGTAGCAATTATGGAAATTTCAATGGTTAATAAGAATTTAATAAAAATAATTAGTGATAAATAAAAGCACACAAATATATATAATAAAATTTATTACTATTAACACATGTGCTTAATTAAAACCATAGAAATGTTCAATTATAATACTGAGATAGAATTAAATCAATTAGTAAAATCTACCTTTCCCCCTTTGTTCTACATAATTTTTTTTTTTTGTTACAATAACACTTAAGATTTATTTTTATTAGAATCATATATTAAATAAACTAACAAAGAGACCTTCTATTTAATTTTAAATAATTAATTTAAAAATAACAAAAAATATTATTACTTGCTAAATTAGTATACAAAAATGATGGTCATGTGATAAATTAATGTACTAAATTAATATTTAAGTCATTCCAGACTTTATTTTAATATTCATATTAAGTAATTTGGGTGTGTGTACATTACTTCTTTTTGTTTATAAACCTATATGCTCACATAATCAAGGTTACTCATCGTCAGGGTTATGAGCATAAGGCAATTTGTCTTAGAATATGTAATAAAATATCAATATAACCACAACAAATATATATAATAAATAAATATAACATGATACAATTTAATTTTTAAAATATTAAATAAATTTCAAATATAAAGTTTGTATGCATTTGTTAAGATTATGTCTGAAAGCATGTCTTTGCAATTAATTTATTATTTAATATTTTAAAAATTAAATGGTACTCTGACATTTCTTTATTATTATACATACAGAGGAAAAAAAAAAAAGGGGGGGGGGGGGGGCTGCAGAAAGAAAGTTTGCTATTAACCAAAAGGAGCCTGTTTGATCCCTCTTTGAGGTCTTAAAAAAACTGAGCAAATTCATAATGTCCACACCATGCTTTTATTACTATATGACTATTTGTATGATAAACAAACACAAATGGCTGCTTAACATCATACATCAACTAGTTAGATTTGTTCATTAACTTTTTAATTCTGAATTTAAAACCAAAAAAACATGATTATCTTTCTTATCATTGCCTAATAGTTCTTAAGAATTTTTTAAAGATGGATGAATGACTGCGTGAATGATATTTTTTAGATATTTACAATCATTAACAGACGAAACTAAACTCTGTCCTTATTCTCAGAAGGACATCAAGTTATCAGTCAAGATAGTGGTTGGTGACCAAAAGCAACAAGTGATTAGAATCTTTTGAATGAAAAATAAATTAAATGAATTGGAAGAAAAATTGTCTAATAATACACAGGACATTGTTGGATTTTGTAAAATTAATAGAAAATGTAAAGCGATGATTTAAAAAGTGAATATGTATTTTATTATAAAGACATAAATATTGAATGCACAATTCATTATAAACAAAAAGTGGAAGAACAACATTGCACAGACTGAAACTATATCAGAGTGGCAACATTAGTTATTCAACTTAATGGAAAACACCAAAATGTACATAATTCAGGTTTATATCCCAACAAGTTTTTATTGTAATGAAAAAATAAAATATTTTTTATGGATGTATAAAATACTTTTGATAACACCAAACAATATTTTAAAATTGTTATGGAAGACATATTGAAAAAAAATTAAAAGATGAAAATACTGTGGGTAAATTTGGCTCTGATAACAAAAATGAAAGAAGATGCAGACTTATTGAATTTAAAGAAAAACTGTATTTTATGAATTCCTTCTTTGAGAATAATGCCAAATGGAAATAAACAGGGAAATATCCAAATGAAGGTACAGCAAAATTGGATTATATTTTGATTAACTAAATAGGTACTCCAAGATTATATATTCAATACAGGAAATTAAGGTCGCTAAAACGGTATATTGATGTGCGTTTTGTGAAAAAGAGCGCCATCAGACGATAGGATTGAGTTTTCATACTATTACCAAAATCAAGATAAATATTAAAAAGCTAAATTAATATTCTATGAATTTTATCAGAAGAGGAAAATAAAAATTGATAATCATGAATTAGAAAAAGTTAACAATTATAAATATCTTGATTAGATTATTAATAGAGATGGAAACATAAATGAAATTAATCACAAAATAAAACTTGAATGAGGCATTTTTGATAGAAATAACTTAATATAACAAAAAAAATATGTCTATGTGTTTGAAAAAAAAAAAAGGTTTTTAATAGATATTTACCAGTCTTATGGATCTGAGATTAGACACTTAACAGAAGAGCAATACAGAGATATTTCTTAACATGGCAGTAATAAGAAGGAACCAAAAATAAAATATCTGAGTGAAAGAACAAACAGATATTATTGACATGATTGAAAAAAAATTAAGAGGCCAAATGACACTGGCCTAACATATTTCTAGAAAAGATGATAATAGATGGACAGATGAAGTCTTAGACTGAATCTCAAGAGATTGTAAAAAAATCTACAAAGACTTCACATGAGATAGATAGATAAAACAAGGAAGTTTGTTGGTATTTTGTAAAGAAGAGAGGCTAAGATCAAAGAAACTGCATTCTAATTGAAGAAAATTTCATTGTGCAGTATGATAATAATAATACATAATTAGATAATAAAATTATTTATCAAATTATTACAGAAAGAAACTTAGGATTAAAATAAACAGACAAGCAAATAAAGTAACAAAAAAGTGGTAAGAATTATTAAAACCCTGAAAAAAAATTTTAATGTCAGGTTTTAAAATATTTATTAATTCTTAATTGCTTAAATATTTGTTACTTGTTATCTATCATTCTAGTTATGCTAATGGAGAATTCAGTTTACAATTAATATTATATATAAATAATAAACTATCAGCTTTAATGCTTTAACATCACTGTAAAATAATTCCAGTAGTATAAACATGCGTGAATCATCGCAATTTCAAATATTTAATATGTCAGGTTTTAGAATCCAGATTCTTTAAGACATTGTCCATTTCATATCAGAATTTTAAACTTTAACATTAGTTAAGTTACAAATAAAGATTTCATATTTCTTTCTAACAATTATTAAACTATAGCTGTAATAGTTCTATTTGAGGAATTCTATAAATATTACCTTGATTATTTCATTGCTGGAAATCATTTCTTCAGTTTAGATTTTACTTCATATTCAAATTGATAATGGGAGATTGATTGATAATACTGCATTTGTTCTGAAATATTACCTGTTTTAAATTTTATATATATAAAGAATACAGCAATTAAAATAAATTTAATTCATTTAGTTTTTACTTATTGATCTTTTATTTTAAAGAATATAGAGCTATTTGTTTGGTTAACTGATGGTTATTTTGTGAATCATATTAAAAAAAAAATCACTTTTTTTAGCAACTGGATATTAATTACTAAAATATCTCAGCAAATCAAGATCCTGAAATTCTTGTAATAAATACAGTAAAATGCATTAATCATAGCATTCTTAACATTATTATATAATAATTCATTGACATCATTCAAAAAAATATTCTAAAAATTAATATTCAAAAGTATAAAATATTTAATTGCTTTTTTATATATATATTTGTTTTGAGTATATATGTTACAATATATAAATATACAGGTAAACTAAGGTTATAATTTTAAAACGAAATAGGTTTATTTAATGAGCAAATTTTCTTTACCATTCTTAAGTAGATTTAGTTGATTTATTAAGCATTAGCTAGTTTCTATTTAATAATTTTATTATAGAGATTTAAATATCATAGTCTTATTTTCATATAAATGGGATGTTTTACTCAATTTTTATTTTAAATTTACTAAAGAAGTTTATCAGAGAATATCCATTCATTTGTTTTATGAATGTTATGTTAATAATAACTATAAATATTTTATATTCATCGAGAAGTAAATATTCTTGCATTTAATTTACAATTTTAAAAAGTCCACTGGTTACTATATTTTATCATTTAATATTTTGTTATGTGTGTATTGTGCCTTGCCTAGAATTTTATATGCATTTAATTTCAAAGTATTTTCTACAGTAGTCAGTTGACACATAGTTTGCTTTGTTGGTTCGAACATTGGATATACGTTTTGTATTTTTAAACTTCTTAGGAATAACTTAGTTAATTCAGGTGAAGTATATATCTTGCTATTAGTTAGTATTTTTTAGCCTCAAGAGTTAGGCTTAGTTTATAATTTTTGAATATGCTTTATGGAGTAGAGAAAATCCTCCATCCTTACTGTATTGTATTTCCATGATTTGATAGTGCTTGTCCCCAAAAGAGGGTTATTATATTGTATTTTTCAGTGATGATGATCACATTTATAAGCATTGGAAATCCCATGAGAGGATTGTGCTTTTCTGGTGTGTTCCTGTTCCCAGATGTTCTGAAGATGAATTCCAGACATCTTAGTTTTGCCTCGTAGTTAGGTATTTTGGAAACCACCACATTCTTTTCCAGCTCTGAAGAGCCTAGTATTTTTATATTTTGTTTGCCTATCATTCATGATGACTTAATGCTAATTCCACCACAGTAGGTGATGTTGCCTTTGTTTTAAATTTGTGATGACAAGATATGCTTGTTTGAGGAAATGTATTTCTTCAGTAGTTGTAGCTAATTTAAGGCTCATAGGTATATCAATGTTTAAATTGTGTTGCTATGATAGTTTTATCACGCACAAGCTAACCAACAATAAGTTATATTTATTTTAAAGTATGTTAAATATGCATATGGTATAAGTGGCAATTCACACATACTAATTTAATATTTTCAACTAGAATTTCGCCGCTGGATTTGTAAGTCTGTTACATCATTATCTTTAAAACATTGAGGGAATAATTTTATGTGGACTAAAGTTATTTAAAGAAAAAAAGTATAACTGATCTCTGATGAATGATTGCCCCATATATTTAATTTAGTTTAATTTTAATATTAGCTTAATCTAACTTAAGCATATATCTAGCTATGATATTAATTATATCCGTGAAACTAGTGATGATATTTTTCAAAAGTATTGCTGAATATGCTTATTCCAACTTAGCGTTTGTTAGGTTTAGGAGTATAAAATTAAGCTTAGGGTTTTCAATATAAATCTAGTTCTATGTGTTATTCTAATTATTAGATGACACAATAATGGTATAAATTAGTCTAATAAAGAAGAATAGTAGTGTACTTATTAAGTACATATGATAATTAAAGTTTAAAGTTTTTTTTTTTTTGTTGATAAAAATCTAATTATTAAAAGAAAGTAATATTGAATAATCTTTGTCGGTTAATAAGTGTATTAATGTAAGTTAAATAAAACTGTTAAGAGTCTAAATATTTATACTAAAATTTAGTGCGGTATTGGCATTGTTTGTATTCTACTACATTTGTAAACATTTCTTCTCATTATTAATAAATCAAATTATTATTATTTCAAAAGTTTTGTTTTGTTTGTTTTACTTTTATATGAGAATATATTATTATCTTGGGTTCCAAGTTCACAAAATCTTAAAATGTAAAAGTTATTGAATCTTCAATTCACAAATTTACAAGTATATTCTAAGATAATAAATATAGTTAATATTGTCTTGAAAATTAAAAAAAAGCTATGTTAAAGTAAATGATTCTCATATTGAATCATAAATACAGATAATTGCATTATAGCAGATACCTAATTAAATACTTAGTTAAAAGTTTGTTTGTTTTTAAATTATCGGTATATCTTTCAGACTAAAGATTATGCAATATCAGATTAACAATATTAGTACTTCAGAAAAATATTTTAATTAATATTATTTCAGAGCTGCACCTTATCTTATATTCACTGCACATCATCTATCATCATCTTAAATCTGATATAATTAAAGAATTCTAATTTATTTGCATTTGAGGTCTTTAGTGGTTGTCTGTGAGTATGGAAAGGCATTGAAAGTACCCTTGCTCTTTTCTCTGCTCAAGTAATATCTTAGATAATAAGCCATTATTAGTTAAGTTTAAATTGATTCATTAAATTTTGTGAATAAATGTTTGTTTTATTTATTATTTTAAGATTGAACATATTATAATTATTTTATGGCCAGCTAAGATGTCACTTATTTATTTATTAATCACAATAATTCTTAATTAGGCAACTTAACTTAAACTTTAATTTTACACAAGAGTGTTAGTTTTAAAATCCCTGAGGTTATTTACTCTTGTTGTTTTAGTAAATATAATTCTGTAAGATAATATTTTAAGGCAAAGCATCATAGGTCTTATTCAGAGAATGTATAATCTATTAGGACTAATATGGTAAGCATTGGTTAGTGATTTAGATAATCTTTTGTATGGTTTATTAAAATATTAATATGCTGTAGTAGTTATAGTTCATCAGTATTGGATTTGACATTTATTTGATTATACATCTCTTGGATCATCATCTCTTTTCTTTAAATTTATTGTAACCCCACTGAGCCGAGTCGTTTAGAGTCTCTTATTTATATTTTATTTCATTTCATTTCAATTTTATTCCATTTCTTTTCATGTCATTTCTCATATCTCTTTATCATCTCAGCTATTTAAAACATTCGTTAAGAGTTTCTTCTATCATCTCATTTCATTTCTCTCTCCTTTATTCCATCTTCTTTTTATATCTCTCTTTCATATCTTTCAATCATCTTATTCCTTTTCTCTTTCCATTACATATATCATTTCTGTTACTTTTCCCCATTTCTCTTCCTCCTCAATTCTTTTCTTTTCCATCATTTATTCTTACCATTAGCATTATCTCCATTTCATTATTATTTCTTTTTCTTCTTTTCTATCTCTTTTCTCTTTCCCACAACCCCATCTCATTCTAGTAAGTTACAATATGTTACAACATAGTTGAAAAATTATTTATAAAACACACAGAATATTCCTGTTAAATTTTCAATGTTTACATCTATAATCTTGTGAAAACCTTGTTTAAAACTTGTAATTGTTTATGGGAAAACTAAAATTACATGTGAATGTATTTAGAAAATTATTACACTTTAAATCTTCACACATATATATATTATTGTCTGATCTACAATCTTTATAAAATCTTGAATACTAATTAATAGTAGAAGTCACTTTTACCTTAAAATATTTCAGACAATAATATAATTACTAAATGACATAATTTCAGCTAGAAAGCCTATTTTTAATTGTTACTTTGCTTAATTATATCATAGCTGAAAAATTACTTATAAAAATATACAGAATATTCCAGTTAAAATTCCAATAATATGTATGAGATATATACATCCTTTCCTATTTTATATCCTTATCCTTTATGAATCTAAATTTGAACTGCTAGAAAGTTGATAATCAATAATTAATAGCATTCTGAGATAGTAAATTTGATCTACCATAAAACAATTTATAACATTGGATAACATAAAAGGATTTCAGGATATATTTATGCAGGGTTAAAATTGATTATCAAATTGGAAATTCTCTAAATTCAGATAAGTGGCTAAATCATCCTCATTTAACTTAAGTCATAAAGTAGATAACCTGAATAAGTATGATGAAATTAGAGGACATTTAAAATTAATAACCATATTATGATAGTATATAATGTAACAATTATGTATATATTTGTATATTCCATTTCAGCACAATAGTTATACAATATGTTCAACTTTGATCAAAAAGTTGATATAATACTTAAGTTCAATATCTGAGTAATTTTTGTGAGTAAAAAATTCAGCCAATACAATTCACTCTAAAAAATTTAAGCTCATATATTGCTAAAAAAATTTGAACCTAAAATTATTAATACTTTTTAATTTTTTAATACATACTGTTCCACTGAAAAAAGGAGTGAGATGAAGTGCCTAGAAATGTGAAACAATAAATAAAAAAATCACTCTGACATTTTAACACTAAAAATAGTTTTAAAAAATGCTTATGATAAATTATATAAATATTATATTTAGCTAGGGTATTACTAAAATAATATATCAATATTTAGCAATTAACATTACCAACTACATAATCTCCAGAGACATTAAATCTTTTAACAGTATTCCTTATTTCTACATTGATAGCTTACTATGTGACATTTCAAATATAAGAAATCTTCTATTGCTTTTTTAATAATTTTTATTTAAGAGTTCTGCTGAAGATGACTGAAAAGTTATCAACTTACTTGACATTAATTGAAGTTTAATTTTCAAAGTCATTCACTTTCAGTACATGTTGTCTGGATACTTAAGACATGCAAAAAAACTTTTATAGCTCATTCTTTATATATTTTTGTCATCTAACTGAAGAACAATTTGAATTCTTTACTAGAATACAATTTCAAAGAAACCTAAAAAATTACATCACTAAAAATAAAAATGAAAACAATAATATCTTATGGTGTGCTCCTGTTTTAATACTTTATGGTATAAATTGTGATTTAAACAATAAAACTGCGACAGATAAAGTAAAATTTATGGAATTCAAAATCACATGTGCATACTGAAACAATATAATTAGTTGAGATTCTTAAATTTATTAAATTTTTAAAAAATCTACATAAAAATTAAATTCCCTCATTAGAAAATAATCAGCATAAAAATTAGAATTCTTATTAGACAATAGAATAGTATAGATTCACTTATCAATATTCTTTTATTTACAAATGATCAATTGTAATTGGTAATCAAAATGAATGAGCTTATTTTCATTTATATCAAATACAAAAAGTAGACAACCAAGAGAAACAGAGCTAAGTTTATAGACAATTTATGAATCAATAATCTTTTTATGAACATGTTACTAAAATTTACAATTGCTACTGTTCTATTAAATCTTTTTTAAATATTACTTTTCATTACACTCACATGAGTTGGGTGTTTTAGAGAGAAACAAAAACCTTTAGATATATATTTTTTAAACATTGTCTCATTTTTCATTGGTTTAAAAAAAAAATTAAACTCCTAACATTACTCCTATCCTTACAAGTGCCTTCTCATATTATAAAGAACATTGACAATTTTCATTATGTATTCCAAATGTAAATAGTATCTTCAGAATGATGTTACTGCAAAAAAATTGCTATAAAATATATATATATCCTTAGATAGTCAAATAGCATTTTCACTAAATGGCAAAAACTTAATTTAACAACTTTTTGAAAAGAACATAAAGAAAAAAATAGTATTTTCTCTTAAAACAATATATATATTGTAGCCCTTGTGTTTGCCCAAGACTCCATTTTTTGAATTAAATATGTAGAGATAATGTTTAATAAAATTTTTCCTCATAGTTTGTATTTTTTTTTTTTTCTTCAATAGACAAACTTTCTAGCCAAGGCTAGGTTTGAACCTATATTCATAGGAATTGTGTATGTTTTACTTGGTAGGCAATCTAAACATGTCATTAAAAAATTTCTAGGCAAAAGATTGTTTTATTTAATATTAATTTATGGGACAATTTAATATTAAAGATATAATTTATTAGATAGGCAATATTTATACATCATTTAATAGTTGGAATGAAAAGAAGAGAGGGGGATGTGCGATTTATAAAACTAATTTAGAGAGTGGAAATAGATAGTCATAGTTTTACACTGACAAGTTAGATCCAACTAATTCATGAAATTAAATTGTAAAAAAAAATAATAATTAAGGATTAGAATATTAAACAGTCGATTTAATTAAAATTATATATATATATGAGTATAGTGTGTGTGTATTTAATCTGGTTGTGGATTTTAATCATAAAGCTCACAATTAAATAATAATTATTCCGTGTGTGAAGAACTTCTCTAAAGAAGAAATTAATTCGTTTTAATAGTTTATTCTTAGCAGCCAAAATTTTGGTCAAGATTCAGGGTTTGCAGTTGGGCTGCTATACATTTTTTCTTATTATTAAAGAAAAAGTAAAAGGAGGGAGAAAAGAGAGCTTTCTCTCATTTGTTTTGTTCTTTGGAAAGATTCTCACAGAGTAGAGTTACTAAAGTAAATCATTACAGTGATTTAATGATGTCTCTATGGCACAGGAATTTAAGTTTAAAATTAATTGGTGATTATCTATTAGAATGCAGATATGAATTTGGCAGATGGTTTTTCAAGAGATCAGAAAGGTTAAGATAACCAGAAAGAAAAAGAAACAATAGGCAATTAATCAGGAAAAGAGACTGACCAGACATTTGAAGGGTCAATGGAAGGTCACGTTGGGGGGGGGGAGTGAGAGAGAGCCAGACACTATAAGAGCTCTGCTCTTTTGAGGAGGGGGTAGTTGGTTTTATCTCAATCTCTCTTGCAAGTCTCTTATCATCGGTTTTAGAGAGAACCTTAGCTGTAAAAGTTTAAAGAAACATTTTTTTTTTTTGAAAAGAAAAAGAGAAATCATTTATTGTTAACTATTTTGTTCTGTCTCTTGAAAGACAAACTTTGCCAAATTTAATAATATAGAAAAAAAAAAGACTCTAGAGTAAAGTTTAAGTTAGGTGCACATTGACTGCCTCCACTAATTTATCAGAAATCGGCAAATGGTGAAATTTAAACTACAGAAAATAAAATTTTGATTTCGTATATAAAGCATTAAATCTGAATGCTATAATTTCATATAAAGCATTAAATATAAATATTAAGTAAACTGAAAATACATCAAGAAGTGGACTTATATATTTAAAAATTAAAACAAGTTCTATTCAGCTGTAATCCACAGAAACCAAAATGAGGAAATCTCAGCAGTGCAAAAACTTTATACATTTTGGCATAGGAATCGAACTCTATCACAAGGATTCTTTCTACATAATGTCATGTGTGCACACAAACAGCCAAAGAAAGAAAAAACAAAAAAAAATGGAAACCAGAAATCTAAAGGACATTCCAGAGAACTATTTAAGTGTATTTTTATTATTATTGCTATTCATGTAGAACATTTAATCTAAAAAAAAAAAAAAGAAAAAAAAAGAATTTTTTTTTTATTATCATATATATCCATGTTAGAATTATAATTATTATTTTGGGAATAGATGAAATTAATATCAAGTCATTTTGTATGTGCCTTTTAAATGCTTTCATTATTATTATTATCATCATTTAGGGATAGATGAAATTAATATCAAGATATGTGGTATGTGCCTGTTAAATGCTCTTATTATTATTATTATTTAGGGGTAGATGAAATTAATATCAAGTCGTTTTGTGCCTGTTAAATGCTTTTACGATTATTATCATTTAGGGGTAGATGAAATTAATGCCAAATCATTCTGTATGTGTCTTGTTTTAAAGCTTTACATTTTTGTTATGATAAGAGTGAGAGATATTGTTGTGGGAAATGTTTTTTTGAATCGGATCAGGGATTTTTATCAAGTGCTTAGACCTAATGCTATGTTTTATGAAGGTTGCATGATTGTTGGGCTAAAATATCATCATTATCCTATAAAAGTGCAGAGAAGTAGTTTTGAAATTTTAATGCGCATTTCTTATTATTATTATCATAAAGTTAAATAAAGTTAAAGCTAGATACAAGCTAATTAAGGCTTGGAAATATTATTGGCTCATGTTCCAGTGTACTATTTCGCAAGAGTAATGTATATATGAAAGTTTTACTTGTACAAATTGATGTTAGACCTGTATATATGTGGGTGGACAAGTCCCCATCAAGCTAGTGGAGTCGTAGTTTAGCTCGCTCCCTAAGATATTTATTTATAAAGTATTTAAACACAGTGAAAGAGTTTTCCCACTTAGTTGTTTTCTACACCGTAAGATGATTTCTTTGTTGATGGCCAGAGGTTGATAGGTAAACCCAAGTCTCTTTATATGACTAGCGATAAAAATCCTAGCATATCTCAACCTTAGTGAAAAGGTTTTCTCTTATTCAGGTCACTGCCTGCCTCATGTTAATGTTGATATTCCTTATGGGTGTATGAAATCTAGCTATTACTAAGCATTACTTATAAATGTTGGATACAGGGTCGCAAACTCAATTTGATGTCAGGATGAATGCTGGTAATGTGTGTGCGATTGGTGTACTTGAACATTGTTTTGTTGATACATTTTAATTTATCAATAAGAGCCAAGAGTAATAACGTCAATAAATATTCAACTTAAGGGTTAAATAAAACCTGCGAATATTGTAAGCAATGCGTATCTAAAATTATTTAATAAATATATATCCGCAGCCAGCTGAGAATTTTGCTGGAAAGGTAATATTACTAAAATATTATTATTATTGTCATAAGAACATGAATATAGTGTGTATGCACATGTGATGATGATTGAGCTAGATACTGATTCGTTGACATTTGAAAGTAACCAAAATTAACTTAGTCCCACCATACATAAAATATTTCTATTGTTGAGCATAGGGCAAAAAATATTAAATTAAAATAATTAAATAAAATTATTAAATTTTATGATTGGAAGCATTACCCTTGGAAACAAATCAGTAGCTAAAAGCATTAAACACTGGGGGGAGAAATTTAATGTTCGCTGTCTGGGATAAAAATGAGAACAAAATATAATAGATGTGAAGGTATATAATATTTTAACTGTCTGATATTAATATTACTCCATGGTAATCCTGATTCCCTAATAATTGAAAAATGAATATGTATAGTTTAAAACCTCTTGACATTATTTATTGATTTAGGGATATTTATTTGTTTAGTTTTTTTTATATCATAATACGGTTGTAGAACAGGGGAAAGCCATGTGAGTCATCAAGTGAATGTATATATTATGTATTGAGTTGTAGTATGTCAATAAAATTTGTTATTTGTTTTAAATAAAAAATTTGCGTACGTCTCAGTGTTTTGTGGGTTATTATAATCTAGACATCTCAAATCCAATCGTACATCAATATATTATTATTAATAGTTGAATCATTATTTTCGTAAATAATATCCGGTAAGATTTATTTAAAATGGTTAATTTTCCGAGCTTATGTGGCACGGCAATACTCAAGATTGCCAAATAATTTAATATAGTTGAAATATAAATTATGAATAGGGATGGTTATTGGGTGATAGTGGATGCAGTGGGTGGGCATAAAATCCTTTCCCCATCCGTTGTATTCAAACACCTCTCCAGACGCGCTTCTTTATAATTTTACTTTAATTGTGAATATGTTTATAATGTTATTTTCTAAAAGATTTGATAAGCTTAAATTATTTGGGCTTTAATGTAAATAGACATTAAACTATATTAAAGATGGCCAAGATCACCCTGGGAGTGATTATGAGAGGGGTGTTTAATCTATTGCAGTTTGTTCGATTTCCACACCTTATTGTTCTAAAAATCCTGAGAAGAGATTATAATGGGAGAAATGAGCTAGCACAATGGAAAATTTAATAGTAAAACAGATAATAATGTAATAGACCTATGGATGTGAGGATGATGGGGATGGATTAGGAGGGTGGAGATGGATATAGAACTATTTGTAATCGAAACAAAATTTTAATTGTGACTTTAATGACAGTGAATGGGGAGTGTGCTAAGAATAGCCAAGAATATTAATATTATTATTATTTTTAATGCATTCTCAGTGGTCTCTTAATCGATTGATTATTTATTGACTCATTCATTAAATATTATTGTTAAAATTTATTAATAAGTTATTGCAATGAGGTTTGGCCTCAATATTTTCATTGGAGTTGCAATTTGGCACCCTGGAAAATAAGATTATGGATGTTCTATCTCATCATCATCATCCCAGTAGGCTTTAGAAATAGTGTTAGCTGGAAATGATGAAGCATCCATCGATCCATCCTTAAAACGTTACAAATGGCATGCAACTTAGCCGCAAGTGTCTGAATGCCAGATAGATTCAATATAGGTTATAATTAATGCATAACGTGGTCGCCTGAGCTGAAATAAATAAATATTACAATTGATCTATAATGAGGATGTGCGACCATTTGAAAAAAGTTATGATTAGCTTAAACTGTCTGATAATATATGTTATATTTGTAAACTCTCCCAATCATTTTAGTTATATTTGAAATACAATGTGGATGACCGATCGAAAGATTACAAAATACGTTTTATACATTTAATTAAGTTATATACAATTTTAATAAGTTATATTTGGCTACAATGTGGAAATATAAATTAAATTGTAGTTGGCTAAATTTTGAATTAGTTATATTTGATTCACAACGTGAATGACCAATTTATATAAGTTGTAGCTGGCTCTCCATAAATTTAATTTGTTATAATATATATATGTCTATTAAGTTATGTATACTAGACTATTGTTGATTTTACAAAAGTTAGGAACCACAAATCACTTTTTTTCTAGGATCTCTTAACTGACCTTCAAACAGTGTAACAAAAACAAGATTGCTATCTTTTTAGTTTTATCTACTGTTCAAGCTATTTTCTTGAAACTTCCTAATATTTAAGCAATTTGTTTGTGCATCTGTATCATCTAATGAGTAATATTACATTTTGGTGACCTCAGTTAAAAATTAATTTCAGGTGTCTTTGGTATTTTTGACAAAAGAATGATCAAAATCAAAAAGTATCACTGACTATCTGGATTATATATTAATTAAACATTTCTCTTTGATTCTACATAGAATAGTGTAAGCTTAAGTAAAATTATTGGACATCAAATGTAAAAGGAAATGATATAAATTTATAGCAATTATATTAAAATAAGTAATTTCAAAAAGTACAAAAAAATATGTAAAATGAATGTAAAGTGAAATAATTTTGAATTTTTTTTTAAAAAAAAAAGGTCTGTGATAGTTTTGTAAAGTAAAAAGTAATCATTTTCTACAATAATCTGTTTAAAAAAATAATTTAAAAATCTAAGGATTTGTAATGACCTTAAACTAACCAGTATTTTGTATTAGCCCATTTTAATGAATATATATTGTATGCATGCATAGAAAATTGCATAAAAATTATTAAAATAGGGACATTAATTAAAATTAAAATATATATACATACATACCTTACAACTTTGGGAATATTCCAAAGTATCTGCGTTTTCATTAATATTGATAAATTCCTATATATATTTAAATAAATAAAATATGTAAATACAAATAAACTAGTATCAATCAGAAAAATAATATATATATATATATGTATCAGTTGATTACTATTAGTTGTTTGTATTGCATCAAAACCCTCTCTTGTTATTAGTTTTATATTATATATATATTTCTTTCACATTGCTGATAGAGTGTTACTTTTATACATATAATATTAGAAATTTTACAAAGCAAAATATTATATAAATATATTCAGATCTCACAGCAATAACACTTAGTTGCTACAATGATAAACAGTTGGCAATGATAATATTAAAGTCATAGGCAAAAATAGAATTTATTTTTATCACCATAGCTACCAGACATCATTGCATTGTGCATGTTATACACATTCAGTATTAAAGACACTTTCACTACAAATATTTGTATATATATATTAAAAAGATCAAATTAATAAATACTAATAGTACATAACAATTTGGAATAATCAGCTTTTATATTATTGCAAAACCTTTTATTATCAAAACAATCTGTATACAAACATCTGTATGTAGATTGCTTTGATGCTAGAGAACATTGCGAAAATTTAACTAACATTCTGAAGTTTATCGCTCCAAATATAAAAATTAACTACTCAATATTTAAACAAATTAAATCATAATATTATATTTGCATATTTTTCTGGAAGAATTGTGTGATGTCAAAAATAATAAGTGTTTTGATTATCTGTCTTGTTTAAACTTTTTGATTACTTAATACACATATTATTTTCAGTTTAGCAATAAGTACATTTGCTTTTATATGTATAATGCTTTAAATACATGTTTATTTACAACAAAAAGTAAAACCATAAAATTGGATTTGAAATAATTAACTACCAAACTTGCGAATAAATATCAGATTATTTCTATCACTATAAACAACTATTTAGCAAAAAGTGATTTCACTTTCAAAATATAAGATAATAAACACCACATGATCACCATTTCTTATGCTTGCTCTTAACTGCAAAACTCTCTATATGTATTGCCACTCAGTGCAAGCCAGGCTTGTGCATAAAATCCCTATCTAGTGCCTACTCATCCAATATCCTCAGACTAGTTTCTGGCTTGTGGCCTTCGTCAGTAAGGAACCTTGGATGAGAGCACTGCACCTAGATCTTAGGATCTAATGCAACTTTCCAGCAGCCACCTTTTATCTCTACTTAACTATAAAACTATGAGACTTAAATTGAAAACACTATATTTTCAATCCAAGCTCATCAGCTTATATAGTCATATAGGTCTGATCTCAGTTCAGTACCTATACATTTTGGTGTCTTTGGTTCTTTAATAACCATAGCCACCATTATCCTATTAGACAGGATTGGTTTTAAGCCAATAAACATCACATAATCACCATTTCTTATGCTTGCTCTTAACTGTTATCAAAACAGACAAAACTCTATACATATTTATTGGCTTAAAACCAATCCTGCCTAATAGGATAATGGTAGCTATGGTTATTAAAGAACCAAAGACACAAAAATGTATAGGTACTGAACTGAGTTCAGACCTATATGACTATATAAGCTGATGAGCTTGAATTAAAAATATTATAGTATTTTCAATTTAAGTCTCATAGTTTTGTAATTAAGTAGAGATAAAAGGTGGCTGTTGGAAGGTTGCATTAGATCCTAAGATCTAGGTGCAATGCTCTCAGATCCAAGGCTCCTTACTGATGAAGTCTACAAGCCAGAAACTAGTCTGGGGTTATTGGATGAGTAGGCACTAGATGGAGATTTTATGCACAAGCCTTCTGGCATCCCTTGATTACTCTGGCTTGCACTTAGTGGCAATACGTATAGAGAGTTTTGCCTGTTTTAAAATATAAGATGTCATAAAATAATTAAATTCTGAATTGTGAACTCTGACAATACAAGGCTCATAAAATCAGTTTCTGAAAAACCATCTTTATCAGCTTTGCCAAGTTCCATCACCATTAACCACAAACAGAACAGGCTTGAATAATACATACATTATGCAGATATTTCAAAGTATAATAGATGAAACACATACAATTATTAAATATGATTTTCTTTACAGTTAACAAGTACACAACTTATATTCTGTATAGATAAAAATTACTATCAGTTTGACGCAAACACATCTGTAAAGTATTATTTATTTTATAACATTCACAATTATGTTTGTTTGTTTTGTGTGGGTTTTTTTTGCACAATTTATAAATACACACACAAATATATTCTAATCAAGTAGAAACTTAATAAATTCTATTTTATATAAATCTCAGGTGAATTAAATATGCATCTAACATAACCAATAGTGTAATTAATACATTTTAGAGCTATATTTCTTATAATACTACAATGAATGATGCAGTCATTCATAGTTATAGCTTTATGATGTATTAATTACACCTTTAAACTGTTATTTATGTGTTAAATTCATTAAATTATCTGCCCAAATATAGGCTGGGAATATTAGATAAGTGAATATCATGAGCAAACAATAACACACTATTCATTTTAGTAAAAATGGATTATTGTTTGCCTTCTTTTAATATGATTTATTCTAGCATTTCAATATTTAAAGTTATATGTTGACCTTAACTTTCTATATCATTAAAATGCATAATATATGCAATAAATAATTAATATAAACTGTTGCAAAAAATATATATAAATATGTAATTAATAAACAAAACTAGAGATTATATAATTTACAAAGTAAAATTTTATTATGATAAGCCTATCATGTTTTTGGAACAAAATATTATATTCACAACTTAAATCAACAAATGAAAACTGAGCTCAATCATGAATAAGAGAGTCCGCATTGAAAGAGTGTTAGATTTACC
Source organism: Epiperipatus broadwayi (assembly GCA_028023455.1). NCBI lineage: Eukaryota > Metazoa > Onychophora > Udeonychophora > Euonychophora > Peripatidae > Epiperipatus > Epiperipatus broadwayi. Next base: position 23,829 of record JAQFVV010000607.1, read on the forward strand.
AAATAAAATTTTACACCATAAACATAATAAAGCACATTTATAACAACAAACTTACCACTGATTTGTGCGACCTCTGAATTGCTAATATTTTTAAATCTGGTGAAAATTTAATTGATATAACATTTCCTTTATCTTCCATTCTGAAAAATATTAATAAATTCAAAATAATTGACAAAACATAAAGTAGACTAACACACCAATATAGAGGGTCAGATCTAGAAATTTTACAATGAGGGATATATCTAAAAACTAAATGTATATTGTACATATCTTATACAATTTTTTCCCAAAAACAATAAATAATTAATAATAATTGTTGTTTTTACTAAATTAAAAAGAATTTTTTTTAAAACAACAACAAAAATAATTATTTTACTTTATGGTTAAAAAGGGATATTCTATTTCATCCCTTTTGTCTAACTCAATTTTTAACTCATTATTTAACAACTATATATCTTGAATAAAAAAAGTGGATCAATATGCTAGAATTGCAATAGCAGAAAATTACTTTTTTATAACTTTTTTATTTTCTTTTTGTTCAGCTTCTGATAAAATTTAGAATTTATTATAATTTAATTCAGTACAAAACAAATAAATGAATTTTAAAAATTACTAATTACGCATTAAATAAACGTTTCTAAAAATCATTTTGCTTACAAAATATACAAAATAAATTACCGAAAACTTGTATTATATCTATCAGAAGGTCCTTTCACAATGACTCCAGTAGCACCACCAGATCGTACAGCAAAAACCTTTTAATAAAATAAAATAACTTTTTAAAAAAATTAACAAAAATATATATTATATACAGATATAAAGATTAAGAAGTTTTCAACAGTTTCTGGCAAAGCAATGATCATTCCAGTAATTCTCTACAGAAAAACAACAACAACAAAAAAAAGGTCCCAGATTAATCAAATATCTAAGAATGATGTTTCAAGTTTTTCTTGTTTTATTCTTTACTTAAGAATATTACACAAACATTTCCAAAATCTACCCAGATTTAAATAGAAGATCGTGAATTTTACAGGCAAAGAATCAAAAAGTAAAACTGAAATTTTATACACGTTTCTTAATTTCAACAATCACACAAAAAAGATTTTTTAATTGATTCTGAAACAACATACATGATTTTTTTTTTTTCATCACTGCTTATTTTCTGATTATATAAATCTCCTTTAAAATACACAAAATATCTTTTAATGTGAATGATTTGAAAAAATCTCAAGAATATCCTAAGTAGTTTCCACTAATGCTGAAAAAAATCAGAATAAGGTATGCAATTCAACAAAAGTATTTTCGTGTTTTTTCATATCATATCTAAATAAGATTTAAAAATAATGTATTGATTTACACATTTTCTGAATAAAATAAGAATATTCTAAAAATTTTAAATAGTTTATTTATTAAAAAATAGAGAATTAGACAAAAACATAATAAAAAAAATTTACACAAACAGAATTAATAAAATTAATGTGATTTAAAATCAAATTATTTGTATAACATAATAAATATGATAGTTTAAAAATTCCATTGTGACTAGCTATTAAGTTTTATCTTCTCATCAATAAGATATACATTATCATCAAATATTTTTAATCTTTATTTGTTTATCAGCACCTTTTACTAATACATTTTACAATCAAAGTTAATGGTATATAGACTTATTGAGTTAAAAGAGTATAGTATATACAAAATTTTATTTTTAATATATAACATTTAAATTAGAAAGAATGAAGATTTAATGAGACAAAAATGCAATTTCACTACCATTACTCACATAACCACTAAACATTACATGATCACCATTTCTCCATACAGTAGTGCATAAAATCCCTATCTAGTGCCTACTCATCCAATAACTCCAGACTAGTTTCTAGCTGGTGGCTTTCGTCAGTGAGGAGTTTTGGATCTAATGCAACCCTTCAGCAGCCACCTTTTACCTCAACTACAAAACTATGAGAATGAAATTGGAAACACAATAATAATAATAATATTTTCAATCCAAGCTCATTAGCTTATATAGTCATATAGGTCTAAACTCAGTTCAGTGCCCATACATTTTTGGTGTCTTTGTTTCTTTAATAATCAAAGCCACCACTATCCTATTAGGTAAGATTAGTATTAAACCACTAAACATCACATGATCACCTTTTCTTATGCTTGCTCATAACTGTTACTAAAACAGGCAAAACTTTCCATACAATGCAAGCCAAAGACACCAAAATGTATGGGTACTGAACTGAGTTCAGATCTATATGACTATATAAGCTAATGAGCTTGGATTGAACATATTATTATGTTTTCAATTTTATTCTCATAGTTTTGTAGTTAAGTAGAGATAAAAGATGGCTGCTGGAGGGTTGCTCTCAGATCCAAGGCTCCTCACTGATGAAAGCCACAAGCTAGAAACTAGTCTGGAGATATTGGATGAGTAGACACTAGATAAGGATTTTATGCACAAGCTTTGATTATTCTGGTTTGCACTGAGTGGCACTACTGTATGGAGAGTTTTGCCTGTTTTAATTACTCACATATATAATTATTGTTATAAATGTTTAATATGTAATTCAAATAACATTACATGATTATCAAATTACTCATATGCTTCCAAAAATATGTAAATATATCATGTAATAGTGATGATCTAATATATTAAGCAATTAATAAGATAATTTTATTTATATTGTTTTTTTAATTATTATTTTATATTACTCTTTATTTCTTTATAATGTATATAATTTATTTTGAGAGTGGTGTATCTTCATCTTAATCTAGAGACATCTACTATACACTCCTTACTCAAATTTATAGATGGCTCCAGAATAAGTAAAAATAATTGTTCTTGGAAGCATATAAGTAAACATATATAAGATCTAGTGATATTGTTGTTATATAATTTATTAATGTTAAAAACCAGTGCAAAAGATGTTTAGCTTAGTATAAATGTTTAATATAATCTTAATACCAGTGAAAACTTAAATTTTAAAACTATAGTAATCAGGTAATATGCTTAGTGTATTATTACTTAGAATGTTCTGTTATTTGAGATGCCCACATTTCAACAGAATACAATGTACTGTTTCTTTTATGGCAAACCTGGAATCAGTTACATATTTTATAATAAACAAAACATTACATGACATTCTCTACTTAATGCTTTTCTAAATTATTGTTCTAAAGGAAGATGTTTTACAGCAGAGAATAAATCTTCCTCTTCCCAGAAAATGTCAGATCTATATTTAGTAAAAAAATGGTGTAGTGAAGATCATAGATTAGAATATTCTCAACTTTCTTTCATCTTAATTTGCACAATCTTTATAATCTTCTATGAATTATATGTTTAGTTAAAAAAGTATCCTTCTGCTTCTGACCACTAATTCTGAAGCTGATAAAGCATTTCATTGTATTATATTGTTGACTTTAACCGTTAAATATATTAACTTTTACAATTTATAGTACTTTGCCTAGTATAGTCATTGATTCATACATATGCCATGACTACTCTGATTAATTTAGTTGTAGATTAGCACACTTGAAAACTAAAAGTCCATGGATTGCTGATTGGTTGTGTCACTTCCAGTGTTCAAATGCCAAATGATCTCTTAAAAGACAAACCATTGATTACTTTATGCCATGATTTTCCAGATAGTCAAAAATTTCCTAAGCAAAATTAGAACTAAGTCATTTAATGGTGATCACAAATGGATAGCTGATATTTTTATCTGGAAAATAAACTGTTGAAAAATCTGGATAAATTCATTATTAATGCATTCACTGAAAAAGAAACAAACATAATGGAAATATCTTATAATCTTCAGTAAAATCTTATAAAAGGAATTTAAACTGGGATTCAGAACCCCTCCAAACACCAATAGGCTTATTAATAATACTAAAGACGAAAGAAACATTGAAGAAATCCCCCATGTAGTGTATAGAATTGTGTGCCCGCAAATAGGTTGTGATTGTTTATTATGGGGAAACTCGTGCCACAGCGGGCAATAGACTGGCTCCGCACAAATACGTATACACAAGAGCTATAACCAAAAAAGAAGGCAGCTCTGTATTTGCTGACCATCAGCAGGAACTCAACCACAAATTTGAGCCCTCCAAAGCTGACATTTTTTGCACAGAAAGAAACAATGTCAAGAGGAAGGTTAAGGAAGCATGTTTCATCACCAGTGATGCCAGATCAATAAACAGAAAAGACACTTGTTTCGCAATTTCGAAAAAATGGATGGTATAGGAGGCAATTTGCATATAGTTAAAAATATGAAAAAGACTATGAATATGGAGCTACAAGGGCTCTGAAAGCGCTAAATCTGAAAAATAGGATATAAAAAAGCCTACAAATTATTACATATAAAATTTTCACCGTAACGCATTTATTTGCAGCGTATTAGTAATCTTCATTAGCTTTGAATCTTAAATTTTCATTGATAAAGATGAAATCTAGAAAGGAAAGGATTTAAAAATACACTATCATTGGTAATCACTGATAATCTAAGCTTACAAAAGATGGCATTGAAGTACAAAGAGGAGAAATACTTTTGAAATCTTTTTAAAATTATATAATAAATTATATCTGGTAAAAAAAAAAAAGTGCTAGAATTTCTACATCATAATACATAAAATTAAATAATCATTTAAATACTAAATTATTCTTATATTAACATCAATGAGAGCAATTATATGTCCTCCATTAATTCATTATTTAATTAAGACATAAAATAGCCAGTAACAAATTCTGAACTTTCCAATTATGACAATAGAAAAGTTTGCAGGACTGATCTCAGAGGAACCCCCTTCATCAGCTATGCCACCCCAATGTCACTAATGACAAATCAGAACAGGTTTGAATATTGTAAATTATTATACTGCACTTATTACAGCTATTTCTGAGATTACATCATCACAATATTTTATAATGAGTTATAAACATGTATACTATAAAAACATTAAAAAAAACCTCAATGATCAATGAACAAATAATATAAAATTGAAAAATCAATATGGTTAAGTTGACAATGAGAAAGGTATTGATATAAATTTGAAAGGACAAAAATCATGTTTCAAAAATGTAATGAAATTTGTTTTTTAATTCACACTTCTATAATAATATGCTTTGGATTCAAGACATTAAAATTACATACCAAAATTGTATTCTGGTTTTTATAAGCATCTTAGACAGATGATTCCTTTAATAGCACAGTGCAGATTTATTTAAAATATGAAAAAAATAATAAAACCCAATTAAGCACCAGCCTGCTTTAAATTAGTTTCTCACTAAATAATTTATTATGCATCATTTATCTTTCTGAATATACCAAATGCATATAACTCAATTTTATGTCTCAACAAGTTATGCAGATGTAGAGGATGCTTTTGATCAGAGCAAACATTTTAAAATTTTCATGGGAGATTTCCATGATCAAATTGGAAAAGAATTAAAAGATAAACTTGCAGTAACTAAATTGGGTTTCTGGGTTCAGAAATTCAAAATTCAAAAGAGTACAAAAACAATTGGAAGTAGAAATAGCAGTTATATTCTGACTAACAGAAAATATGTATTTCAAAACTATAAAGTGTTTATTAGATTCAACACAGGAAATGATCACGGATTAGTGAAACATTAGCTAGAAAAAGAGATGGTGATAATGTGAAGTAACATTAGATAGGTTATTCAAAACTAAAGACACAAAAAATTTAAGATAACATTAACAATTGATACCTTTATCCCTCATAAATACTTTTGTGAAATTAAATTCGAACTTGTAAATAATTTTAAAATATTAACAGATTTCAATAACGACTCAAATTTAAATGGGTTAAAATAACTCATATTTTAATAAAGATAATATAAATGGTGGATATTAGCAATTTTCCAATAAATTTTCAATTAAAACAAGGCAATATATGTAGAAAAAAAAAAATTAAACTATTTTTAAATGAATCATTCGAAGAATGAAATATATGTGGAATTACTGTAAAATGATACAAAACACAGTTTATCACATTCAGAAACATAACTGTGAAGTAGAAGATGACAAAATAAAAAACAACTTAATATTGAAAAAAAAATTGTTTTGTTAATAAGAAAAAATGACTAGAGATATCATGAACTTTGTAGAATTTTACAAACAAAAAATAAAAAAACTATAATTATGATAATATCTTCTGAAATTCCAAGTAATATAAATGAAGATGAGAGATGTAATCAGAACTATAAAGAATGGAAAAGCTCCAGGAAATGATTGAATTATAGAATTTTAAAAAAAAACAGGTGAAGAATAATAAATTGTTGACAAAGATATGTATACTAAATGTTTAAATAATAAAGATGACATTTAATTAAGAAAGACATTAGAAATAATAGACCAACCAGTGATTCATCAGTTTTATGTAAGATTTTTATTAAAATAATTATATCTCATCTACAGAAATAAGCTGGATTTAAGAATGGTTTTAGAGTAGATTATATCAAAATAGCAAGACAAGTTATAAAATGATCAATAAATATGAATGACCATTTTGCTTTGGATTTGTAGATTATAAAAGGATTTAATTCTGCAGTCAGTATAGTTGCCGATGAAACTGCAAGATGTAGACATAAACATTATTAAATTCTAAAAAATATTTAGCAAAATGAAATTTTAATAATTAAACTATATATATAATAATACTAAAATTAACATTAATAAAAGTATATGATAAAGTGATTCTATTTCTCCAAGAATTTTTTTATATAAGTTTACAAGAAATATCTTGTGAATTAAAATGGAAAGCTATAAGAATAAAAATGGCATTCCTTCAGTCTTTTCAATTTCATGGATGATATAATTATTGTTACAAATAATACTTCGGTGATTCATGAAATATTACAAGAGTTGTCAGATGAAATAAAAAAAAAAATAGATCTAAAGCTAAATGCTGATACAATTAAAATAAGGTTTAGTGGTTTTTCTTAAAAAAAGAAATAGAAAAAATAAAGATTGTTACTAATGAATTAGATGTTAACAGTAATAAATAGTTGGTCAGATAATTAATACAAATGAAATGCAATTAACAAAATTAAATGCAGAATTGGATTTAGATTGAAATAATACATTTAATATATATTTTTTAAAGGAAGGGTTTTGATAGTTAATAAAACAATTAAGTGAAGATTTCACAGCACAAAGTACAAAAATATATGTTGGGTTTAATAAGAAAGGATCAAAGTGAAATAGATAAACAAAAGAACAAACAGGTATAACATGCATTGCTGAAAGAATTAAATCTGGGCTGGACATGTTGCTGACAGTAGATTTACAACTGAAATTTTAAACTGAACCCAAGAGATTATAAGATAAGCAAGTTTATTAAAGAAAAGAAACTAAGAATCTGAGAGATTGGATTAATCTTGAGTAGATTACCATCCTACTATGAAATGATAATTGTTGAAAATAATGTTGAAATCACTAAGAAGTTTTTAGATTTACACAATAAACTTTGCTTCCTAGGCTTCATAAATGAATAATGAACACACAGCATAAATACCATATAATCGTATTATTTACAGAATAGCATGAAAACATAAACAAATCATCTCCTAATATCTATTTGATTGTACTATATGTAATCCACAACTATGATTGCATCTAGATCTTTTCAAGACTATGACTGATTTATTTGAAAAGATTTATTTGTTAGTAGATGTAACCAAGGTTGTGGAAGAATTTTAATAAAATTTTGCTTTTTGGCGAGTATTGCAATGTTATTGAATTTCCATTTTATTTATAATTACTTGTATAATGTTAGGTGGTACTCAATTTTTATAATGTATATAGAAAGTAATTATAAATTCATTTTTAACTTATTAGTTATTAGATTTAAAATGACAAGTAAGAAAATAAAATTGTATTTATAATCTTTTATTTTAAGCCAATAAACATCCCATGATCACCATTTCTTATGCTTGCTTATAACTGTTATTAAAACAGGACAAACTCTCCATATGGAGGGTTGCATTAGATCCTAAAATCTAGGTGCAGTGCTCTCAGATCCAAGGTTTCCTCACTGATGAAGGCCACAAGCCAGAAACTAGTCTGGGGATATTGGATGAGTAGGCACTAGATGGGGATTTTATGCACAAGCTTTCTGGCATCGATTGATTACTCTGGCTTGCATTGAGTGGCAATACATATGGAGAGTTTGGCCTATTTTAATACCTTTTATTTTGCTATATATATTACAAGCTTTCAGTATATATGTATAACTGAGTATGTATATGATTTCCTTCATGCTGTCTTGTTCATTATTCCTTTATAAAGTAGATATCATTAACTTTTAAATGTAACTGATGAAAAGTTTGTGATACAAAAATTCCCATTCAAAATATGACTATTAAATTTTAAGTTGAAAGCACAAAACTATGTTATTGGTTGCACAATATTATGTTTTTTAATACATATATGAACATATTATGAAGCTATGAACAATGATATATTACACGTATCATTTAAATGTAATTAAAGCTTTCTATTAACAGAAAAACAATTTTTCTCCAAAAATCACAGAAAAATAATAATATAAATATTATTCAATGATACACGACAGGGAATTAGTAAGATATCTGAGTTAATTGTTTCAGTTGTTTTGTTCTTTTAAGTAAAAAGGAATGGCTCGATAAATGAATATATTAGTTCAAAAAAAGAGAGACAGAGAGAAGTTATATAAAGGACTATTAAATAAGAAGTGTTTTGGATTTGTATATTATGAAAAGCATTTAACCACTCCTACAATGATTAAAGCTTTGGACTAATGGCATATGCACTCAAAATGCTGTCATCGTCTGAAGAATATTTCAACAGCAGTGATTAGATTACATGACAATAAGAGTGTAAAAGTGGGTTCCATATCTCCAAAACTTTTTACAGCAGTTTTACAAAAAATATTTTATGCATTAAAAAAATAAAGGAATAAAAATACATGGTGATTATTTAAGCCATCTAGATTTTGCAGATGATGAAAGCTTTTGAAAATAATGTTTCAAAGCTTCAAGAAATATTATAAAAGTTATCAGATGAAAGTTAAAAAATAGAGTTAAAGATAAATACTTTGATCAGTTATAGTTGAAAACCTAACAGAGGAAATTAATTTAGAATTAAACTTAGATGGAATATTTTTGACTGAAGTATCTAAATATAAAAAGGAAATATGCTTATATGTTTGAAAAGAAAGATTTTTAAATGTTTATTAGTTTTTGCTTATGGATCTCAAACTTGGACATTTAACAGAAGAGCAGTACAGAGACTTCAGATCACTCAATAAAGTATAGTATAGAAAAATATCTGTTGGGAGTATAGAAAAGGATCAAAAGGGTAATAGTTGGATGAGAAAATAAACAGATATCATTCACATGAAAAAATTAAGACTGAAATGGAGTTGGGATGGATATATTGTTAGAAGAGATGAAAATAGATGAACTGTTGAAGTCTTAAACAGGATACCAAAAGATTGTGAATGATCTAGTAGTTAAATGAAATAAGGAAGTTGATGGCGTGATGTGGAGAAATTTTGGATCATAGAAACTATTAAATTTGGAAAGCCCATCCTGCAGTGGATCAACAATGACTAAAAATGATAAGGATCATGATCATGAACTGATAAAAAAAAATGGGGAGAGGGGTACAATAAAGCAATTTTATTTGAAAATTTAAATATCATATAAAAACAATATAATAATTAGCTAATTGAAAATCAGAAATAGACAAAAGGGCTTATTAAAAAAACTAGTCAATTAATTAAATGTAATTGAAAAATCATGTGAAATTTTATAAAAAGAAGTTTTTTATTTAATCTTGATTGCATCACTGGAGGAAGGATATATAAAGATTGAATTTAAATAGAAAAGACAGTTGATGTTCATGTCAAATATAGTCGCCTATTAAATTCATGCTATTTGGGTTAACAATTTAGTTTAGAAGCAAGTAAAATGCCAGATAATAATTCAGCAAGCAGTTGCAGTGAACCTTAGAAAACCTGGTGACCCATATGAAAACTGAAATTATTATTCCACTAGTATCATGAAGAATATGTAATATCTAGCAGTTGACATCAGGAATGACTAAATCTCTCAATATAATATTATTGTCCAACAAGTCATGTAGCTGTCATTTCGGAGATATAAAATCTATTCCTTTCATTTAGTGTTCTAATTGATAAAATCTCCATATGAGATGTAAAAAATATATATAGAGTTCTGATTGAAAAGAAATAGTAAACTCAAAATCTATATTAAAAAGAAAGGTATGCCATGCATGTCCATAAATTCAAAGACTTATACAAGGTTGAGACTGTTTTAAATATAGGCAGAAATTATTGACAATAACATTAGTTATTTTAGATTTGTGTACATATGTTTAAATTATCTGTTTTCATATTTTATTAATATTTATTGATTTTATGTAATTCTTCAAAATAATCATTTTTTCTATATTTTAACATTTGTATTATGCACGAATATGAGCTCACAATATGATTATAAGAGAGGCTATTCTTAAAATCTTTATTTTTTCTCTTCCCTTAAGATTTTATCTCTCCAAGATTCAATCTTATGTTCACATATTTCTAAAAATGGTACAGTATGCCAATATTTATTATAATTTCAAAGTAGGACAATTATTTTTCTTATACTTTGGACAAGGGTATCAAACAAAAATATGGCATTAATTAGAAAAGTTAATAATATATACATATTTTTATTTTTAATATTACATTTTTATATCTTCATTTAAATGTTGATATATTCTGATGGAGTTTTATTAGTAACTACATTAATCATATCCATCATTACTGAATGCTCATTTAAATAACAATTAATATTCCATATTTAAGTTAATCATTAAAATAAATTGTTTTATTCATTTAAAAGTATAGTAATTTTTTATTCATCAGTTTATTCTACAAATGGATATACACTTCAGTATGTGTGATATTTAAACATTATTTATGTGCTCAGTAGATAATAAAGAGTCAACAAATTTCAATGAATCTAAAAGAATGGGAAATAATGATTGTATAATGAGATTGTGTATTTAAAAAATAATCTTGATATGCAATAATTATGGTCCAATGACCAAGATTATTGGCGGCATTCTAATGACATCAGTATCAATTAGAAATTCAAAGAATCATATTACTCTTTTAGCATATCCTTGAAACTTAACCTGGGAAAGATATATTTATGAAAATAACCATTTTATTTGGACACATTAAAACAGCCAAATATATGTCAAAAACTCAAATCATTAATAATCATTATCATTAAATATGATGCATCCATATAAAACCAGGTCTATAGGGCATATTTATATTGTTATATTATGGCAGCGCAGAAGTAAAGCATGCACATTAATGACTTTTCCTTTATCATCCTCATTTAATTACATTTGATAATCTAACTAAATACAGTGAAAATTATATTTGAATGCTTTAATGTGATAGCTAATTAAATCACTTGATGATACATTACTACTAAAAATGTATATACAACTCTCATCTATTTCTCATTCCATTACAATATATATTAGAAAAATTAAAATAAATATATTAGAAAAATTGAGACAATGTTAAATCTTCAAAATTATATTTACTACCACTTTAATTGTTTTATGCTGCCACATGAATGAAAAAATGTAAACTAATCTTGCAGAACATGTTGCAGGTTTAGACAAATTGGTCTCACAGCAGACAATATTTTTGTGCATATATATATATATTTACAACATTAAAAAAAAAAAAAGAAATGAATATAGACGTATTTAACATATACAATTATTTAAAATAAAACCTTGGAATAACTAAAATATTGATTAAGTAATAATATTTTTTGATATTTTTAAAATATTACATTATTTAAAATTAAATATAAAAAAATTCTATTTAGTACAAATATGTATAACAATAACTTAAAACTTTTGATGTAAAAATATTTTTGTCTAAAACAAGGATGTTTTTTCTTTATAATGCATATTAATTATTGAGTTAATTTTATAATCTTTTCTACTTAAAAGTTAAAAAATATATTTTTTAATTAAAACATATTTTACTTTTGATGAACATAAATTAAAAAACAGAACAATGGTAATTTAATTATCTTATTTTTATGAATTAATATGATAAATTCTATTAATCCTGCTGTTGGTGATTTCAAATTAACTGATAGTTATTGGAGAGTATATAAAATCAGTTTCAAAAAAAGAGGCAGAGGTAGTAGCTGTTATTCTCCATAATGGTCAAGTTTGAACTCACCCAGAAGTAAAGCTGATCAGCTTCTCCATGATTTCAGTCCCATAATTTGTGAAATAAATATCATTGCTGAAGTTTGGAAATAACAGAAATTGAACCACCATTTATTTTATACCTCTGTTAACCAAGTTGCATTACAAAGGGAATATGTACAAAAAAGCATAATCTTGAAGTCAGCATTATACTTTATATATTTAATTGTGTGTGTTAGCCTGGAATGGAAAAGCTCTCAAGAAGAAAACCTACATGGAAACTGGAAATTACAATTGCTAATGACGAACTCAAAAAGAAAAACAAAACCAGGACACAAAGTATTTAAGGTGCATATTATATTTTCATTTATAGATTTAAAAAAATTATAGAAATAATAATTGATATGAATGAATAATTTTATTAATTTAACATTTTCTTATGAAACATTTTTTTTTTAATTCATTTGATTTTTCCTTAATTCTAAAAAGATTTTTAGGTAATTTAATTATTATTAATTTAACATTTTCTTTTGAAACATGTCTTTTTTTTATTCATTTGATTTTCCCTCTAAAATTACACAAAGGATTAATGACTAGTTTAAAATTTCCTTATCTCTGATTGTAAAAAAGTTGTTTTCCAACTTTTGTTATTTAAAAAAAAATAACTTAATGAAAGAAAAGTGGAGAATGTTGAAACCCAAACGAGAACTCAAAGAGCAGATAAACCCTTCAAGACCCACACAGTAAAAAATATGCAAATTGAGAGACTGCAAGAATTGATGATGAAATTGCAAATCTGTGATAAAAATATTACTATTGAGATAGATAGTGGTTCAGGTATATCCATGTCTGAGGTAGATTGGTCAGCACTATCAGGTACTGGCTCCAGAATTTAAAATACAGGAAACTGACATTAGGACTCAGGATGGGAGCAGAAACACATTGAAATTATTGGATCAGTAAAAGTTCCAAACCAAATACTAAAAAAAAAAAAAATTACCATTATATATTGGTTAAAGGGGGAATTAGCCCCTATAGTAAGAAGTTTGGTTTAGAGCAATAAGAATACAAGTCAATTTAGTGAAAAAAATCACCATAGAACAAGAAATTCAAAGTAAATACCCAGATCTATTTAGTGAGGAATTGGGGTGAATATCAACAAGCACAGCTGAGATAGAGTTAACTGAAAATGCATAACTAGTTAAGTGTAAACCACAAAAAATTCCTTTTGTTCAGAAAATACGTCGAGAAGAAAATTCGAGAATTGGTAAATAAGGGTGTTTTGAAAACCTGTAGAAATGTCACTCTGGGCCATGCCTAGTCATAATTGCAAAATGTAATGGGAAAATATAAGGTGACAGAAACAAGGGGGCGGCGTATTCAGTACCTAATGTGAAAGCGGTATTAGTAAGTCTAAAAAAATGCATCATATTTTGCGAAACTAGAGTTAAATTCTATTTTTCATCAAATACCAATGATGAAGAAATCATCAAAAACAATAACACTAACAACCCCTATAGGATTACTTAAATACAATCGACTACCATTTGGCATATCATCAGTGCCGAATATTTTTCAAGAAAAAATAGATGGTTTATTACAGAATTTAGAGGGCATCATAGCTTACTTCAATAATGTACTTATGACAGCAGCATGTTCGGAAAAAGATGCTGCATCAAAGATTTCTTAAGATATGTGAGAATTTGCAGAAGTTTGAAGTAAAATTAAAAGTGCAAAAAAAACATGTGGAATATAAAAGAATTGTTATTCCTTGGGCATAATCTCTGAAAAAGGGAAGCAGTTAAGAAAGTAAAAGCCATGAAAAATGTGATTAAACCTCTTTGTTTCTGGGCTTAATACTTTCAAACCTTTCTTAAAGAATAAAGCTAAAGTAGCAAAACCCTTTTATGATTTCATAAAGAAAAATTAAAAATGCTCATGGTTAGACATACACAAGAAAGTGTTTAAACAAACTAAAGCCCTCCTATCTTCAGACAAACTACTGAATTTTAATAATAACCTCAAAGTGTGCTTAACAACCGATGCTTCAAAATGGGGTGCAGAAGCAGTTTTATATCACCCATACTGCAATGGCAAATATCATACAGTCTATGCCTCAAGGACTCCATCTAAATCTGAAAAGAAACTCTAGACAGATTGATAAGGAAGCTTAGCCATTTTGTTAGGACTTAAAAAAAAAAAAAAAATTCACCAATATATATTCGGTAGAGCTTTTAACATAAGTAATGACAAACTAGCATCTGATCATCCAACTATGCTATGATGGAGAAATATACTGGCATCATATTATTACCAGCTGTCATAAAAAGGAAAAGAAAATTGCCCATGCCAATGCTTTGCCTAGAAATTGGAAAAAGATGAATCTCAAACTAACGAGATAGAGGTCAACTATATAGATATACTACAGTCAGATATTTTGAACAGCAATACAATAGCAAAATGTACAAGAATCAAAAAGGAATCAGCTGCTGATAGGCTGAATTAGAAATAGCTGGTCACCTAGGAGATCTTAATGCCTATCACTTGATTTTTGGATAAATTGTAAAAATTTGTTAGTTACAATTGCATACTAATGGGGGGGGAGGGTTGTAATATCAGTAGAGGGTAGAGAAAAAATAAATTTATTACATGAAGGCTATCCTAGAGTACTGGAAGCAAAAGCTTTAGCATGTAGCTCAATCAGGTGGCAAAAATACTGTCGACATAGAAACATTTAAAAATGCACAGCTTGTCAGTCCAAGATGAACATGAAACCAAAGGAATACATAAAGTGGCCAAAAACAACCAAACCATAGTAGAGTCCACATGGACCATGCTGATGCAATAAATAGGAAAATATTGTTTACACTCATCAATGCATACTCTAAATGAGCGGAGTACTGCATTGTGAAAAAACATTAAGTTGCAAGTGAAACCATTCAAAGTTTAAATTCAAATTTTTTTCATGCCATGGACTCTCAGAAACAATCACCTTGGTCAATGACATTGGATTCACCATTCAAGAGATCCAAGATTTCTTCAAATGGAAAGCCATAAAACATATCTGTCTATCCCCGTACCATCATGAATTGAATGGACTTGCCAAAAAAGCCTTTCAAGAGATAATAAAGGCATTGAGAAAAAGTATGATATTCAAGACACTTCAAATGATGCGATACTTCAGCAACACTCCATACCATCGATGGTTACAGGAAAATCTCCGGTTGAGTTGCTTATGGGCAGACAATTAAGGGCAAAGATAGCAATGCTACTCCCCAAAAAAGACAATCACACTCAGCATGAATGTGTGAAATCGGTGACAGAATTTGGTGTGCGACATCATCAAAAAAAAAAAGGCTCAAAGGCATAATCACAGGCATACTATTAAAACATATAATTACTGTTCAAACATAAGAGTGAAACAGAATATAGAAGATACATAAACCACATCCGCCAACAAGTCATAGAAGAAATCCAGTTTCCAGCATCTATGAACTGATAGTGAAAAAAACACTAAAACCTGTGAAAAACAAGAAACATTCGACACAGTGCGGAAGAAGTCTACAGAAGAGACTCATAACGTAGCAAAGTGGAAGCAGTAATGGACATACAAAATGAGGAACCCATAGAACCAAGAGTCAAACACAGATCACTCAGGCCCCAACGTAATAAAGAGAGGCCTATGAAATTATGTGACTATGTATAAAAAGTAATAATCCGGTTTTCTGGAGTAAGGAAAGGTATTGTAAAATATATATGTATCTAATAAGCTAAAATGTATTTATTAAGTTATAAGATTAATCTAGAGAAGAAATAAAAATAGTCATAATCAGATTAATCTAAATTTGATAAAAATTCAATTAAGCAAAACTTATAGTTTACAATAGATTACCGGAAGCAAAAAATAAACAATTAGATAATGAAAGAAATTTAATTAGTATTAGTAAAATACTAATTAAATTACAGAGCAATGATTGTGCAGATAAAATAAATATCACCTGGATTTTTCAAATATAGACTTCTCCAGAAAACAAAAGACTTAGGACATATCTAAAAGATGCAAAGAGAAAGAGGCAATGGGTATTTCATCACTGTCTGGGAGGCAACTGTGCAGGTACTTATGTATTAGTCCTGTGACACGGAACATATTACACATGTTGCGCCTTTTCATATTAGTATCAATCCACTGATAACTTTCTAATCTTGTGATCTCACCAAAATAACATGTACATGGATCTGGTACATGATATTTCCACAAGATTGACAAAGATATTGGCTGGTTGAATACGTATGTGAAAAGGTGTAGCATGTCTAAATACATGCTCAGTGTTGCTTAGGACTAAAAAATACTACTTTCACACAAAAAATATACACAATTTGGAGCATAATTTATCAAAAAAAAAAACTGATCTTAAAAATTATATTTTTACAACAATTAAAAAAAAAAAATTCATTTGCCACTCAGAAATATATGACTTTCACAAGAAGAATATAAAATATAGTGCAGAGTATAAATTAACAACAGTACTAATCATATAAAATTTGACCAAAAAATCGATATTAAACAGTAAATTTTTAAGCAATCAATACGAGACACCATTATACAAAAAGTCGTAAATGTTACTTTGCCATATAGAAATATATGACATTTATATGAAAAAGTTTAAAATTTATAATAATACTAAAGATATGAATTTCAGCAAAAAAAATAACATATTTTTAACAAGAGTTCAAAATAAAAAATAATAATAATTTGCCATACAAAAAAATATATACGACTCCATACAGAAAAAAAATTTAAATATGGTGTAGACATTTATAAGAATACTAAAGATATGAATTTGACCATAAAATCGCTAAATTACAAAAAATTGCCTAAAATATTATTTAAAAAAACACAAAATATACACATACGCTAATTACCGTGCAACATATAACAGGAATTGTCACAAATGAATCAATCTAAGTTCTCTGGTATACTTTATTATAAATCGATCAAATTTTTCAGAGAAAATGGAGACTTGAAGTGAAAATTTTTCCCTCCATGAAATGATTGCATAGAATATCGCCTGAATGGGAATGGGATTTTGTTGAAAAATGGTAATAAATAAATGTTTTGTTTTTTTTTTGGAAAAAAATCCAAAAAAATGGGCAAAATTATTCATAAAATAAGAAAATATAACACTTTTATTAATTTAGCGGCCAATTTTTTTTTTTATTTCATTCATTATATAAATGAATGCATAGTCATCTTATGACATCTACTCCATATAAATTCGGTCAAATATGAATCCAGAAGTTGTCGTGATGTTCATCGCTGTTGTGTATTATGCCATTTTGCTGAACCCCAAAGTCTTTCAATGTTTTGAGAAAATACAGTTATTTACTCACTTAAAATCAAATGAAATGATGAAATTGAAAATGGACAATAACTATGAAGCGCTGTTGTGTATTATGCCATTTTGCTGAACCCCAAAGTCTTTCAATGTTTTGAGAAAGTACAGTTATTTACTCACTTAAAATCAAATGAAATGATGAAATTGAAAATAGACAATAACTATGAAGCGCTGTTGTGTATTATGCCATTTTGCTGAATTCCAAAGTCTTTCAATGTTTTGAGAAAGTACAGTTATTTACTCACTTAAAATCAAATGAAATGATGAAATTGAAAATGGACAATAACTATGAAGAAAAAATGCAATGCATTTCTTTTTTAACCAGATCGGATAAAAAAACACATAAAAAAATGCAATGTAATTGAAATCAAGCTGTTGTCAGAATGAAATCTTAAAAACTGGGCAAAAAAAAATTCTTTTGTTACCAGATCGGATAAAGAACATGTCTTGATATGAGATCAGATAACAACATTGGATTTATTTGACCTAAATGCAATGTTACACATTTATCGCGGATGTGAAAAGGTGCAACAGATCTAATATGTGCCGTGTTACAGGACTAATATGTAAGTACCCAACTATGCTACCAGAAGAAGCAGCAGAGAGAATCAATGGGGAGGGGGGGATCATTAGACATCCAGGATCTTGGCTTCAGAAGGTGTTTAATAAGCCAATTAGGATTTTTATAATTCGCATCAATCTTATTATTATTTTGAACTTCTCAGGGGCTGCCCAGGTTTGAAGATCAGTTATAGTGTAAAGGTAAATCTTTTCTACCTTGTATTAATTAGCGAACAGGCTTAGTAAGTAAAAGGACTTGTGTTACTAGATAATTTATGATCAGATATAATAGATTAGCCTGGATTAGCAGTTAAACCTCATGTCAGCCTATATGTATTTGTTTGTATGTATATAGGCTCGATTAGCATTTGACTTTATATAGCTGCATTATATATATATATTAATGTGCACATATATTAACTAAATTAGCATGTGGACTTTATATATCTGCTATATATATGTATTTTATTGTGTGTGCATAACTACAATCGCATCTGTTCAATATCTCATGTGTATGCACATCTTACTTATAATATTAATTTTAATTAGATTAATAAATTGTTATCCTTACTCCATGATTAATGAATTAAGACATAGCACTCATTTACTGTGATCATATTCAATTTTTGTGTTTTTTGCATCATCTTTTGGTAGCTTTTGTTTTGTACTATTGTAAGGTAAAAACTCTTTACAATTATTTTGAAGATAACCAAAAATTGTTTTCATTTTTTCATGTGGTAACAGGAAGAATGAGAGGAAAATTGCATTTGACAGTGTTTTGAACATTTGACATCACTTCCATTTATTTCACATTTAAGTGTCAAAACATGTTTATTTATAGACAACTGACTTTAAAAAAAAAAAGTTACAAAGCCAGAAGTAAATAATGATTTAAAAATTAATTTTATGAATGGTATGGTTCTGAAAGTAATTTTTAAGAGATTTTTTAAAATATAAAAAGTAGCTTTTTGGAGGGTTTTTTTATATTATTGTCATCATTATCAGTCTCATCTGCCTAAAAGCAAATGTTGCAAATTCATCTAAACCTTTCACATGTCTTATCTTTTTACTTTCTGTTCACCAGTTTCTTTTTTTAGTGTCAACAGTTATATTTCCAACATCTTTAATAATTTCTTACCCTTCAAGAATATATCCAATTCAATTCTTTAATTTGTTTCAATAAATATTCATTATAAAATCATTCTCTACATTTTTAATATTAACTGTCCAATTTCCTTTCAATTTTTGTTTTACCAAACCCATAACTCAAAGGCCTACTTCTATTTTCCTCTTTCTTTTTATAAAACCAAATTCCTACTACATATAAAGCTATATTCACACGAAATTTTTAATGTCTTTTTCATTCTTAGTTACAAATTCACAAGTCCATAAAATAATCTTATTCTTTATTAAAGTCTGTTTAGCATTTGTAATTCTTGCCCTAAAATTTCATTCATATTGTAACTATTAAACTAGCAAACTATACGTATGGTGATCATGTGATAACTATTAAACTATTAAATATGTGTGGTATATATATATATATGTAATGTTCTAATATTTTGCAATAATATTTCCACACTTAATTCTAATGCTTCGACAATTTCAATTTATTTCCTTACTGTAGCTAGCGCTGTCGAAGAAAGACAGTTCTGATGCTGATTGTTTAATGTAAAAAATGCAAAATTATGTAAATCAGGTTTGCCATTTCTTTGAGATGGCATAAAACATATCTCTTTTCTTTATTGAGTTAGCGTCCGAATTAATAAAGTAGGTCTCTTTGATTTTTTTTCCTCACTTTAATGTCGCTCCCTGCACACCACACAAGGGTTATCTGGGATGCAAAGATGGCCTGTAGTAGTTTTGTGCTGCGTGAAAATGGAAAGGGTGGGAGGGGTCCGCAAGCGCTTTATTGTACGCAGTCGTGTTGCAACAATCTTGGGTGGACAGAAGCTCTGGTCTCTCCATAATATGAGGCGTGGCAGTTGTTTTCTGGGCAACCTATTTTATACCCTGCCTGCTGTGTGTATATTGGAGGGAGTTTATCTTTATTGTTGTTGATGCATCTATTGAAATTAGAAGAGGATCAGTAACATATGCTAAAATCTTCGAGAAAAATTGTTTGTAGATTTGTATATTTTTAATGTATGGCAGCAACATTCTGGTTCTGTTCCACCTGTCAGCAGGATTGGGAGAGTCTAAAACCTCTGATTATCTTGTCTATTAATCTTTTATTATATCTGGCTTTTATTAAGTCATCCCTAAATCTTATTCGCTTTTTTATAAGCTTCAAAGCTACACAATCTGAGTTTCTATTCAGAAATGTTTTCAGGGCTGCTAGTTTGTATATGTTGGGTGTATATGACAGATGGTGGATGTGGCCTCTTATGTTGATAGGTTTGAGGAACATTTTATGGTAGAAACGTTGATCCTCAATCCCCACCTATAAGTCTAAATATTTAACACAGCGACCATTTTCCTTTTGTGCTATGTTTATGGTGAGTCCAGAGGCAGTTTTTAACTCTGTGATTCTGTCTTCCGTGGTCTCATCCGATGCCGCTATAAAAATATCATCTATGTAGCTGGTGTATAGAATCAAATCATTGCTTAAATGTCTGGGTATGATGATCTGTTCATATGTATTGTAACGTAATTGTTTAACCAAAATTTTTTAAATATTTAAAGAAGCAAATTCCATTTACATTACTCCAGTTTTGTTCTTCAGTGTATGCTTGAGAAATCAATAGAAGCTATATGGTAGTGCTTATTAAATTCTTATTCCAAATCCTATTTCTGACTTGTGGCCTTCATTAGTGAGGCAAGCTTGTCATATTTTATCAGTCCTGTTCAAACTAATACACCAAAATCCCTCCAATATTAATTATTTTCATTTAATATTATCTAATATACAAATAAGCAAGTAATAATAATTATGGTAAGGCAAAATAAGCATAAAATAAATTTATTAATTTGCTAAGCCAGGTTTTCAATACGGAGTATTGTTGTCAAAGCATAACTGAGAGAGAATTAGCAAAATGTATTGGCATTTCCACCTACATACAGAGATAATTAATCAGGGCATTAATTTTAATGAATATGTTTACATGTTTAAAAACTGTAAGTGTGAATCATGAAGCTTTGCCCACGTTGTCAAATTAAACAACCAGTGTTTGTTGAGGGCAATTCTATTGGCTCTAATGTTTATCATATTAACAGAAATGATTATGTGCCAAGCTTCTTTAACTTTCTGTTTCTTTTGATTGCTTTCGAAACAAACAATCTTAGCAGTAGCAGGTTTAAAAGGGTGGCTTTTGATCTCTCATGTTTCTTGAATACTGAGCTATACAAAGTGTCCGATTTGGCTCTATTATATAGGTAGATATGCTCAAGATATTATAGATTTCAAATTAGCATGTTTCACCGTACTATCTACCATTGTAAGATAGGCAGTCCAAAGTGTACACTAGCTGCACTTTGTCATCATTATTGATTTTATCTTTAGAGTTCTTGATGAGTCTGTTGAGGGATAGTGGGCATCTAAATTTGATGTTGAAGTCTTTGGATAGAATTGATACTAATTTTGAATATATGCCGGCAATATATGCCACATTAATACAAGATTTAGGGTTGGGAGTCTATCATATTTATGTCTATTGTTGAATTTCTTTATCTGCTTATTCAGCATAGTGACGAAATAGCCAACTTTAATTAAGTTATTTTTAATGTCAGCTATAAATTTACAGAGTTTAGAGTTTCTAAAAAAAAAGCTTTAAAGCTGGCTATTTTATCTTG
Organism: Epiperipatus broadwayi; assembly: GCA_028023455.1. Taxonomy (NCBI): domain Eukaryota; kingdom Metazoa; phylum Onychophora; class Udeonychophora; order Euonychophora; family Peripatidae; genus Epiperipatus; species Epiperipatus broadwayi. The sequence goes on from JAQFVV010000607.1 coordinate 45,844, forward strand.
GAATATTACTTTAGATTGCGAGTACAAAAAACACCTAATGCCAAGAGGCTTGACAATCATTGAATATTGATGGTATGGGTTTAACTAATCAATTTCAGATTAAAGTATTTGATGAATTGATGATTGTCTTCATCTTCCATTGTCCATTTAATTTCTGGAAATTGAAGTCGAGTGTTTGAAGATTGGATCACATTTAATTTCTGGAAATTGAAGTCGAGTGTTTGAAGATTGGATCACATTCTTTTTGATGGAGGCCATAGCTAAACTACATATTGCACCAATGAATAGATCCACAGGCCAGTTTGTTGTCATAATGAATATTTCATCTCTGAATAGGTCATGCAAGTTCTCATTAATTCACCATAACATGTCAATAATAAATTGTGCCCCCTTATCACTAATTGTGCTCTGTAGTAGAACATGTATGATTTTGATAGACCAGACTATTAACAGAATAAAAAAGCTTGGTAATGTCAATAGAAACTATCCTGCAATAGTTGTGAATGTTTAAGCTTTTAATGATGTTATAGAAGTCAAATGGCATCTTGACTGTTAAAGTTCTGAAACATAACTTAGATTGGATTCAGTCTGTGATTGCATTGGTTGCAGCTCTATAATATGCACCGCCAAAGTCAACAAAAAGTCTTAGTGTGCTGTATGTGGGCAAAAATCCGACGCATGATAGCAGAAGAGGGATAAATTCTTAGGTAGCCAAGATGTGTAAATGTTTTGTTGTCATGTTTTCTTAATAAGCTGGAAATAAATTTATTCTTTTGACTTTTGAGGTTATAGTCAACAATTCACTCGAACTTAAGTATACGAATTTGGTGTTGCATTTTCTCAAGGTAGACTGTCTTCTTTAAGGCAGACGATATTGTTGTTTGTAAGGAATTCATTAGGTTTATTAACTTGATTGGTTCAGTATTTACCTGAAAAAGAACGACAACAATGATTGGAAAAATTGGCATTCTTTAAAATCAAGTTTTTATTCAGACTTTTAATCAGCACGCACTCAAAATCTGCCACTAGCTCCATTTGAGGGTTGTTTCCACTTATCCTAAGAAAACATGGGCGAAGTTGCAATAAAGAGATTTCTAAGTGAAAGAGTTCATCCCCCAACAAGTTAATAATGTTTAAAGAGTTTGCCAAGTCAGGCAGTAATACACCCTGTTTCTCTGCTAAGAAGGTGAGTTTTTTTGAATACTTCCTATTTAATTTCCATACAAGATGGCACATTTATGCACAATATCTCGTGGAGTTGGAAATTGAAGTTTCAAGGTTGTACAACTGTGTGTTGATTTTTTGAGTTGTACTTTAACATCTTCAATTATGAACCTTAAAAAGTGAATTCTAAGAGAAAATACTGCAATGTTGAAATTTTTGATGGACCTGTTATTAGACCATCACAACATCTTGGAAAGATTTTGTATTGGGGACACGAAACTGAAAGAATTTTATTCATGTTTACAGTTGAATGTTTGTTTTGTTCAATTTTAGAGCTGAGTCATACATATGATATTGGGCCATTAATATAAGTTCAAAATATGTAAAAGTAGAAAGATTAATACCATAGAAAATATGTAATATACAAAATAAATTCATTAATCTGCAAAGCCAGGCTTTCAATACGAAATATCTTTGTCAAAGCATGACTGAGTGAGATGGCATTTCTACCTGCATACTGAAGCTACACATATATACATATTAAATATATGTATGCTTGCTTCATCATTCACTGTGGTTTAATTAAAGACCGCGAGTCCAACCACAGTGAATGTAGGCTAAATTTAAATTAAATAGAAATTTTTTTAAAAAAAGGCATATTTAAGAAATTTTATAAAATAAAGTTAAAAGATTTTTAGATAACAAAGTGAAATTCCTAGAATTGCAGAACTCATTGGAGAAAAAAGGTTTTGATAGGGATAATTAATTAAAAAATTTTCCATTAAAAATAAGATAACGAAACAATGGCATTGGAATGTAAAATGGCCAACAAGTTGGGTATAAATTAAGAGCTTGTCTATTGTTCAGCTTTATCTAGCTCTTATATCCGCTGAAGCTCAACTGTTGGAATTGAAAGCAGCCATAAAACAACTTTTTGAGTCGGAAAGAAACAAGATTGGCTTTTTGGACAGAGCTCTCAGCAACCAGAAATATCTTAGCTCCCTGCTGAATAAATTCGTAAGCTGCCAGACTTCTTAGATAAAAAGAACTTAAAATGGGTGCGTAGGTAAAATGGCTGAGTAAACTTTTCTCTCTCTCTCAGCTGTTTCCTGTCTGCTGGAGCCTGAAAAATGTAGAAAAGAAATGTAAAGTGCTAGAACAATTTTTGCCCGACCAATGCCTGCTGCTATAAATGGATAACCAAGGACCGAAATCATAATAGGCCATCAGTAAGGACTATGGACTAGAATTTCTCCATGGCTGTCTCACAAAGATGTACGCAATCCTAAAAGGTTAATGGTAATTTTAATTTCCACATATTTTATTTTTATTTCGGCTTAAATCATAAACTTAAATCATTTATGTATTATAATGTGTTCATATATAGAGAGCCTAATAATTTTTAACATTTTCATTGTTTGTTTGTTTTTTTTTTTTTGACAAATATAATGGTGATTCTTAATCTCATTAATGTATATGTAAATCTTTCATTTTTTTTTTTATAGATCGCCATTATACATTACTAAAATTGTATAGTTATTTATACCTTTTCTTAAAAAAAGAAATGAGTTATTTCTTTCTCATGGCTGGGAATAAATATATGTATATAGGATGAACTGGAAGGGAGAAATAATCTAATTTCATTTATTTCTACTTGTTTGACCCGCTACTAAATATGGGGATATTTCAGATTTATTAGAAAATTCTTTAAATAAAACTTCCCTTTCCAATTCCCTCCTGCCATGTTGGTTTTACTGATTTTTTTATATATTAGAAAGAGAGAAATGCTGAACACAATTGTCTTTTAGAAAAATAATAAAATGTTTCCTTTAATTTATACTTAGAAATATAAAAAGAAATGACATCAGAAATATAAAAGAAAATAACATTAGAGTGTATTTATCAAAGTGTTCAATTTTATGCATTTTATAAAAAAGATCCAATTCTGCCTTATATTTTTTATACTTTCTTTAAGTCAGCCTGGGTTTTACTAATATATATCTATTTGTCTAAAATGTATATAGCTTAAGCATTTGTAATTTTATTAAATGTAAGAGAAAGTACAGTACAGTTATATATATAAATTAAAATCTTAACGTCTTCATCAACTCTAAAGGTGAACTAGTTAAATAGTAATTAATTAATATACATATCTTTCTTATATTTTAATGTCAGTAAAAAGGAGTAAAGTAATAATTACTTTTAAGAGTTGATATTTTATCAGTCTCAGAAAATTTTGAAGTCATATTATTTCATGTACATATATTTACTTAAGGTTTTTGAAGTTTAATGGTCGTCTGACCACATTTTCTCTTATATTATACTACTCAGCGATTCGTGGGTGTCTCGGCACATATCCATAGCTCCCGTCATTTTAATTCATAGGTTAACACTGCTCTGAGATTGACATTGATGATAAAGTGGATCTCGACCCTTTTTCAAATATTACTACTGAACACAAGCATTTATACTCCGGTCCTGAGCTCAGATCACACTGCAGTGAACGAGCTTTATTTCTCTATGTGTTAGACCCAGAATGCTATCCAGAGCTCAAGTTAGCCATGTATAAAACCTTTGTGCCCCGAGACTCACTTCTAAACTCACATAATTGAATCACCAAGGACCATGATAGTTTTTAAATTTCATTATAGATAAAACCTTACCTTATCATATGCTCAAAATATTACTGAGTAAATCTAAAAAATGTCCACTGGGGGGGGATTTATCTTTATTTTGTCATTTAAATGATGCTATATTTGAATATGGCCTTAATCTTATTTAATTAGTTTAACCAATTATCCATTTTTGTAATTTCACCCTCGAATTGTTTTTCTGTCCCTATCCTTTAAAGTAAAACACCCAGTTGTTGGCTAGGCATAGTATGGTTTTATAGTTGCCGACCAATTTGTTTATGTACATATTAATTGGATCTTGCTAAATGTGTTTCTCGATCTCTGTTTACTGCTGCAAGAAAATAACTTGCAAAAATTTTTTTTTGTCAATTGATTCTTCAAATTGTCATTTCTTTTACTTAAACAATAAACTTTCATTCACTGATCTCATCAATATCTTATCTGTGTCATTATATAGTTTAAACCTGATTTTTCTTTGTTAAAATTGCCCTTTGGGATCTCATCTCTCCCTGACCACCGGACATACTAAATTCTAGTGAGGTTTGGAGAGTAAGTCACTTAGTAGCAATCTGGAGGAGTAGGTGAGGTTTGAACCTCTCTACCTGTATCTCTTGGTTAGGTTAAAGCAGCTCTATTTTTCATACCATTACAGAATTTGGCACTCAACGTGGGGCATTAATTTTAATGGATTTGCATGTTTGCATCTTTAACAGCAGTAAATGCAAATCAACAAAGCTCCACTTAGGTTGTCAAATTAAATGATGAGTGTTTGTTGAAAAGAAAGCTATTGGTTCTAATATTTATCACATTAACAGAATTGATTATATATCAAGCCTCCTTAACTTTCCGTTATCTGTGATTGCTTTCAAAGCAAATGATCTTAGCAGTGGTGGGTTTAAAAGAATGGCCTGTGATCTTCTCATGGTCCATGAATACTGAGCTATATGAGGAGTTAGATTTAGTTGTTATATAAGTAGACATGCTGAGATATTCTAGATTTCAAGGAAGTCCAAGGTGTATACTAGCTGCACTTTCATCATTACTGATTTTATCTTTAGGGTTGTTGATGGATCTCTTGAGGGGTAGAGGGCTTGAAAGCCAGTGTTAAAGTCTTTAAATAGAATATAAAATAAAAGTGGAAAACATCTCTTTTGTAATTAAGCATTTGATCATAAATATCTTTAATTTTATTTAGATTTTGTATTTGATTTCTCTTCTTACAATCTACATTATGCCACTTCATAATCTTCACCAGAATAATCTAATTTATCAGAGATTTAGTTAAGACAATAAGACAAATGTTAAGATATACTTCTAAGTCGAAATGTATACATAGATGGTATTTCTCCTGCTCTGGTATTTGTTTGCAATATGATAGTTGAGATAGAGCACATCTTTGCAATGAAATGATTATTCACACTTCCATAAAATATTAAAAATGAATATAAAACAATTTCTTTCTTGTGAAAGAATGATATAATGCAGAGGAGCTAACAATACAAGCAAGGAGATTCAAGTGTCACCTGATGAGTGAAAGTAGTTAGCAAAATGCATACATAGTGAGAGAGGGTGATTTGAGTTTCTGCAAGGCTGGATGGTTGCGATGTGATGGAGTTGAGATGAGAAAGGCACTGATAAAAGTTAATTAACATCTTTCCTATAAAAATATTTCTCAACAATGAATTCAATTACAATTTCTAAATCTAAATTGCTTACCACATAAAATAATATGTAATCTAATAACATATAAACATTATTACCACATTAAAAGAGAATAACAAAATAAAAAGAACATAGAGATTACAGAAAATACTCCAAAAAGCTGATCCCTTCTACTCAGACTTTATGGATATGAAAGAACCAGAAAAGTTTTAATTAAAACAAAAATTATGAGCTTCGTTCATAATGATCCTCTAACACAAGCATAATAAAGCCAGTAGATCCTGACAAATTTTAAATCAGAAAAAAACATTTGTTATGTGAGATGGCCTAATTTCCAAATGTGGCTGAGGTTTAATTTTTGTGTTAATCAGATGTACACAGAAATTTTAGAAATTAAGACTTTACATCCCAGAAAATGACTCAACAAGTTTATAAGGCAGATAGTTTTAATATTATTATTATTAATAATACTCCAACAGTAAGATAATTCAAATACATATATTTGTAATATTTACTCACAAATAATAATTTCTATCATGTAAGTAACCTGAAGGCTTATTCAAAAATACTTTTGATCTATATGATAATAATGCTTTTCCTTGCATCCACTTATTTACATACATGAGAGATATTCCAGGCTTTGAATTTTTTCTACAAAATTCTCTCACTCTTTCATTCTATGATTACTTTTGGCTTTATTATACCATAATTTGTTTTTGAAAAATAATCATCAGTTTATCTTTTAATTATTTATTTTCCAAATTCCTATATAACAATATTCTGACAATATGTTAGCCTGTGTAACTACACCTACTAATCTAAACATATATATTGCAGATACCAGAAAAAGAAAACATTCTTACAGAATTTCTATAGGACTCAAAAGTATAATTGGGAGAATTATTCATCATTATTAATTGAAGAGTAGTAATTAATTTATAGAGCGCATAGAGAGGTTATGTAAATAGTCTGAATAGGCACTAACTTGTATTTAATGCGCTTTAAAATTCGCAATAATTAAGCAATATTTTGCCGATAGAAGGATCTTCCAAACCATGACAGAAAATAGCGATTTTTATAAAGATAAGAGCGCTGTCTTATCTTTAACCTAAATGTCTATTTATATAGGCGAATCTGAAGCATCTTGATTTGGAAGCGTGAAGAAGTTGTTTTCTCCACTGTTTAAATCCACTATTTCATGTAAGTTAATTTGTAAAGAAAATAGTGGATTTAAACAGTGGAAAAAACAACTACTTCATGCTTCCAAATCAAGATGCTTCAGATTCGCCTATATAAATGGACATTTAGGTTAAAGATAAGACGGCCGCTCTTATATTTATAAAAGTTGCTATCTTGTTTCGTGGTTTGGAAGATCCCTCTATTGGCAAAATATTCTTGATATTGCAAATTTTAAAGCGCAATGAATACAGGTTAGTGCCTGTTCAGACTATCATTATTAATTGTACAATTAAAAATCATCTAAAATTTGGTCACTAGAGCAAAACTATATCAGTCTTAAATCAACAAATGTATTAATCCAAATAATTACAACTCAGCATTATGATGGTGCCCATGACAAACACTTTGCATAACTAATTCTAACAAAAATTTTGCTCATAATAATTATGTGAATAATATATTTCATGAAAAGCTGGATTCAGATTAGAATAAAACTGCTGTAACAAGTTCTATCATAAATGAGCCTAAATTGAAAAAAAATTTCAAATTTAATTGTGGTGCTATTTTTATTTCTTAATTCTAAAAATCTTTAATATTTTTGTATATAATAAAACTATTTATTTCCTTAACAAAATGCAAAATGCTCTCCAATTAAAAAAAATTTAAAGTAATTTCAAATAATAATTGTATCAGACAAATTTTTATAGCATAGCATTCAACAAGATTCAGTTCTGTCACTTACTTTATTTAATATATATTAATGAGTTATCTAGAAACAAAATGGGCAAAATTCATCTAAAACAAATCAAATGTCTTAACTTCCCAGAAATGTCTTTTAATAAGAAAATTTGGATAACATTTCTTCACAGACAATAATTTCAACTTTTTTTTTTTCAAAAAAGAAGCATCTCATAAGTGAATATAATCTTTTGCAATAAATACTAAATATAATTATTATCTATCAATGATTAATTCTAAAATAACTATAGGAAAGCTGAATTATGCCATTGAGGTTGTAATGTAAATAACAATTTCCCTCACACTTGCATATTTTTATGCTGAAAAGTGTGTCCCACTTTTTTAAAATGCTCACACTAATTTTTAGACTCACAATTAAAAATTACTATGAGAAATATTATTGATATACTTAAATACATTGTCTTATGTCTAACTATCCTTCAACACAATCTTCCATAAAATATCATAAACCAATTGCACAAAATGTAAAAAAAATTTAAGATCACATTTATCACTAACTATACTATACATTTTCACCAATACAGATATCAAGATCTTTCTAGACGCTAATCAAGAAATCTCTGAAACAATAGAATAATTACAGAATGAGAAACTGTCTTCTAGTGAGATCCCAAACATTTTTTTTTCTCATATCAGACAATAAAGCCAGCTGGATTTGATCTTTCTAAATGTTCATCAATAGGTTTGCACGACTATGGAATTTAATAGCTTTTAAACTATATATAAGCCATGAGATAAGGAATTAATGATTATCCAATTTATGCATATGATGATAGAACTAAACTAACAAACCTATAGTGAGTCTATTTCCTAATTGGAATACCTATAGATTCTTTTATGATTGTTAATAATTAGTGGACTTCAAAAATCCATTGCTAAATAAATAAACTTTTCTAATTCACAAATCTTATGAGATTAACCGTTTCTTATTTAATATTTTATGTTAATTAAATAATTTTTTAGAATATACTAACATGTTGTTTAAAAAAAAAACACACAATACAGACAATAAAAATAATTTTAAGAATTTTGTCAATAATCAATCTTTTCTAAATCTAGATTAATTTATATATGTAAAAACAAAAAAAATCTGTTCCCAAACGAAATTTGCAAATTTAAAAAAGCCAACTTCTAATACATATTATTTTATATAAAAATATCGATAAATATATATTAGTAATAATTAATAATAATAAGATTACATAATACCTGTCGATTTGCATCATCAAAAAATACATTATTTACTTTGCTTACGGGATCAAAATAAATAGGGTCTTTGCTAAGTTCAATAAAATAATCGCTATCCGTATTACCATTATGACCAAGTTTAGTGGCCATATTTATTTAATGGCAAAAAATGTTTCCGACGCTTTAATTCTCCGGTTTTTTTATTATTATTGACAAAAATTATCAAATCATACTAAATACTGTAATATATTACATTATTGTTAGGTAATTTGTAATTGGCATATATATATAATGATTTTTTCCATACCCTAAAATAAAATTTTAAAAATATTCTAGATATTCTTTCCTGGGCAAAATTTAGTAAGTGGTAAGGGACAGCCATAGATATTTGGAGCCACTAACTACTACTGAAAATACGAAGCGATAAATGGAACAAGTAGTTGGAGTACGTTTTTTTTTTTTTCCAAATGAAAATAAAGGGCAATAATGTGCGTTATGTAAACAAAATTAAATAAATTATGTGTATTTTTTTCAGAAATGATATTACAATTGACAGACAACTAAAAATTTAATTAAATGGACCAGCAGAACAAAAATATGAATTTACTCGTACAAATTAATTTTCTAAAAAAGTAAAAATTACAAATAAGCAAGAAAAAAAATCGGAATTGATTGTTATGTTTGTACGTGAATTTGTATATAAACACAAACGCGTGTAAATACCGTTTTATATTATATTAATGAAATGTAAAAACAAATGTACACTTGACTATTTACACTACATTTACAATGGTTAGACTCCAACTGCTATCGTTGGCGAGTTATAACTCCTAGTTCTAGGGTGAACTATAGAAGAAGGGACTGCGCTTGGCTTATCTATTTCTTACTATTTCCAACTGTGACAGCCTGACTCGATAGTAGGTACGATGTCACTTCCAGCTGTACTTAACAGATTGTTTCGTGTTGGCATTTGGTTCTAGCAGCTTCCAATTCTGAATGTGGATTTGCCTCCTGTGTCAACCACTTAGCTTATTAGAAATTATCTGGAGAACTTTGATTCTCTCTGTCAGCTCTGTGACAGTAGTTCTCTGGAGACTGTGTATGGAGAACATGAATATTACCATTCAGATTTGACAGTTCTCTGATCTTACCTTCAAAAAGCTTGACCAGTTATTGCCAGATCACCATCCATAATGGAAACATTCGGATTCAGTGAGCATCATCACTACTAGCCCTTTGTTGGCAATGCATTATCTATTTGTTTACATATTAATTTGAGGCAATGAATGCTCAATCTGATCTAAATAAGATGGGATCTGGACTAATCCATTATTTAAAGACTTCCTCTGGCTAAAATTGGACTTGGAGAACATAGGCAGGTGCATTGGTAGGTATCTTCTTCACTTTGTGGCCTCATCCGGCTTCCATGATAGCAGGTCCAGTGTCATAGTTTGTCAATCTTGATACTATAGGTTAAACACAGCTGTTTGCGTTCACCACTGATAGATTGCAAATGTTTTTCACTGTCTGATGAGGCTTTACTGATGACAGTGAAATGTGGTTTAACTGTTGATTTCAATGTCATTGATGTTGCCATCCATCAACTGTTGTACCCATCATTGCTAGAATCTTTTTTTTTTTTTTTGGTTCTCTTAAGCATGCAGTTTATAATGTGGGTATCTATTTGCTTTTTTTTTTTTGCACTTTTAGTTTCATGCTTTATGTTGGGATCAAAACCCAGATTATTAATAACTACTTCTGGATCAACCATGTTTGGATTTATTGTGGCTGGTTCACTTTAATCACTGCAAAAGTTAGTGAACTAGTCACATTCTAATAAATTGCTTTGCTTACAAGCATATAGAACAAGAGGTAGATATCTAGTTTTGTTGGTCATTGTAAATTTAACTCTTGCCTTTACAAAGAATGCTACTAAATTGCCTTGGTAATCAGTGATTGTTTTGCTGCTAGGATACAGCTGATAATTCTTTTATTATTATTAATGATAGTCCATGTATTTTTTGATACAATGGACCCTGCAGTTCCGGTGTCCAGTTTCATTATTACAGATGTATCATTAATAATAGTTCTGCATTTGAAAGCAAAATCGATGTCTCTCATATTGTTTATACAAGCATTTAGTTTATTATTTTAAATTGCCCTTGTGGTATTTCAGAATGGATTTTCCCATTCTGTCATTAGCAACTTATTATTTCCTTGTAAAACAAACAGCTCTTGTGTGCCTGACATGCTTGCAATATGTACACACTCTATGTGCTTGTATCAGTTTACCACGTATATTTTTATTCGCCGATTTATACGAGCAGTCAATTACTTTTACTGTCAGCTAGGTATTTGTCTGACCCAGTTTTCTACTCAACAGTTTGAATGCTATAGTCTATTTTCTTCAATGGTCTTCCTTGACTAGATGATGATTTCATCAAAATCGTAAAATCAAATATTATATTAGGATCTTGATCCTAAAGTTATGGTTTTTCATGCCACAAATAAAACAATGTCACAGAGCTTATTTGAGGAAGTCTTTGAATTTGCATTTTAAAGCCAGTTTTCTTATTCTAATAGCAAAATCTTCTGCTTTTTCCCATTGCCCTTGTGTATAGAGATTGAAGTGGTATCTGCATTATTGTTAAGAGTTTTGGAGTGAAAAAATTATTTAATAGAGACAATGCTTTGTCAAAACCAAGATTAGTTGGCACTTTATGTGTTTCTTGGCTTGAAGAATCTCATGAGGTACAATAACTGAGACAAGCATGGCTAATTTTGAATCAGGTTTTTTTTAATTTGATTAGCCTATAAATATAAGAGTAATTGATCTTTATAGCTTGGCCAATTTTCCGGATGTGCCTGATCATATTTTAGCCATTTTATTTCCCCCCTCTTTATGCATTAAGTAACCACTCAAGTTGATTTATAAACTTTATTTGACTAGCAACTATTAGCATAGTTGTCAATTTTTGATTAAAGACAAAATCTAACAGTCCTCTGGGGGAAGTTTCTGCCTTTATTAATAATGAGTAACTACTTGCATTTGATTTTAAAATTTTTTATTGGTGTGCATAACATTAGCAGACTTTTTTTTCTTCTTAATGACAAAAATATAATGACCCATGGGGGCAAGATCTTGTCATTTAAAATGTTTTTTCAGGTGTGAGAGGGAAAAATTTATTATTTTACAACTGTGACAAACTGTTGTGTTTATCGGTTATTGTGATATAAACACTGGTGCAAGTACATTCACTTATTAATATTTTCATTAATAATACCGGAAAACAATATATACTTGTGTATTTACACTGTATTTGCAATGGCTGTTCTCTGCCTGCTACTATTGGTGAGGTATAACTCCTAGTGCACATGCCCTTATAGGCCTCAATTTCCAGCTATACTATGACGGCCTGTCTCATGAATAGGTATGATGACATTTCTGGCTGTTCTTGATAGCTTGCTTTATGTTGGTGTTTGATTCTAGCGCCTTCTAGTCCTGAATGGGGACTTGCCTCACTATGTCAACTATTTAGCTTATTAGCAATTGTCTGGAGAACTCAATTCTGTCTTTCTGCTTTGTGACAGGAGTTCCCTCTGGACAATGTGTATACTTCCATTCAGCTCTGTGATAGTAGTTCTCTGGAGAATATAAATACCGCCATTCATATTCTCTGGGAATATGATTACCGCCATTCAGCTACGAGACAGTTGTTCGCTCATACAATATTTCTTTTCTGAATATGTATGGAGAACATGTTCTGTCTTTCAGCTTTATGACAATAGTTTTCTGGAGAATGTGTACAGAAAACAGATTTGAAAGAAGTTCTCTGATCTTGCCTTCAAAAAGTTTGACTAGTTATTGCCAGATTACCATCCATAATGGAAACATTAGAATTCAGTATGATATTTCTGGCTGTATTGACAGCTTGCCTTATATTGTTGTTTGGTTCTAGCAGCTTCCAGTCCTGGATGTGGACTTGCCTCACTATGTCAACCATTTAGCTTATTAGCAGTTGTCTGGAGAACTCAATTCTGTCTTTCTGCTTTGTGACAGTAGTTCCCTCTGGACAATGTGCATACTGCCATTCAGCTCTGTTATAATAATTCTCTGGAGAATATGAATACCGCCATTCAACTATATGACGGTTGTTCATGCCTACAATATTTCTTTCTGAATATGTATGGAGAATGTGTTCTGTCTTTCAGCTTTATGACAATAGTTTTCTGGAGAAAGTGTATAGAAAACAGATTTGAAAGTAGTTCTCTGATCTTGCCTTCAAAAAGTTTGACTAGTTATTGCCAGATCGCTATCCATAATGGAAACATTAGAATTCAGTAAGAATCATCACATATTGCCCCATTCTGGCCATTGATTACATGTTATCTATTTGTCTACACATTAGTTCAAGACAATTAATGCTTAATTCAATCTAGATAAGATGGAATCTGGATTAGTCTATTATTTAAAGGCAAGGTAGGATGTGACACTTGTACAAAATAATTAATTATAAACAAACAATTAGAAAATATGAAATGAGTTATATAAAGAAAAAAAAATCTACAGATAAGTTTAGCTGTGATTATACAAACAAATGTGTGAAACACAAATATGTCTGTGCATACCGGTCTATTTTTCTATTTATTTGATATTTTGAAATGTTGCTTTTAACTTTTACTGCAATAAATTTTGGTTTTTGAAGGACTTCAACAATATCAGTACCTATTTATTTGGCTACTTACATTCAATTTTCTCTTTGTTTCTTTAAAGGAGCATCTACCTCATGAAATAATTCTATGATAACTAATCGATAAATTTAAGATTCAACATTTAAAATCAAGATTTGGAAGTAGTTCAAAAATGTAACAAAACTAAAAGATAAAAATAAAACATTTTTCTGTGAAGTGCAACAAATCCTTTTTTTTTTTAGGAATTAATTTTAAAAAAAAACATTCTTCATTGATATTGTTAAAACGGTTTTAGTTTTTTTTTTTTAAAAAAAAAAAATCTGCTTACATTCTTCATTTAGATCTCTGGTTATCTATGATGGAAAAAGAAAGCTAAGGATAAGTTTAAAATGATTTTTCTACCCATGTTATGGCTGCCAAATTACTAAGTCGATACGAAGTGGCGATGGGTTTTGGTTTTTTTTTAGAAAAAAATAAATAAAATAAACCTTACATTCATTTAAACCTGTTTGCCTAGGGCAGAAAAAGGAGAAATAAGGGAGAGTTTAGAGTGATTTTGTATTGTCCATCCATGTCATAACTGCCAAATTACTCGGTCCATATGAAGGAAGGATATTTTTTTTTAGTTTTGTGAAGTAAAAAAAATACAACTATGAGGTGGTGGGAATCCGAAATCATATATTTCATTTTAATTTGTTTTAAAAACAATCAGTTCATTTTTATTTGGATTGTTAATTTTATTTGCAATTAGTATTTAATGGAGCTGACACTTATTGTTTTTCTAAAAATCAACAACACTTATAATTGATCATATTTTTCTTCCATCACCTAATTTTTTAAAAATCAAATTAAGAGATTTAAGTTTTTAAGACAAGAATAAAAATTTCAAGAAATAACAAATAAGAGATTATTTGAAATTCTACATAAATTAATTTGAAAGTCAATATTAGATAATCTTATGAGAAATCAAAATAAACCTTGAAAACTTAAAATTAACTGTAATTTTTCCCTCTTCCCATTTTCTCAAATCCAAATAAGAAATTGAAAGGACAAATAATACTATCAAATGGGTTGTGAGGGCAGTAAGTTTGACACTAATTCAATTAAACTGTAGTAATTGGCTATCTATATATACCGAACAATGATAAAGATATGTGAGAGAGATTGTGATCTGGGCTAACTGATGAGTGTTAGTTCAGCATATACTATACATGTTTTTCACATGTCTTTGGTCATGTGTGTATAATGATGTTAAACGTGAATAGAAACTAGTCCCTACCTTGCTTTGACTGGTGTAGTGAAAATTACTCTACAGAAATATTATTCATTAAGTGAATAATCTCTAGTTTAATGAATAATAAAAATTATTAATATACTTCTGTCAAGTAATTTATGTCAAAGTTATGAGGGCAGTAAGTTTAACACTTATAAATTAACCTGTAGTAATTGGCTATCTATATATGCTGAATAATGATAAAGATATGGGTGAGATATTGTGATCTGAACCAACTGGTGAGTGCTGGTTCAGATTGAAATGTGCATATTGGGAATCATACATGTTTTTCACATGTTTATGGTTATATGATAGTGATTAACCCTTTCACAAGTTTTTAAAAATGGATACAAACCAGTCTTTACCTTGTATGAGAATGATGTAGCGAAAATTATACTAGAGAAATATTATTCACTAAGAAAATAATATTAAAAGTTCAAAAGAAAAAAACACTTGTCAATGATAAGTAATAAGAGATTTTAGATTACACATTGAATTTATAAATTATATAAATCCCTTTTCCAAATCAAAAGAATCTTAAAATTTATCAATAAGTTATGTTACTATAATAAAATTTCCTATCTTTTAAACTTGTTAAATGCAACAGTGATATCATGGAATGTGTTGAACTTCAATATCTGAGAATAGATGTCTACATATAAGATACCAGTATATTTTAATCAACACACATTTCATTAAGCATCACATTTCCTATACTAGCACATTAATTGTTGATAAACAGAGCTTAATGGTTTAACACCAATCCTGCCTAATAGGATAGTGGTGGCTATAGTTGTAAAAGAGCCAAAGACACCAAAATGTATGGGTGCTGAACTGAGTTCAGACCCATATGACTATATAAGCTATTGAGCTTAGATTGAAAATATTTTTTGTGTTTTCAATTTCATTCTCATAGTTTTGTAGTTAAGTAGAGATAAAAGGTGTTTGCTAGAGGGTTGCATTAGATCCTAAGATCTAGATGCAGTGCTCTCAGATCCAAAGCTCCTCACTGACGAAGGCCACAAGCCAGAAACTAGTCTGGGGATATTGGATGAGTAGGCATTAGATAAGGATTTTATGCACAAGCCTTCTGGCATCCATTGATTACTCTGTTTTAGCACAGGTGGCAATACTGTATGGAGAGTTTTGCTCTGTTTATCAACACACATTTCCAAGATAATAATCTTCCAAGCCAAGAGTTACAAAATATTTTTATTCTCTCATCATATATTGTAAAAGAGCTAAGTTTTTCACATTAATTATTTAACCAAACTGCTCCACATATTTGGTGTGGTCTATGAAACACAGTTCAGCTCTTTGGCACTCAAATGTCTTATGGATTCCCATGCAAAGAAAGCCATTTTATTGTTATTTTATTCAATCAAATTCTTTATAGGTTTCTTTCAAAGCATTAGGATGATAAATCATTATTTGAGCAAACAAAAATAGCATAAATCGAATACAGACTGTCTAGAAATTAAGAAAATAAAATCTTGAAATAGTTCAAATTAAAAATTCCACTACCAAAACTTATACTTGTCATGCTGCCTATCATAAAAAATGGAGAACAAACCTGGAGCCATTAAAACTCCCTTTAGCACTGGTTTGCATTTCAATACTCAAGATTTTCTATCAACAAAATGAATACCTCCCCTCATACTATCATATTAAAGCTGTGTAATAAAATGGCAAATATTTTCAACACTGCTATAAACCTTTTTGTTTAAGTGAATCAATTACCTTCACTAAATAAATAAAAATAGTTTAAGTCATTATCATTGCTCATTACACTTTTATGTATTTATTGGACAACAACAATAAAAAAATGTCTATAATATTTTTTGATTTTTTAAAACTATACTCTGATAACTATTTATTTATGACTAGAAACAAACTACAGCTGTATTCATAAATAATTCTTCAGGAATATGTTTTATCCTTTTATTTTTATAAGTTGGAAAAATTATTCTTAAGATCAAGTGACAGAACTTCATGGATCCATATATTTCTAAAAAATACCAATAGTATTGAAAGTTCACCAGACATCATCAAGATCTGCAGTAACTTCATTTTTAAGATCACAAAAATTATTTGCACTTTATTAAGTTGAAAATCTCTATCCAAATCTAAATGTTTTGTACAATGGATTATAATCTAAATCAGATGTCTAAATTCTTGCATTATTATTCAAAAGATAATAAAAATATTCTATCTATCAGTTTAAAAGAGCAACAGATCATAAGTTATTTTCAATGCATCAAAAAAGAACCTAAAATGCATTTGACTGTAAAAAATAGCAAATTAATAATCTGATAAACTATAAACACACCAATAAATCCATCTTTAAATATGAGCTTGGTTTAACCAGAAATATGAAAATTAACTAACTTTTTATGTTAGCAGAATCTTTGGAAGGCATCAATCTTTAGTGAAATCTTAGTTATCTTTTAAATTTATATATGTAAACTTAATATAATTATGGTAATTTTATCCTCATTGTGAATTAAATATGAAGGATTATAAGTAAACAGTAACCAATAAATATTCTTAATATAAGCAATGAAATAGATAGTGTTACACAGACAGGAAGCTCTCAACTATTTGGAAAGTTATTGAATGATAACAGTAGTGACAAATATATATATAAATTGTATATCTAAACAGTCTTTCAATGAGATTTAAAAATTATTCACAAATTAGAATCATAAAGATTGTGTACAACAAATGGAAAAGACCAATATTTAGAGAAATTATATGTTTCATTTCCTTGAAGTTGTTGTCTCCTATATTTCAATGGTCTTTCATTTCCTTGAAGTTGTTGTCTCCTATATTTCAATGGTCTATCAATCTTTTGAAAACTGTAATGACAATATATTATTTAATTTTCCATAAATTATAGTTTTGTAATACATACAAATTCTTTGTAATAGTACACATATGCAAAATTGCACACATACAAAACACAACGGAATACTACATAATTTTTTTATATAATTAAAAAGATTGTATGAGTTATAACATTGTTTCATAAAAATTACATTTTGCCATTATAGTCTTGAAGAAACTACTAGATAGTTAAAATTGAAAATATTGCCAGACTGAATTTTTTAAAAATAATATAAACAAAAATTATTTGCAATAAAACAAAAATTATAAAGACCATTGGAAAGAATTATGGAAAGTAAGAAGAAAACTTAAATCTATTTGAGAACAGAACAAATGATAGTAAAATTAGACAAAAGGTTTGAATGGATGTGCAAGATTTGTCTTTTGGCAAATTGTCAATAATTATTACATTTTTTTATTATGTTTCTTAAAATCTCTTCCAATTTTATCTTATAAGTTTTATTCTTAAGAATTCCATAAATGATACTCTATATTTTGGGGGGCCATCAATCTACTTTAAATGGAAATGAGATCCTGATTACATCATTTAGAGGGATAACATTTAGAACAATGATTTACATGATAATGATACATCTGTAAGGAAAAAAATAATGAATTACTCAGATTCATGAATGTAACAAAATGGTTAAAATAATTTACAGTCATATGGCATTCAAATGTCAACATTTTTATGGTGCTAGTATAGCTATTCTCTACCATAGGATAGAATTACAATTAATATAGAGAGAAGATACAAGTTAAGTAAATGAAAAAGTAATAAATAAATTTCATATATTTTGTAAAAAAACAAAATAATGTTTAATTAAAAATATGCAACTCTCATTATTGAATGTTTTTATTTTGTGATCATTATGTACTGATTTGATTGCTAAATATCTACAGTTTTGATTTTTTTTTAAAAATGTATAAAACTTATGAATTATTTGTTCAATTATTAACTTGTGGTGGCTCCTTCCAGCATTAGGCTACAATAGCAATATAAAATGTTCACTCTTGAGTGGTATATAATTTCTATAGATTTTTTGAAAATTATTTTATTATATATCAACCTTAGTGATTCACTGATTTCCCTAAATAATATATCTTTTCATGTTAATTATTTATCTAAATAGCAGTCTTTTATAACATAACCAAGAACTCAAAAAATAAATTGATGCCCCAGAAAATATACATTATTTATGAAGTATATGAAACTTTTGATTAACCTTTTCATCTTCTTAATTTGTATTTTGCTATAACAAAAAATAATAAATTAGGATCCCCCCCCCCAGAAAGAAAACGGAGATGTATAAAGATCTACTAGGAAGAGTTCCAAATCTGTAAAAATTGAGCTCAGTCATTAAATCACCATGTTGAATACAAAATCTCCATTATATTATAAAAAGTTTTCAAACTTCACTAACAGATCTAAAATTAGTAGAGAGCAATTATCAATTTGATTGTCCTAAATATTAGAAAATTTACTGAAGTTAATGTTATTTGAATGACACACCTTAAAGTTCATAAAAACAATCAAAGAACACACAAACACCATGCTGGAAGTTCTCTAAATAAAATAAACCTTCAAATTATGTTGCTATAGGCAGATTAAAATTTTTGTTAAATAATCCATAACATTTCTTAACTATCATTTTCTTTTATAAATCATTGATTTCATATATATAAATAAATAATATCAATATGTATAACACTAACTGGAGTAAGTATAAAAATAATTATTCTACCCACATAGTAATAAAACTATCCAGTATAATTACATCAATTATTTCTAATTTGCTTAGTGATGATCAGCATAAAAATGAGATCATTCTGATGCTGATCATGCTAAGCAATTATGAAAAATTATGTACTTGTATAGAATTGCTTTATCAATATGTGAGTGGAATAATTCTTCATAAAGGAATATTTTATTACTTCCTTACATTTTGATTAATTTCAAATGGACATTTTTAAGATAATCTAAAATACATCAAATTGAAAAAAATCAAATTAATAAAAAATCTACCCTGTGTACAAAAATTTATTCAAAAATAGATACTATACAGAATCAATTCTTCATTAATTTCATTTTTTTCAATTTGGTACACTTTAGACTACCTTGACAATGACCATATAAAAATGGTCAACAAATAAAATATTGAATTCTGTGAAAAGAAAGGTAGACTATTTATAAAAACAAATGCATTTGAACAGTATGTGATGCACTATGGCTTCTTTCTCAGAGTCACGAATCTCTCAGCCACTATGTCCAGAAAAACTTGTTAATCACCTTACCTTCTCATCCCTCACCCTAGGTTTTTTCCATATCTATGCTTCATCCTATTTCCACAGTATCTTTGTCAATTCTATGCCCTTTATATTTAATTCCTTATCTTTTCCCAAACCCAGCATAAAAACCAAGAACTCACTTTCTGTATAATTTCTTTCTTTATATTTATTCTCCATTATTTGTACCCTTTCTGCTTGTAGGCATTTACATTCTGTGTATCTTTATAGCTTCTCATTCAAGTGTGGCATACGCTTTGTTAATTTTGTATATTAAATTAACAGATGCCTAATATTTTCTATGTCTTCCTTACATAATTTGTAGGCTAAGTTACCCATATTTTACCATTTATGTGAATATTCCCTTGTTGCTAATGATCCTATTCGAATCTTAAACTACTTTACTCGCTTTTATCATAAATTAACTCGCACCCAATATTTTATTTCTAAATATATTTAAACATACTCTCTATACTAGTTCTCTATCTCCCTATTTTTTATTAATGCATCTATTTTTCTATTTCATTCCTTACCACTATGATGCTCAACAATTCTCATAACACAATCATCCAATCTTTTGTATAAGTATACTGACAGTCTTTATCCGAATCTTTTGTATACCACACTACCTTTCTCACCCATCTTGTTATCTGTCCGAACAGTTTCATTTTGCATCTCTCATATAAAAACTTGATCATCTCATTTCTCCTTGAATTGCCAACTTTGACATCCATACATGTGCATTTAATGCATGTGTTGTTACTTTTCTTTGTACTTTTTTAAAGTAATCTAACATCCCTTTATTAACACATAATGCATCATTACCATAAGTTAACCCTGCTACTGCCATTCCCATACAATTCAAGCTATATCACATTTATTATTTAAAAACATTGTTAATTTCCTTATCAGTCCCTTTCTTTTCTTCATTTATCAATTTTTTCTCCCATTCATCCAAGCAATTTCTCTGATTACTTAATACGATTCCCCAATAGTTATACTTAATCACCACCTTTAACATTATATCCCCCAATAAAAAAAAATCTCTTTTCTTTCTCCAGCATTTATCACCATTACTTTTTGATTTTTCTTCACTAAATTTAATCCCAGTCTCTTTACTCATACTTGTGCATGTCTTCAGCTTAATTTTCATGTCTTCCTTACTTTCTGTGCCCAAAAAGATATCAGCAAATAAAAGATTCAACATACAATAGTGCCAGCCTTAGTAATCAATGGATGCAGTAAGGTTTGTGCATAAAATCTCTATCTAGTACCTACTCATCCAATGTCCCCAGACTAGTTTCTAGCTTGTCACTTTTACCAATGAGGAGCCTTGCATCTGAGAGCACTGTATCTATATCTTAGAATTTAATGCAACTCTCCAGCAGTCATCTTTTACCAGTTTAGTTAACTATAAAACTATGAGGCCAAAATGAAAACAATGTCTTAAAGTTCTTTCACTTTTATAGTTATATAGATAGATATTATATGTATAAACCTTCTTACATTCATCTTATATAAGCATAGGAAATAATGATTATGCGATGAATTGCATTTGGTAAGACAATTGAATTTTGGAGTTTTAAATTTAAGTTTATAAAATTCTTGAATTATTATTGAACATTATAAAGCTATTGGAAGATAAATTAAAAGAATGAGCAAAATGGCAAGTCCTAGAGGACTGAGAATTATTACCACATATTAATAAAAAATTGACTAAAATAATAAAACTGTGATAACTCTTGAGAAAAAAAAAATTACGACTCAAAGAATGTAAAATATTTTTTATTAAAATCAAATATTTATTGAATGGTCATACTTCCTTAAAACAATGTTTTGTTTTTTAAAGTATTATAATGTGTTGCTGTATTTTCACATTTTGCAAATAATGTACTTTTTTTTGTAAATTATATTAATACTTTTTTTTTCATAGAACTTATCAACCTTTTTAATACACAGTAAATATGTGCTTACTTGAAATGTTATTACATGTTTATGTACTATCTTGAGGATTTTTTAAACTTCTAAGAGTTATCCTATAGATAAAAAAAATTCACAATTTTTGGCAATACATTTCAAGTTCTACTGTCATTAAGTGTTCTAAAAATGATCATTATCTCATCAAAAGAGAGCACCTGATGAAGGTAAAGTCCAAAATGCACATCATGACAAGATTGACATTTTTTTTATCAATAGGGTAATATTAAAAAAAAAAATCTTCTTTGATAGTGCTTGAAGATTTAATATTATTTTAAGTAATTATATACTTACTGTATTGACAAATTATTTAATTACATATTTAGATATTAATTTTTAAATGAAGTTCTTTGCTTAAAAAAAACCCCTATATACTGTATATAATTCTGCCTTCATCAGAAATAAGGCTCTATTAAATATACTATTAATTTGAACATTCAAGCTTTAACATCAAATTAATTATAGTGATGGTATTTAAATAAGAACATTGCTCGAGTGTCAGCCACTTTTAGGATATCTGATAAGAGAGGAGTCTGAAACATTTCATGCTGAAATTGAACTTTTTTTTCTATCAATGTTTAGAAGTTTTAAAAATCCTCTAAATGATGCATAAAGATTTAATATCTTTTCAAGTAATTATATATACACACATATTTTTTGTTTTAATTCCATACAAAATTTTTCTTAATTATAGGTATCAACTCTAGATGATCCTATGATTAGCATTTCTCCAGATTGATCTATCATCCACTTGGCTCAAACATATACACATTATTTTGATGATGTTTATCCACCTCAATAATCGTTATTCTTTCCCCCCCCCTGAACAAATCCTTTTAGAATTACACACTTTTCTAATAAAATAGATTATTTTATAATTTTGATAAGTACTCATTTTGTTTGGTACTTTCAAGTCTTAATCAGCACTATCAACATTTTTTCTCTTTCTTCAGTATATATCCATACAAAGTTACAGGACATGTAATTGCTATTCATTTTTAAAGATATACCTACATTTAAAAAACTTCAGATTTTTTCATTGAAATCCTGCTGTGTTAGACTGCAATAATTTTCTTAAGTAATTGATCATCTGTATCTCATGAATAATCCATCAAGGATGATACCAAATTCTCCATAAAATAGTGTCACCAAGTGCAAGCCTTTATAATCAATCGATGCAGGAAGATTTGTGCACTTTGTAGCACTACTGTATGGAGGTTGGTACTCTTATTAACAGCATGTGTAAGCATATATTATAACACAACAAATGTACAATCACTTTTTCTTTTAAAATATATATGTTCTCCAATAATATCAACAAATTAAAAAAAATTATCCTTTTTCTTTTCAAAAACTTTATTTTCTATATCAATACTGAACATATATATATATATATACACACACATTTATATAATACCAACTCCAATGGTTTTTATCTTCTTACAGTAATTTTCAAGGATCTGCATGAAATACATATTTATAAATAAACCCCAATTACATAAATACCTTCATCTTAAAACAGACAAAACTCACTATGTATATTGCCACACACAGCAAGCCAGGGTAAACAATGGATGCCAGAAGGCTTGTGCACAAAATCCCCATCTAGTGCCTACTCATCCAATATCCCCAGACTAGTTTCTGGCTTATGGCCTTCATCAGTGAGGAGCCTTGAATCTGAAAGCACTGCACCTAGATCTTAGGATCCAATGCAACCCTCCAGCAAACACCTTTTATCTCCATTTAACTACAAAACTAGGAGTCTTAAACTGAAAACACCTTAATGCTTTCAATCCAAGCCTATTAGCTTATATAGTCATATGGGTCTGAACGCAATGTATATAGTGAGTTTTGCCTGTTTTAACAAGTTATACACAAGCATAAGAGGAGGTGGTCATGTGATGTTTATTGGTTTAATACCTTCATCTTACATTAACATAAACAGTAACAAACATATTAATCTTACATAATTATATTTTACATAAATACCCTCATCTTACATCAACATAAACAGTAACAAACACATTAATCTTACATAATTATATTTTACATAAATACCTTCATCTTACATCAACATAAACAGAAGCAAACATATCAATCTTACATAATTATATTTTACTTACATCTCTCTCCCACTATTTTTTATTACACTTCCCTTTTACATTATTTAACTACAAATCTTAAAATCATCCAAGAAACTTTTTATGCAAATTTAGAAACCAACCCTAATTTCAAAATGACCTCCCCTTTTTTAAATCTTATCTAAAAACCCCTCTCAAAACTACATTCCTAATCTATAACTAATCTATATCTTTAAATGTATATAAAACAAATAATTTTTTTTTTAATTTATAAAAAAACTTTTAACAATTTACCTAAACCCATTTAAACATTCCATTTTAATTAGACATTATTTTACATTTCTTATCTACTCCATTAATTCTATTTAAAATAGGATTGTATTTTTTTATGTAAAAATATTTTTATCATTCTTTACCTGTAATTTTTAACCCTTTCCATGTGATATTTTTGATAAAAATATCAATTCTTATATATTTATTATCAATTTTGAAGTTATCAGTTGACCACATCAAAGTAAAAATTATTTATATTTCTTTTCATTCTGTTCTTGCTAATGAGAAACCATTATCTTTTAGTAGTGTGCATTTCTCAAATATTCCGATACATCTTTTATGTGAAAACATTCTGTATTTTATTGTTTTTTCTGAATTAAAGACCTTATTGTAATCAATGAAGCACATGGAAATTTCTCTTGCATGACTTTTTCAATTAGTTAACATCATCCAGAAATGATACATTTTGTTCCTCAATTGTTTCATGAACTCAGCCTCTACATCTGAAATCTCTTTAAATGAAAGGCTTTGCTCTATGATGAAAATTTTCCAGGATATTACCTCACATGGCACAAAATACAGAATAATTTGCACAATTTTACAATATGCTTTTTTTTTTTATTAAGATGAAAATTTATTTTTTCCAATCTATAGATTACAGAATAGATTAAGTGGAATAATTCGGTCAGAATTTTTATTTAGCTTCCTGAAAAATGTTTGAATTCTTATCAATCCCAAAATCCCCATTTTGCTTTTGTTCATGATCTCAAGAATAATCTGAGAATAACAGCTACCAGTGATGTTTTTTGTTGTAGAATACATTATCAAAAATACCTGGGTTATATCTTTATAGTATAATTTTTCTGAATATTCCTTTTATTTTTCCATTAGCTTTTCAGAAAACCTACTCTCGATTGAAAAATTTTTTTGATCTCACATATTTCTATTTTCAATGTCAATAAACATCACATGATCACCATTTCTTATACTAGCTCTTAACTGTTATTAAAACAGGCAAAATTCTCTATATGTATTGCCACTCAATACAAGCCAGAGTAATCAATGGATGCCAAAAGGCTTGTGCATAAAATCCCCATCTAGTGCCTACTCAACCAATATCCTAATTTCTGGCTTGTGGCACTGAGTGGCAATATGTATAGAGAGTTTTTCCTATTTTCAATGTCCTTGTAAATTTATTAGAATATTACTTCTTATCTCTCACAGATACTTTTTAGAATTTTCCATTTGATTACCAATGAATATTCCAATAATTTTCATATCAACCCACTTTCATAATATAATACGCATAAATATTTTAAAAAGTACAATATCATAATTTTTAGAAATCTGTTTAGTAAATGTATCATATAAATATTAAACAAATTGAAAGGGAAAAATAACTTAATATAAGAATTATCTTATTCATACAATAAGAATAATATCTAACAAAGATGGTTAATCAAACCACATACAAAGGCATGTAGATGAGTAAATAGTTAGTGATATCAATGCATACTGAAAACTAATAACAATTTTATTATATTTTATCCAGAAATAGGAATTTCATCTTTGATTCTGGAAATTAATACATACCATTCATAAACATGGTAACTTTAATTATTGCTTAAATTAGAAATGTGTAATTCTATTCAAGAGAGAGAAACAACAAAAAAAATAAAGCTTTTGAAAAACACATACCCTTTATTATATATTATGAATAATATGCCAATTCCATTAAGTTAATTATTATATATGAAGTTATTACATGCAATTATTAAAATCAGAAATGCAAAAATCTAATCAAGAGAATAAAAAATCCTAAATCTTCTTATAATTTGAGAAATGGATTTATATGTGGAATTCATATGTGTATATTCTGTCCAATCAGAAAATGTATTGATGATCCATCAGATAGGATTGTCTCTGAATTGATGCTATCAGAATTATTATTAAATTTTAACCAGACATGAGATTTTAAATGCTCATAATTGAAGTTGAGACAACTGAAGATATATTTCTGCAGATCTTGGTTTATGAATGTCCATTATATTTATAACTTTCCTCTATTTCTGTGTGGTTTATAATTGCAGTTGGGACAACAAAAGATATTTCTGCAGATTTTGATTTATGGATAACCACTATATTTATAGCTTTTGGCTAGAAATTTTGCTCTATTCCTGCATGGTTCTGATTTAATTACTAGAAAGCCTATTACTTGGATAACAAGGAATAACAATTTGATCTTCATTGATGATGCTTACTTAGTCTTAGAATACTTGATGGCCTAGCAAATAGGTAGCTTGGAAATAATTACGTATTTGATGGCAATTCTTTTTTAATCCACTGTTAAAAGCCTGAACCCTTCATCTTAATTTTTTAAACCAATAATTTTAAAATTCACTATGGTTGTTTGTTCATGTCTTAAATCAAATTGACATTTTCAGCTGTTACATGAGCTTTTGAATTTGGAAGGTAAAACTGAATCCACATAACAGATTTTTTAGTAAATGTTCTACCATAAAATAAGATGGTTAAATCCATGAAATAGCCTTACTAGATTTTAAAATAATTAATAAAGATCTGTGATAGTGCAATTTACATTCTCTTACATATAGATGTAAAAAAAAAGCATGTAAAGAATATATCTAGCTATAATTTTTCTTGGCCAATGGTTAAGATTGAAAAGCAAATAAAATTTTTGTTTTCAAGCCATTAACAGAACAGACTACTACAAGAAGAATCATCAGTAGTATCATATAGATGCTTCTTGAATGGGAATATAATCATTTAGAGCTTATTTTGTGTTGCAGCGACTGGTTTTTGAAGACTATAACTGCAGATCAAATTTTGATCATTAAATAATTAAAAGAATAATGGAATATATTCTGAGAATAATGATAAATTTTATGACAAAGGCAGAATATTCTTCACAGCTGGTTCTCTTTCATTCTCAAAGATGAAGCTCCTAAAAAAATTAATACATTTGTTAATTGTATGCATTTCTCATATCAGTATAATCTATTAAAACAGGCAAAACTCTCCATACAGTATTGCCACTCAGTGCCAACCAGAGTAATCAATGGATACCAGAAGGCATCCATTAATGACAGTTATGTGCTAGCATAAGAAATAATGATCATGAGATGTTTAACAGTATAATCTAATTTGCTTCATAACAATTAATTCTTTGAACTGGTTTATATCTTGATCACTGATCAAAATGTCATTCAAATAGGCATTATGCCTGGTAAAATCATGAAGCTGATTTAACATCTGCTAGAAAAAGTTAGGTGCAATGGTTCGATATATGTGATCTATTTTGCTTTTATTCATAAGTGATTATCTGATAAAACTGTTCTCATTTCAAGCTAAACAATGATTTTATGATCCTCCAGAAGTTCCTAAAATGTTCATGATTGCTACATGTTCTTTGCACTTAGGATATGATTTTTTTAAAAAAAAACTATATTCTAGACTTTGTTATTTCTAATGGATCAACAAGATACTATAACTTATAAACTACAATAAATATCTTTAATTAAAGAAAATTTAATTGGTTACCTATATATATAAATATTTTTGTGCATTTCAAAAAATAAATAAATTAGAGCAGCTTAAACACAATTAAGCTATCTAATAAATATTAATGTGTGTGCATATATTCAATTATTCAAGCTGATTAAAGTAATTTAAATTTTGGTTAAAAAAATAATTATATAATTTAAATAAAAAATGATAGTAGTATTATTCTAAAATAATCCTGACATTTTCTAAGAGCTTTATTTCTTTCTAAATTGCATATGGTATTTTGAAAATATTTGATAATAAAACGACTTAAATAAATATATAAGCAGAAATAATTTTGATACTTGATAAACTTTTTCTTATCAATTATTTTAAGGGAAAGATTATGAGATTATAGAAAAGTAAAAAAAAAAAAAAATTATCATATTTAATATGAATTTGACAAATGTTAAAACTGAATTAAAATTTTGCATTACAAATATATTAATTAATTCAATAAACTAAATTTCTGCCACTTCTAACTAATCTAAGATACAAATTAATGATTATATATACTGTACATCAGTAAAATTCATATCTGTAAAATTCATATCTGCATACATATTGTGTTCAGTATTTTCTTATAATTTAAAATGTAAAAAATGTGTAGATAGTTTCTCATACTATTTTTTCTCAATAGTTGTTCTGCTTGCTTAAGTGCATTAGCACAATGGTGGAATCTGGAGGTCAAGTTCCATGAATCACAATTCTATTCTATCATTTTCCCAGAGCTCAAACTTTTTATAAACTTCCAAGCAATAACAATTCAATTATTTTACTGGACACAGAGAATGTTATAGTTATTTAAAATTTATATGTAGATATAATGCATTTTTACACACTACCATTTTCATTTAATAAAAATGATATATATTGTAACAGTAAATATTCAATAGTAAACAGGTTTGAACCAGGAACCAAAGATATACAAACAGTAAGATTTGAATCAAATAAATCATTATATGATGAAAGTTGAATGGATAATAAAGTTTAAAAAAAAAAAAAATTAATTTAAATATATATATATAATATTAATAAAATGATAATAATGATTTATAACATAAATACAAGTCCTCCCAGAAGTATTTTATTTGTTTTTCAGTTTCAATAACTACTATCCCTGCTTGTCCTCCAGTGGACCACGTGATTTCTCAGAGTTGTGGACATTAAGTAGCATATTTGATATTAAAAGCATTATGTTTGGTATAAGTTTGATAAGTAAACACAAATTAAATGGATTAATAAAAAAATATTAACAATGCATAGTGTTGGGTATATATTTGCAACTATTGATATGAATACAAAATATGAAATATAAAAGATATTTTTAATTTCAGTTCAAGGTCTTATAATATGTATAATGATAGGATCATACCACATGAAATATTTCAAAAATTCCAAACTATAGTTTTCTGCAGATATCATTCATTTTATATTTACAGTTGTCTCCATTAATGCCGCCAAAGATGATAGTTCTTCTCCTGAAGCACTGATAATGTTAGAGAGGAAACAGCAGCATTGGTGACATTAGATAGGGTATAGTCTCAGCAAGTTTTGGATAGTTCTTATGGCACTGTTCGTTTTATGGCAGGCACTGGTTGGTTTTGGCAAACTTATCATTATTTTCTGGATCCAACTGCATTTTCCAGTTATTTTGGTTGGTGAGATTTTTTGCTATGTGGACACACATAGCAAATAGTCTTCTTCTAGATAAAATCATCTTGCTGGTTGTTATAATTGAAGTATTCAAAAATACTTTAAAAACAGTCATCAAAATATGGTTATCAGAGTTGCAGTGAAAAAAAGTTTTAACCAGCGGTTTCTCTCCTCTGCATTGGATCAATTGTTTCTTGAGACTTAAACTAGAGTAGACTGGATGGCCTGAACTGGACTGAATGCAGGACTCGAATAGAATCTCTTAGTTGCTTGTTTCAGACCTTTTTATCCTCTATTTCATGTTATTCAACAAAATATTTTCCAAACAACAGATTCATCACCAGGTGATTATAAAGATTTGACCTCTCTTTCTTGACAACAACATGTTTTTTGGAAAACATTTTCTTTATTCCATTCTCAACATGTTGTAGAAACTAATTTATAGATATTATATTATGATTTGATTCAGAAATGAACTAATTATTATATGATACATAAATGAACTGAAGGAAAAAAATATGTTTTTTTCTCACTCTCTTTATTTAATTACAGTAGTTAATTATTTAGGAAAAAAGAAAAATCACTGCTGACATTTAAATGATAACTTTTAAAATATTACCAACTCCAAAATTTTAGTATATTTAGATTTCCCATGAAATTTCCTATAAAAATTTGGGAAATTTTATTTAAAACTCCATTCAGAAATATCAAATAAAAAGGGTTCAAAATGCTTTAAATTTTTAGAACAATGGAATTAAAATTCTTTCGATTATTGAAATAATTTTCATTTCTTCCATTAGCGTACCGATTAGTACCCTATATTGTTATTCACTCATTACAAAGTAACTTTATAAAATATTTAATAATGTAACTAAATGCATAAATTAACTTTTCCTTTAATTTTTTAGACAGTTTATATATTTATTACTCAATTTTGGTGAGGAGTTTGCTGTTAATTTTTTTTTCATGCAACTTTGTAATATAACTAATTTGAGCTATCGGATTTTAGTTACAATATATATATCTAATATTTACTTTTTGTGTGAAATACTTATGTGCAGAAAAAAAAAAATGTAAAAACCTTATTTATATTTGTGTAGTTTATTATTCAAGATTATATTTTAAAAAATAAATAATAATAATATTAATGATAAATCTTCCTTATTTTACTTTCTAGTTATTTATTTTTGCAGAAATTAAAATTGAATTCAGAATTAATTATTTTTAGAAAAAAAACAGTTAGTTTAGAATAAAAATTTACTGTCATCTGAATCAGATATGTTTATGTCCTGAAATATTAGTAAGCAAAACATAATCTATAATATTGCATTTAGTGGAAAATTTTTCAAATAAGTCAAACCAGTTGTCCATAATAAAAAATACTCCAAGTTAAGCTTTAAAAAAAAAAAAACAGAAAATAAATGTCTATTTAAAATATACTAATTTAAAACAAAAAAAGCTGAAAAGAATACTAAAAGTAGAGCATCTTCCTTCTCTTATTATTTGTACATTAGAAAGAATTGAAATTATTTAGGTGATGTATTTAATATCTTTTAAAGAATATCATGAAAAAGAATCTGCTTTTTTTAAAGTTAAAATCTAAGAAAGTTAACTTTTTGTAATCAATCACAATCATAAAATATTAAATTTGGTATAAATATTCAAATATGTAATCATAAAACAATATCCAATTAAACATACATTAAAATTTATATTCATTATTTATAAAATAATTATGGAGTCTATGTCTTTACAAAATTTTTATTGTTTAATTTATTTATTATTTCCCTTTTTTTAAAAAATCTTTTTTTTAGAGAAATTTTACTTCTTATGTAAACTGAATCTGCAGCTTTCATCAGAGATCTCTTTAATCTTTTATACAAAAATTAGGTTGAATATAAATTTGCTTTGAAAATATGCAAAGACAAAGAAATAGTGTATTATAAATAATTATGGAATTTAGCTGCTATATAATTATACAAAAACAATCTACATATGATGGGTTAGAGAACTCTTATTATTTGAAAATTGTTTTTCAGATTGAAAAATAATGAAAACATTTTAAATTAAATTGTACTTAAATTTACAATTTAAAGTATTCTATTAGTACACTGAAGAATGAATTACAATTAAATTACTTCTTCAACTATATATTTTAGCAGATGGTTTGAGTCTCAAATATAAAAAAAACACTTTTATGATGAAGAATACAGGAGAGATATATGGTTAGAAATGTATTAGAGCTTTTTGAAAATTTTGTAAACAAACAAAAAAATCATTCAATGAATAAAGGATTTAATCATAATAAGTCTGAATATTTTAATTATTTTCATGAAAAAGGGTTCATCAAAAACCATATAAAATGGTTTGCTGATCTAGCAATATTACTTACATTTAAAGAAAACAAGAACTATTTTTAAAATCATCAAGTATTATTCATCAGATATCTGTGAAAACATATAAAATTTATTTTGCAAATATATTTTTTAAACAGTTTTTTGCTTTTTTAAAATTCTACAATATTTTTTTTAAAAAAAAAATTAGATGCATACTACTTATCTACATTGAATTGATGTTTATGCGAATTAAATCTATAATCAAAATGCTAGCACATGGATTATTATTAAAATCAGTCAAATTTTCTAAATATCATGTTAAAATTAAATTTAAGCAGTCCCTTGATATTTCAAAATCTCTCTAAATAGATCTACCTTGTACTACATTAAATTCTTTCTTCTATAATAGATCATTTTTCTTAATATATCCACTTTCATTTTATATATTATTTTAACCTAATTTATCAAAATACTTTTTCAGATCTATCAGCCTCCTTTCAACAAAACATGATAATGCAAGTATTCCAAATATCAAATAAAATTCTAAGATAAACAAGTAACATTTTTAAACCACTAAACATCACATGATCACTATCTCATACTAGCACAATAATTGTTATAAACAATTCAAAATACAGCAAAACTCTCCATATAGTAGTGCCATCTTGTGCTAACAAGAGCAATCAATGGATGCCAGAAGGCTTGTGCATAAGATCTAGGTGCAGTGCTCTCAGATCCAAGGCTCCTCACTGATGAAGGCCACAAGCCAGAAACTAGTCTGGGGATATTGGATGAGTAGGCATTAGATAGGGATTTTATGCACAAGCCTTCTGGCATCCATTGATTGCTCTTGTTAGCACAAGATGGCACTACTATATGGAGAGTTTTGCTGTATTTTGAAGTAACATTTTTGTAGAATGTAATTTACATTTGGTTGGATTTTCTTCTTTAGAGAAAAAATAGGTCACAAACCTCTATTATAGACATGATTATAAAGATACATTTTTCACCTATCTTCAAAAATTCTACTAGAATTCCACCAGTCTCCAACTTTACCATTTTCTACTTCTCTTTAGTACTCAAACTAATTAGAATATACTGTAGTAAAAAAACATCTATCTAATAGACATATTGATACAAAAGCATTAGAAACATCAACATGATATGTACAAATTACAGAATATAAAAGTATATAACAGCATTTTATAAATCAAAGGTCTCAAAAAAGACAGAAGAAATAAATTAAAAACACTTTTCAGATCAGCTGTTTCCCTATAACGTGACTTGGATCTCGTAAACATAAAGACTTAATATAATTCTAACGTGATTCACTGTACTCCCATTATTCCAAATAAACAAATATATATATTTTTAATAGTTAGGTTACCTTTAAAATAAAACAAAAAGTCATATAAGAATAAATCGACAATTATTGGTGACGTCACGCAAAACAATTCCGGCTGCGAACGAAATATAATTTAGAAGCAGCCATAACGATATCTTTGAATAATTTTTATCTATTATTATTTTAAAGTAATCTAAAAATAAGAATAGTGCATTTTGAAATACTGATAAACAGTATACTTTTATGATATTAAGATTTCATTTACAAAATTTTTAAAGACAAATTATTGCGTAGCGGAAAAAATTTTTAAAAAATGAGAACGAAATATACACCAGATAAAAATTGGAGGTGCTTTTTCTGTTGTTATGTTCGGACTGGAACAATTTGCATAGGGATATGGAATTTGGTAAGTTTTTTTAATTAAATAGATTTTAACCAAAAATTACCTTAAAATATTAATGTTAGAGTTTTTTAAATTTGTATTAATAAGCCCAATGCTTTTTAAACTTATTTAACTACATATATGATTATATATATATTTTAATTATAATTCAATAATATATAAATAAACAATTTTAAAATTAAACTTGAATCTATAGTGCAGTTAGATGAAAACTAAAATTACAATTCGACTTTAGTGAATGATAGTGCTTCCTTCATTTTGTGACCTTATATTTGCTACATTAATTATTTAAAATGACGATAGTTTACTATTTGTTGTTTTTAAATAAAAATATATAGTGGGATAAAATGTTTTGTGTTTTTAAAAAAAAGAAAAACGGAAATAAGATTGAGTTTAAAGTTAACCAGGATAAATTCCGTGTATTTCTTGAATTATTAAAATCTATAGCAGGACTATCCTATTTTAAGTAATCCAAAAAGCGCATTCAAAACTATAAATACAGTATATTTATAAAATGATTGGACTTACCATTAGTTAGATTTAGCAGGTATTTCAAAAACATAATGTACAGTAATTGTTTATAATCAATATCAAGATTATCAATTTGGTGATAGAATTAAATTGTAAGCATTCTAGACTGTACACATTTATGATTATGTAAATAATGTTTATTATATGATCTGTATAATATGTACAGACAGTACTTTATATTGTTTTCTGTCTGAAAAGTAGAACACTCTAGAAAACTTTGTGTTGTTAAAAGAAATTGAATACTAATTATGTTAATTATTATGGCTAATAAAAAGACAAACTGAGAGAACATCAAGAACAAGCAGTACGTACATTGAAAATGATTGTGTAACTAGCAAATCAGTAGAGAGTTATCAAGTTGATAATGATAATGCTTTTCTTGAAAGGAGAAATGATAGTGCTAAAGTTAAAATAGTATATGTAATTGTGTTAACAGTGAATAACTAAGAATTAAGGATATTCATATATAGACTTTAAAATATAAGAAAGTCACCTAAATTAATGAACTGTACATATATTTACAGTATATGGAAATAAATTATTTTCTGCATCCAAACTTATTCTAATGTTTGTCCCAAATTGAGGGATAATTCTTGTTATTATATTATTATTTATTTTATTCATTTATTAATAGTCTTCAGCATAACAAAATAAACTTTTTGGGGTAAATAAAGTTTTTATGTGATTTAATTTTTTGTTACTGATACGGCTGGGATTGTAGATTCTCTCGTGTACACAGCAGATGGCACAATCAAAAGCTTGAGAAGAACTGTGCCAAACAAACAGTATTTGATACAGTCAACAATCATATCTATGTTGTGGGACAGTGAAAATAAAGTGGTGCATTATCTGAGAGAGAATAAAAGTTAAACATCAAATTTAGTAAGTACAATGATGGCAGTTCCAACTCATAATCCTCAAGAGTTTGTTGTTAACAATCCAACATCATGGAATATGTATATCGAGCACTTTGACCATTATATATGGATAAATAAAATAGAAGATAAAGTTAGTTTCCACTCTGTTGTTCTTCGCCGGTAGTGATGTTTTGCAGATAGCAAAACAATTATGTGATCAAAGAACTCGGAAGACATACTGTATAATGAATTAGTGGAAATTATTGTATATTTTCAGCTAGTGGTGACAAAAGAATAGCTCATTTATG
The DNA here is from genome assembly GCA_028023455.1 of Epiperipatus broadwayi. Classification (NCBI taxonomy): domain Eukaryota; kingdom Metazoa; phylum Onychophora; class Udeonychophora; order Euonychophora; family Peripatidae; genus Epiperipatus; species Epiperipatus broadwayi. The sequence continues at coordinate 80,897 of JAQFVV010000607.1, forward strand.
TTTGAGGTGAGGAAGCAATTACCTTGTGAACATGATCGAGATTATTACCTAGCATTGAGAACATTACCCAAACAATGTGAATTCATATTAGACTTAGATTATGTATTTTTAGACAAATTGCTATATGGGATGTAAGACCACAATCTTAGAAAGATTTTGGTAAATGAGGTGGATTTAATATATAGGATAGCAATTACAAAATGAATATTGCATGAAATAGCAACAAAAAATGCATTGAAATTTCAGTGACGCATGGATTGAAAAATTCAGCAAAGCACCTGCAAAACTCTCAAGGAAAGAACTAAACATGTTATTGTTGTGATATTAAAGCGCCTACAAAGAAGTTGTACAAATTTAAAATGAAGAATTGCCTTATTTGTGATATTATGGGCCATGTAGCTTGAGTTTGCAAAAACAATGATAATAATATAAAAGCCAAATCATATCAGGCTTTAAATGAAGATGATGTGGAGCTTATAAAAGCATAGAAATAAAAATGTTAAAAAATTCAAATAATGGCCAAATTATACTGGATGTTACTATTTGTAATAATAAAGTGAATATGGAAGTTGACTGGTACTGGATTATCTCTTCTATCCCTTAGACTAAAATAAATCTAAAAATAGAGTGAAGAGGTACTAGCTATGGATTGTGAATGGAAACAAAATTCACATTTGTGGGAAAAAATATCAGTTCTGGTAAAAACCAACAACAAATTGAGAGTATTACCGTTTAGTGAAGATGAGTCCATTGCTTGGTTGAAATTGGTTTCGATCATTAAGCATATGCCTAAAAATAATTAGAAGCAGAGGTCAGAAATAAGTTCCCTAAGACCAAGAAATAGCTGGATTAAAGATGCAACCAGTAAATGCTGAATTATTGAAAGATCCTCAACTTAGTGTACAAACCATAAAAGCTTCCATATGCTCTCAGGCTAAAGGTCGAAAAAATGATCACTGATGTGGTTAAAAAAGGGAGATTATTATCTGTGAAAAACTTGTGGGCTACTTCTATGATTGTAATTATTAAACTGGATGAACTATTGGTTTTTGCTATGATTACAGAATTATCCTAAGTAAATATATTAACAAAAGCACTCACTGTGTGCCAAGTATGCACGAGGTAATAGCATCTTTGCAGAGAGCCTTTTACAAAAATAGATATAAAATCTGCATTCCATCAAATACAGATAAAATTGTAAACTTGTTAACATTAAACACCCACATGGGTAAACACTGGCAAAACTCTCCATACAGTAGTGTCACTTAGTGCCAACCAGAGTAATCAATGGATGCCAGAAGGCTTGTGCATAAAATCCCCATCTAGTTTCTACTTATCCAATATCCCCAGACTAGTTTCTGGCTTGTGACCTTGATGTCATTGAGTGGCACTACTGTATGAAGAGTTTTGTCTGTGTTAATAGCAGTTATGTGCTAGCATAAAAAATGGAGATCATGTGATGTGAAGATGGATATCTTATTGCAAGGCATAAAGGAATCATTTCCTATTTAGACAACATCTCCTATTTAGACAACATCTTAATCATCACCGAGACTGAGGAGGAGTTGGAAAAATGAGTGTGCTCAAAACTAAATAAAGTTGGAGTGAGATTGAATGCTGCAATATTTGGGCAACTTCAGAGATTGGCAAGTATCACAACCTCTAGAAAAAGTAAGGGAGCAATGATTCCCAAAAAAAAATATCAAAAATTTACAAGCTTTTTTTGGGATTGCTAAACTTTTACGAAAGTTTTCTCTAGGGCAAATCGCATATACTAATGCCATTATATAACATTACATAAAGCACAATATTGGAGATGGATAGGAAAGCATATAGTATTTCAAAAAGCTAAAAACCTTATGTCTGGTAAACTTTTGATGCATTATGGAGCTACCTGGAAGTGACTACTATTATAGATGTTTTGGGGTATGGAGTTGGAGCAGCCATTTTCCATTGCTGCTATAAAGGTAAATGCCTGATTGCATACCCTCCACAACATTTAACATTGATTGAATAAAAATAATTAGCTAGATAAGGAAGTCCTGGTTATTATTTTTGCAATAAAAAACTTCCATCAGAATGAAAATTTATATTATATTGATCATTATCCCTTATTTGGAATTTTTGGCAAAAAAAACCAACAACTGAATATTCAAGCCAGAGACTTTTATCTGCATATTTCTATGATTTAATAAATTTAACCCATGTAAGGAGATTACACATGCCGATACTTTATCACATTTACTCGCAAGAGATAGAGCCCAGGAGAAGTTTCTAGAAGTAAACTTGTTGGACATGTTTAATCTAGAAAATCTGAATACAACTGGATCTCGTTTTATGTGGTAGATAGGTTCCACAGAAAACCCGCATTAAAAAAAATCGCACAATAATAGACTTAACTTACCTTGAAAAATGGGGGATAAGGTCTGTAATTTTCAGAATTCGCATAAAAGCAAAGCAAGAAGGAAAAAGTACTTTAACATTGGCATTAAAAAAATAATGAAATAAAGAATGACTAATAAAAAATATCAAATATTTGAAAAAAATTAGTACAAGACAAACTTTTTTTACTTTTTTTTATTAACTACAGTATTTAATTTGACATTTTTTCATACGTATTTTAATCATTATCGCTATTTTCGAATGTGTGGTTCGTTTGTAAACTAGTAAGAAATCAGATTCGTCAATGAGATGTAGCTTCTTCTTGAATGAAGTCAAGAATCTCTCAGCAATTATGCCCAGAGAAACTTGTTAGCCACTTTATTTTCCACTCCCCACTCTAATTTTTATCATATTCTGCTCCATCCCATTTACACAACTAGTGCCAATTTCAGTCTTGTGTTGTGTTAATGGATAACTGATTTTTACTACTGAAATAAATTTTAAATGTTCACATTTTGTTTCTATATTAAAAAAATGAGGATCACAATCAAAACAAAAATATTATACATTATCATTAAAAATATTATTTTCAGTTTATAAAATCGTTATTTATTTTTAAAATCTACATTATTTATTTCTGTTATACTTAACAAAATACATTTTAAAAGTTTAAACTTTTTGAATATTTATTGCAATATTTTTATATGTATGTATAAATCTTTTATTATTATGGACTCATTAGTGTAAGTATATTATTTATTCTAAATATAGCTTCAGGCCATATTCACGTTAGCTGCTAATATAACATTATATTTTTGAAAAAAAAAAAAAGTATTTCAAATCAAAATAAGTTATTAATAATTTAAATTTCTTGATATCTAATAAATATAGTGAAATATGAAAAATATTTAGAAGAAACGTGAATCGCATAACTTCAAAATCGCATTAAAATGATCCGCATAAAACGAAACCCAGGTGTAGTTCCAAAGTAGCAAAATGAACTAATAGAGACTGAGGATATCCTGAGCTGAAGAACTAGATCTGTTTCGGATGGCCAAATAGTTGGTCAAGCTGTGTTCCCCAGTTGATTTGAAATGTCATCAGAGTTTGTCTGCAATGGATATACCCTGATGACTCATAGAGTGCTGTTACCAACTTAAGATCATAAGCAGGTGTTCAGTGTTACACCATTGATGTCCAGGAGTGGTATGAATGAAGGCGCTAACATGGTCATATGTGTGATGGCCTTATTCAAATAGCGAAATAGAATGGTCAGTAAAAACCTATACCCATTATCAGTCCACAGCTAATTATAAAAGATAAGCTACAAATCATAGGTGGAGGCTAAAAATTCATGACAATGCATTCATATAGATTTTGTTAAATTTATGTATGGTTATTTATTTTTAATAATAGTGAATTCATATTCCCAATGGGCTGAATATAAATTTATAAAAACCATGAATATTGAATATACTATTAAAGCGCTCCAAGAAGTTTTTGCTATTCATGGCTATCCCGATGTATCTGATAATGGAATAGGATTTACATCTGCTAATTTTGGAAGTATTTAGCTGATAAAGAGATACGTCATATATTAACTCTGCTCTATCATTCGATTTTGAATAGAATTACTGAAAAGGCAGTTTAAAGTTTAAAATCTGCTTTAAAGAAAATAATAGTTAAAGTTATGAAGGATGTGCTGGTAGAAGTTATGATCTATCAACATTTTACTCCAAATGCCTCTAATAGTAAAACACCTGCAGATTTATTATTATGGCAAAAATGCCATATGCATTTGTTTAAAATATTATCAATTAAAAAAAGAATAGGAAAAAACCGATTCGGACAGTGAAATCTGAAGTTGCCAAATAAGTTTACCTTCAGAAAATTTTCAAGTCAGCAAAACTATATGGGCAAAAGATCATATAAAGAAGACATGAATCCCAGGTACTATTGTGGAAATTGTATCTGAGATTATAAGAGTGATTAAACTAGAAAACAGATTGCGTGTCGTGAAACATTTAAATCATTTAAGTGAACATTTTTCTGATATGTCATATGTCCTGCAGTAGCCAATCTCACATTGGAAATTATAATAAGTGAAGAGTACAGAGATTTCTCCTCAGTTGAGCAAAACAATGAACCATCCATTGAGAAGGATATTGAAGCTTATGTCAGAGTGGACAAAGGCATTGGAGATCTAAATATTGATAATCAGTCATCAAGATTTGAAGAACAAAGATTTAAACACAGAACAAGATGTAATAAAAAATATATGCAGATGTCAGAGGGAGCGAAGGGGAGGTGTGGATTACCTGTATATGTATTTATGATTATGTAAATAAAATTTATTATGTGATCTATACTTTGTATTGGTTTTCCCCTGGAAAGTAGTACACTAGAAAATTTTGTTGTTAAAAGAAATTGAATATTAATTATGGTAGTTAGTGTAGCTAATAAAAAGATGAAATGTCAGTAACAAGCAATATGTAACTTGAAAGCTATCGTGTAACTAGCAAGCAGTAGGGAGCTGTCAAGTGGATAATGATAATGCATTTCTCAAAAATTGCTAAATTAAGCAGTACACATAATGATGTTAATGATAAATAACTAAAAATTAAGCATATTCATGTATAGACTTTAAAGCAACTCTAAATTAATAAATTATATATATTTGTATAGACTTTAAAGCAACTCTAAATTAATAAATTATATATATTTGTAGTGTGTGGAAATAAATTATTTTCTGCACCCAAACTTATTTTAATATTTGCCTCAAAGTTGAGGGATAATTCTTGTAATATTTTTATTTATTGTTATTTAATTTATTCGTTTATTAATAATCTTCAGCATAGAGAAATAAATTTCCTGAGATAAATAAATTTTTGTGTGATTTAATTTATCTCTGGCATGGCAGGGATTGTAGATCTCCCCATGTGCACAGCACGTTCTATTCAAATAATTATTTTATTTTTGTATTTGAAAAAAATCAAAATCTTTAGGCATGGCACACAAGCAGCATGCAGTCAGTATTATGTACCGCTTTGAAATAAAATAAATGGTGTCAAAACTGAAGTTAACAGGAAGAAAGTATACTGCAATAAAACTTGATTATGTCCTATATTGATTAATATGGGAAATTAGTTATGTAAAAATAATGAAGTTTATATTTTAGATTTCAAAGACCATGTTTGTTCTAATTGGATTTTTGAAATGTTATAAAAAAATCTGATGTGAAAACAATAAAGTAGGATGAAAATAAAAATAAAAGTTAATAACCAGTTAGAAATTAGCAACTCTGTATACCATTGTTTACTTATGAGTTTGAGACTGTTGCACAGTAAAATATAGAAAAATGTATGTTGGAATTAACATGGAACTATCAAAAATAATATGAGATATCAATGATATTAAAATAATTAAAATGAGGTGAACCTAAGCTTGATATATTGCTAGCAGAAATAAAGCTAGGATTAATATATAGTTGGATAACTTAAGTTCTAAATTTGATTTGAAAAAATTTATAAAATCAAATTGTAAGATGGATATAAAGTTGACTGCTTTGATGTGGGAGAAAAAATGTTGAAGAGACAATATTATAGTGGATTGTAATAGTTAAAAATAGCAGGATATCCTTTGTGCCTTTCAGTAGTCATGGTCATTTCTATTCAATTTGGCATAACGATAATCATTTGTATTATTCTTTTATTTTTGTAAATTGGATGGCAATTTATATCAATTAACTATCATTAATAATAAGAGCGTAGCTAGATTTTTGGGGCCTTTATAATATTATAATGGGATGAGGTATCAGGGATTAGGTTGGAGTCGACCCTGGGGTGATGGCAAAAAATATTTCAAAATATAATAAGTAAATATTAAAATAAATTTTATATTATTAAAAATGTTAAAGTAATGTTTAAGCATGAAATTTATATATAAGTAAAATGAAAGAGAGAGCATGAGATCATAAGATCTCTTTGTTAGATCAGCCAGTTAACTCCTTAGAGCGACTATAAGTCTAACCAATTAAATCAACCAGCATTATAATAAATAAAAGTAAGTACTAGTAATAGTCAAAAGAAACCATTCATCATCATGAATGATCCATCAATCAAAATACATCAGAATGAAATCAACCGTCAATCTTGTGACTGGATTTGAAATGGGTCTTTTGTAGACCAGGTTAACTATTGAGCCCTTGCGAGCTTGGGCAGTTATTTAAACATTAATTTGGATGCACCAACCTGAGCACTAATTCATTAGTATACATAATCATCAAAACAATAAATTAGATAAAACCATAGCTCTATATATAGCTAAATTAATTGCAGTACTTATTCGCTGTAATGAAATAGTCTACCTTTTAACTTATTGAAAGCAGCAGTAGCAAATTGGAGTTAGTTTTGTAACTCAACATCTAAGTCCACTTGTTTTTTCTCATGTGTCATAGCATCAGCCGGGAAGCGAAGCCACTAATCCGGGACAACTGCTTGTAAAGCAGCTGTCGCTGACCTCTCGACCACCAATGCTTGACATCTAAGTCTACTTTTCTATTTATAAAATTGATGTTTAAAGCGGTTTATATTTTCAAAGTGTGATGTATATGTTTTTACTTATAGAGATTTTACCAAGTAATTAAAAAGATTTTCAAAACTAGATAATAATAACACTTCCTCTCTATAATGTAACTATATAAAATGAAAAAATTTTGATGTACAACCAACTAATTTCAAACAATGTCCAACTGATACAAATGCCTTGATCAAATCAATAAAAGCCAGTATCTAAATCACTCCTTTGCCTGACAACAAAAACCTTGTCTATAGTGTTATATGCAATACTATTGGGTAATTAATTCATTGCATTGAGTATTTAAAGCAATGTACAGCTTAAACAATTAACTTTGTTAAACCATAGACTTGGAAAAATAATTAGAATTGTTATTAGAAAATATAAAATGTTAGTAGAATTCTCAATTCTTATTAAAAAATTGACAATAATTTTTATAATTACTAATTCCATTTTGAATATACGTAGAATTTACATATATATGTGTCTATCAATAAAAAAAAAATCAGTTTATCAAATTCTACTAGTTTCTTTTTCTTAAAAAATAAAGTCAATTTTCTTCCTTTTTTTTGAAAGTTTATAAGACTTCTTTTCTTATTGAAAATAAAATCAGGTTTTAACTGATTATTATTAATTAATTATAATGCTTTCAGAATCGTCTTTAAATTAATCTAAAAAAATTTGTTTTGGTCAATGAATTAAATCTTTATTCCTAGATTTTTAAATCCAACAAATTTTTTTTTTGGGGATTCTGGACTTGCAATATGCAGATAATTGTGCTATTTTTACTAGTTCAAAATTTGTTTTACAGAATGTTATTAATGGTTTGAATTCAATATATAAAGACTGGTTTATAATTGTTCAAAAAACACAAATTCTTTAGCAGCCAGTGACAAAGAAAATTCCTCAGTAATTTTGAAAATATAAATCGCTTTAAATGTCTTTGTAATTTTATAAATAGAAAAGTAGACTTTAGGTGATGATGTACAAAACTAACTCCAATTTGCTACTGCTGCTTTCAATAAGTTAAAAGATAGACTATTTCATTACAGGGAATAACTACTGCAATTAATCTAGCTGTATATAGAGCTATGGTTTTATCTAATTTATTGTATGGAAGTGAAACTTGAATATCTATCTTATTAGTTCAGTATAAAGGCATTAGAAAAGTTAACCCTTTCACTGGCGAAGCAGCCATATTGAATATTTAAAAAATTATGTTAAGCCACAATTTTATAATAACTTAGTTTGTATTATTTAAAAATGGCATAATATATATTGTTTGAAACATAAAACACCAAAGAATGTAATTAAGCTGCAAAAATATGCCATTGGTATTCAAAGTAATAATAAAAAAAAAAATTTTACTATTTCTAATAATTATTTTCATATTATTTCATAAATTCTAAATTTTCACACATAAATTTTAAAACTATACTTTTGTTAATAAATTATTTGCATTTGTCATTAAATTTGCAATAAATAGATATATAATAACACTTACTTAAGGAAATCCATCACTTGATGAACTCTTTGTAGAATAAAGATATTAGTACCTTTCATTTTCCCTAGTAGTCATTCAAAGTGTTTTTCCATACAGGGGTTTGCAATGAATATGTCATCCCTAATAACAAGTAATTAATATTATCAATAATTAGTATAATTTGAATATTATAATAAAGAACTTCAATAAAGTTTGTAATTTATTAAAAATTACTAAAATAGTCACTATATACAAAATAAAATAATAAAGCAAAATAAAAAGTGAATGAAATGCTAAATTCATTATAGAATTAAACTTGAGGTACATAAGTTAGTGATTTAGAATCAGTGCAGTATAGTATTATTTATCCTACCTGTCAGCTTGAAGCAAACACTTCATCTTGTTAGGTAGAATTTATTTGAAATATAAACTCAAGTGATTATTACAAAATGATAGCTTACAATTAAAATAATACTGCAACCAAATGCAAATACAATTTACTGATTAGAGCTACTGATGAGCATCTACTTGGGGAGTTCTTGGACGAACTGGCATGCTAATTGACATTCCTGCAGAAGTGTTGTGATGTTTGAGATGTGTCATCTATCACACTTTCACTGTGATAAATAGCTCAAATACCCAGACATTGGCCAGCATCTGAAATTGTATCTTTGCCCGTATACAACTTCATATGGGACACATCCATTATGGCTATTTGCACACATCCACCATTTGAATTCTTGCTTTATAGGTTTTGAGGGTTCATATTGCTTCATACTACTATAACCAGTAAATTTAGTAATAACTTTATCAACTGCCACCTCTCTTTACATTTGATATGCAGTTTTGAAATTTACATTGCAATAGTCTATAATAGGCCTAAGTTTATATACTTTGTCAAAATCTTTACTTTTAGCATTTGGCATAGTTTTATTATTAAAATACAGACATTATAGAAAGAAATCTACATCTGGTCACAATATTTGCAAAATATGTTTGTCTTTGTCTCATATCAGTCTTCCAGATATCATCTAATTCATACACTGGACATCTGGAGGCAAGGCCCACTACCATGTCAAAAAAATGCAGATAATTCACGATATAAATTTACACAATCGCGAGCTATTTTTTGATCAGTATATGTGTTAGTTTCAATTATACATTTACATTTTTCCGTATATTTTTTAATGTAATAATAATTTAAAAATATATAAAATTGAATACTCACTAGTGGAAAGCTTGATCGATAATCACTATGATGGTCAAATATCCAATATGATTTATTTGTCCATAATGTTGTTTATTTCAATCTTGTTTGATTGATTATTTATTTATTTTTGATCGATAATGTTCACTCGTAATACAATCTGATTGGGAAGATCGGTAAAATCTTGTATTTTTTCTGATGTAAATTTTTGGGCAAACACAATTCGGTAAAAATGAAAAAAAATGAGAGAAAGACAAAAAAAAATTGAAATTAGTTGATTACAAAAATTATCACAAAAACTTACATTTTCTGAAACTAGAAAAGATGGAAAAGAAGATATAAAAAGAGCATGTGCAGTCTGCGTAGATTTCCTACAGTTTTAAACTGAAACTGGATATTGCAAATTTGAAAATCCAAAATCATATGCATGTACAACTGCTGCTTTCACTAAATTAAAAGATAGACTATTACATTACAGGGATAACTACTGCAATTAATTTAGCTGTATATAGTGCTGCTGTTTTATATAATTTATTGTATGGAAGTGAAACTTTAATATCTTATAATAATGTTCTATTAATATAAAGGCATTAGAAAAGTTTCATTTAAGGATGCTCTGTAAAATTTTAAAAATATAATGGCAATATCACAAAACCAATCAATATGTTCTTCAATTGAGTGAATATGATACTAGTGAGTCCATTATTGCCATAACAAACCTTCATTAAATTAGACATGAAAAATGAAATTACCAATGGAAGTGGAAGACTTCCAAAAAGAGTGTTTTATCATGGATTTGAGTGTGGTTTTCATTGAGAGAGATAGACCCCATCTATCTTATAAAGATTATCAAAAGACATTCTAAAGAAGTACAATGTCAATTCTTATGACAGAGAATAGACTATATTGGAAAGCTATAATTAGATATAATGTTAAAGTATTTCAGAAAGTTTGTTGCTGAAGAATTAAAAGTCAATATCTTAAAATATCAAGAGAACAGAAAAATGGACCACTATGTTCTACATGTGGATGTATTTATGGTTTATAGATTGGTTTGTATAGTCATCGCAGAACTTATTTCTAAAGTAGTTGTCTCTCTCTGTCTTTTTTTTTTTTTTTGAGTTGGAATGACCATACTTGTTTGTGAGGAGCTGTTTATTATTAATAGTAATAGTTGTATTAGTATTGTATATCCAAATTCAGAACAATATTGAAAATTTTTCAGAAAGCTTAAATATTTTCAAACATTCTCAAAATTCTATTTTAGGTAGTTGAATTATAGTCAACACAGTTAGACATCAAGTAATCAGCAAATGGGTGTTTTACTATTCTTAGCCTCTTGAAGATAAAGAAGGAAAAAAAATTAGGAATCACTGTTAGCTAGCAGTTGACTAACTTGATACATCTTCAGTATTTATAAATCTCTTAAAAAAAAAAAAAACGCTTCTTAGCACTTTTTGCAATACTTTTTATTAAAGTTTCAATTGTGTAACAGTTATCTTCAGAATTCCCTATTCCTATTTTGTTATAAAGTATTAAAGATTTTAAGACTTCTCATTCGATAATTTAATATACAAAATTAACAAAGCGTATGCCACACTTGAATGAGAAGCTATAAAGATACACAGAAATTATTACACGCTAAGCGCTTTCGAGGTCTTTTGCCTCATATTCATAGCGGTACTGTGAGCTGCAGAACGAAAAAATAGGGCAAGGGAAACAAAACAGTATGCAAAGCATATGCAAATGAACTAGATAGTCCAACGTTTGGAGATGTCAAAGCAGGTATCTCGTCTATTGATCAGAGAAGCATATTTTATTAATGGCAATAATAACTCCATCAATAGACGAGATACCTGCTTTGACATCTCCAAACGTTGGACTATCTAGTTCATTTGCATATGCTTTGCATACTGTTTTGTTTCCTTTGCCCTATTTTTTCGTTCTGCAGCTCATAGTACCGCTATGAATATGAGGCAAAAGACCTCGAAAGCGCTTAGCGTGTAATAATTTCTGTGTATCTTTATAGCTTCTCATTCAAGTGTGGCATACACTTTGTTAATTTTGTATATTTTGTTATGTAAATAAGGGAGAAAAATGGAAGAAAAGTTTTATAGAAGATTGCTAGACGGTTAAAAAACACTATGAAAAGTGCAATTTATAGAAGATTGCTAGACGGTTAAAAAACACTATGAAAAGTGCAAAGAAGTGATTTTTTAAAGAGATTTATTTAATATAAGCAATGATCTTTGTTTTAATTGAGAACTTTTATAAAACTTTAAACCTCTAAAAAGTAATCATATATTAAATTGCAAGTATGTATCTATTTTACCAATAATTGTTGGATAATAATTGTTTTTAAAAGCAAATTCTTGTTCTGTATTGAAAAAAATATAATATTGATTTGTGCAGTCTAAATGTTTATAATCTTATCTGTATGTCACAAAAAATATATGCTTTATTTATTTATTTAGGTTTTGCACATTTTTGCTTTGTCTGTGATCACAGGATTGATTTTGCATCCAGAATTACTAAAAAGAAATTTATCATCTGAAACAGATCTTATTGATAATAATTATAAATCTGAATTGGAAAATTATCGGTTTATGAAAGAATGTACTTTTTCTACACGTAAGTTATCAAAATTTATTACTAATTTATATTTTCCTACACAAAGTGACAAAGGTAAAAACAAATTTTATATTATTACATTTTAAATTTATTGAAGTGATTTTCAATGTAATTTGATTATTATAGGTTACATTTCAAAATCTTTATTATTTGTAAAAAATAGATGTATATGTACTTTGGCACAGAAATCAAATAATCATTTACCAGATTTAAACATTTATAATGGGGAAAACTTTACATTTTATAAATTCAGTTTTAACTATTGCAGTGAAAATTGATGTGTCACATTTCTATTGATTTATCTATATTATCCAGACAATAGTATGTGATTTCCAGCTGAATCATTGACACTAGGATAATAAGAAACCACATGCAGAAACCTTTTTCATCCATGAAAACACTCATTTTAAAGTAATACCTGTGGAAAGAAAATCCTTTCCCCATATCTTTGACTATTTAAGAAAATGGTCAATAGGGCAAATGACTATTTAATTTTTTTAAAGCCACTCCATCTGCTATGCCATTTAAATGTTTGTAATAAGATTTCTAAAACATTACTGCTGTTATGATAGTAAAATGCAACCATATCCATCTTTCACTCCTGAAAAGCATTTTAATGTATATAAATTTATGCAAGCACAGTATCTTTCTAATTCAACATTGTACTTTTCTATCCTCCATTTATTTATACAGCAAATCTGTCATACCTTTAAATCATTGATATTGAAATGGTAATCCTTTGATTCCTCACCGTTTCATCTTCAGCCTGAGTACCAACTCTCTCTGTGCTAGGTTCAAACCTAATTAAAATAATTAAAATAGATACATAATGGTATTATCATGGTTATATGTGTGGCATTATATATGTACATACGGGTAAACACTGAATATACTTTACATTAATTATTACAGTGGATAAATTTTGGTTTGCTATATAAAAAAATGTTATATGATAGATTTAATATTATAAAGTAAATTTATTAAGTTGTTTCTTTATATATTCATATGTAGATGTGTAATCCAATCTATACTGTAATACATATATAGGATGGCATGATTCAAATTTGTTAAAAGTTGTAGTTTTATTAATTAAAGTAAAAATAGTTGTAAACAAAAAATTTGCATTAAGCTGCTACACTTGTGATAAAAATAAAGAAAAATCAATAGAAGTTTTAGTAATTGCGGTACTCAATTGTTTACAACAAAACGGTTTTAGAGTAAAATTGCTGGTCTGGCAATATTGAACAGTCTGGGGAAATTTATAATGCCTTGAAAATTTCAAACAAAAGTTTTAAGATCAACTTGTACAATCTAATGCAGTTCCCTAAGTTAATGGGTTCTCAGGCGAAATAAATTCTCCACGAGTAAGTTCTTGAATCTAAGGAGTATAAGTAAATCATATTTTTAAGCTCGAGGAGAGACATCCATTTTTTGGAACAACATTTGCTAACACATTCCACATCTCTCTGTTTTTCAACATGTCTGGCTAGGGAAGGTGAAGTTGTGCTGTTTCTCCAAGGGAGAATGGTGGGGTTTACTGCTATCCGATGCCTTAACCACCAAAGCACCACAAGATGCAATTCTACACCCATAGCCTCCTGCAAGAAGAAAGAGAAGATACCAGAGCCTGCCCAGGAAAGACTATCACAAGGTCTGAAGACCAAGCGCTGACATTTCCAGCTGAAATAAATAACCGGTAATATGAAATCCAAAACCACAGAGCTCTGTATTAATTGCTATTTAATTTTAAAACTCTAAATCTAAAGCTAGCTAAAATGTAAATTAATTTATGAACGTTCTAAATAATGTTATTATAAATCTTATCTAAATTAATTAATCTTTTAAAGTATGTAACTTGTTCTACCCATCTTATAACTCTTTTATTTAAAAAAATTAATATCTTCCATAACTTTTAATTATCTATCACTGCGGTTGTGCCTATATTTTCTTTACAATTGTTTTAAAATAATTTATATCTTTATTATATGCCAATGTTTCGAAACAACAAGCTTTTAAAAATAGTAAAGTTTCAAGAAGATACCATTAAAATTATCTTCATATAATTATTTCTTAAGATCACCATTTATACGTGCTGTTTCGAAATCCTATATTCAGAGTAATAACGAATCGCTTTGCCCTCGTTATTACTATTAAATATTTATTTAATATAAATCCATAATGTGGTTTGCTCATAAATTTAAATCATGATTTTATTTAATGTTAATAAGTAATGTACTAGCCTTAGGCCAATAAGAAAGTATATTTATTTGTTAAATTTTTTAGTAAACCCCTTCTCAAATATACTTTTCCCTCCTTAATTGATTATTATGATGTAGGTTGAAAACGTTAACAAGATTGAATATAATTATTTCTTAGATAGCGTAGATATATATATAATGCTAGTTAAGAATTGGTTCCTATTAGCTGAACCGATAAAGCTATTGTTCAACCGCACTTAATTTAATCTTATATCTTTATTGCTTGGCGGATCAGATTTTGATTAAATATGAATGGTAATTAATGTTTTGCTGCTTCTCTTAAAATGGGACTTCAGTAAGGCCATTCCATTTTCTTTTTTTGGGGACATGAACCAATAAGACCTGAAGTTTAATACCAGGCAAATGTGCCAGCCACCCGACCTCCAACTCAGAATGTTTGCACCCGTATGCTAGGTCCCAGGGTACCAGTGTTGGTCGCAAGAACCCCTGAACAGAATAATCAATCCGGAGAATGATTTCATAATACTATTTGCCAGTGCTATAGCACTTGTTGGCGATCTAGAGTTGCCAATTCTTCCTCCTCTTGAATTCATATTCAGCATTAGTCTGAACCTTTCTCTTGATTCCTAAGTTCAATCTACCTCAGCGAGCTGGTTTATATGCTCATATGTTACGCATAATATGTTTTAGTATAAGTTTTATAATGGCTAATCCACCAAGGGCTAGTGTAATTATTTATGAAAGAGCAACCGTAATATTAAAATACAGGATTTGGCATATCGAAAGTGATTATTTATGTATACACATACATGTCAATTAATATGTAAGATGAGAGTAATATGATGTTTTCATCCTTTGTAATACCTGTGTACATTTACCATGCCATAAATTATGTTCTTTTGTTAATATTTATTATATTAATCAATAAATAAATCTGTATTTAAATTACTTTAGTTTCATATGATTTTTTGTTGCTAATTTCAATCCAACTCAATCCTAGTTATTTATCTAATATGGATGAGCGATCTATGCATTGATGATAAATTATGAATGTGACTTCCAATACCATGCTGTTAGTCTAGTAAATTTAGTTAATTTATGTACATTCAAAAGCCTGAGTCTCCTGTTTCTCTCTGCCCTATGCTGACCGCGAAGAAATGGAAACTGAATGTAATCTCAGGTAGGTTATTCATAGGAAGTTGAGTCACGGAGTATTGGTAAAGAAGTTGAAGCCTGGTCAGATTCAGGACTTCATCATCCCACTCTGGACAACTTTGGTCTCTTGGCTTGAATTCTGGATTCGGTTCCACGAATGTCTAAAATTTGACCGTTACAATATGGTTATAAAAACCTTAATATATAATATAAGTATTACTTGTTTTACAAACTTTTAAAATTCCAAAAGTCTGTTCTTTTTCTAAACTTAATACAGTTTTTATAAATAATTTAAAATTCTTAATCCACATTTTTTGAAAATTCAGTTAAATTCACACATATAAATATTCTTTTTTACATTATCAAGATGAAATTGAAAAAAAAAAAAAATTAATGAAAAATTTAATTATTTGTTTTTCTATATCAAAATGGTAATAGTCTTATAGCTAAAGACGCCGCTCTATGGCGCCATTTTCACGCTAAAACACATAAAAATGTCGTTTCCGCGGCCGACACATTCAAACCCGCATTTTCTATAATACAACTTTTTTGTTGTGCTACAGATTGCAGGCCGCTATGTCACATTGCAGTACAGCATGTATGTCGCATCGCAGCAAATAAATTTTCCAAATTCGCACAGTTTATAAAATGGTTATGGCTTGGTGAGAGAGTGTGTGTATTTGAATTGGATGGATGTTGTTTTCATTGGATTTTTTTTTACTTTAAAATATTGAAATGTTCAGATTTTGTAAAGTAATAATTAACAGACTTTTTACACCGTAGTGTATTGAAGTTTTAAGTGGTAAATGTTGACAAGATATATGTGTAAAGTGAGTTGGAATTAGGTAATGCGTCAAGTAACATATTTTTTGTAACATTCCACGAGACAAACAAGATTCTACCGTGTGTATATTTTTGAAGTAAAAAAGAGCATTAACACAAAAATATCCAGTAAGAAAAGTACAATTGTACATTGTTTTTTTAAATGTCATAAAAAGCATATATTATAAGCATGGTTAATAAGTAAAGAAGACATTTTATATATATATTTGTTGTTGTTTAAAAAAGTTTTAGTTTCTTTTCTCCGACTACTGTTATACTTTGTTGAATATAGTTTATGTTTATTGTTATCATTTATTTTATAGATATTAGTAAAAAAAAAATAGTTACAAAAATACGATTTTGATATTTTTTATTTTAGCATTACAAACAACAGAACACTAAACCTAAACCTAACCTAACCCTAAACCTAACCCTAACTAACCCTAAACCTAACCGTAACAACTTTTACTTTTAGTTGTCATTCTATTTGAAATAAAAAATAGTGATAATATCTATTTGTCTGTAAAAAAAAAAAAAAAATTTAAAACAAAGACTAAAAAAGTAAAAAATAGCGATAACACAATAATATCTGTTTCTCTGTAGAAATAAAATGTAAAAGGAAGACTAAGAAATTTTACTGTTTATTCCGATTATGAGTTTTTAAACAACAACAAAAAAAAGAAGCCGTAACCCCAGTAAAAAAAATCTCCGATAGAAAATGCCATAACCCCAGTAAAAAAATCTCCGATAGAAAATTGATTTTTCTAATAAAGCAAACTAAAAAACACGAATCAAATTGTAATTTGTTTATTTTATTTTACATTTATTATTATCATTTAATTTGTATACATTAATAAAAAATAATATTTAAAATTAAATAATATTTAAAAAAGACAATTTTCTTTTGTATTTTCGCATTACAAAAAACACATCAAAATGATTATAATTAACGGCCCGGGAATGATCATATTTCATAGTTTTAGTGTGAAAATGGCATTTTTATCTATAAGACGAGCACCATCAAAATAAACCCACACGTATGTCTATTGTTAGCTTAACTGTTTCAATTTTTATTTGTGCCAATAAATAAAAAATGATATCTGTTTAATTAGTTAGGTTTAATTAAAAAGTGAACCTAGTAATCAGTATTTTAAAATAATCTGGTCATTTTCATTTATTTTATTTAAAATAGGGGATTGGTTTACTATATACAAAATTTCCTTTATGACTTTTTTTGGTTTTTAATTGATAGATACAACATTTTTAATCATTCTAAAAATGTTCAGCTTCTTTGAAATAACCAAAAATATTAGAATTATTGTTTTCCAAGTCTAGTTTTTATCTTCACTGTTCTTTCTACAATCTAAACATTTTATTTTATAAATTTTTCTTTATATTGCTTAGACTTATAAAATTGAATGCTTAGACTGTAGAGAGAGCAATAAAAATGTAATTTTATGTTGGAGCCACAAAAAAATTAAACTAGATTGGGACAACGTGTAAAATAATAATTTGAATGTTTTGATTGTTGTAAAGAATTGAAATATTTTAATTATGATATTAGAATGATTGATATGTTGCATTTTATTAAGCAAAAATTATAAAGGAAACTATGCACATATATATGGAAAAGAAATTTTTTAAAAATAAAATAAATGGAAAATAATTATTAATAATAGATTCTTTTAAATGATTCCCATTTTAAATTAAAGATAATTAAACAACTGCTTATCATTCTTTATTGAAATTATAAGTAAGAATTGAAAATTATATATGTCAAACATAAGAATGTAAGTTATAAGAACAATAAAAATGTGGATGTTCAATATAAAAAATGGGTAGTTGATATTGTTCATTTTCAGATAAAGTTATATACAAGATAGATTTTCATTGATTTTATTTTTTCAATTTTAGATTACCTTGACAATGACAATATTAAAATGGTTGAAATAAAAGTAGTAAAATAATTATTTATGAATGTAAATTCAATGAAAATAAAGCAGGATTTAGAAAGAAAAAGTATTTTAATAAATTATACGCAATTTTAATATATCATATATGATTAAGTTTCATATATTTATTTTTGTATAATAATAAATTATTGATTAGTTACCTCAACCTTTTTTTTTTTTTTTAACAAAAATCTGTTTCTAAAAATTATTATAAACTTTATTTTGCATGCTGATTTAAAAATGTCCTTCACTCATACAAAAGAGCTGTTATAGGTTTAATGGAAAAATTTAATTGGCCTCGGAGATTATCAAGTAGTAGTAATTGATAATTTCTTGGTAACTTCAAAGATTAAAAATTATTTTCTACTTACATGGATATTATCTAACATTTCCATTCTTAATCATAATTACTATATGTATGTAATTGTGAATATATTATATATGCATATGTATAGTTTTTTATAGAAGTATGATTTACCTTTGAGAATGACTATAAGCAAATTGTTGAAATATTGAGATAATTGTGTATTTTATTCAGGATTTAATAAAATCAACTTTCTCAATTACCTAGAGGAATTGTAGCATAGTTTTACTTTATTTCTATGTGGTATTGTGTATGTATAGTTCTTAAAATGAGATATCCCATTTATACTTCATAGTATATCTATGACTTTCAGTTAACTAGCTCATTCATCACTGTTTGAAACTGGCATACATATTTCAGTAGATATAGGGAGTTGTTCAAATCCTCTATAATTACAATTAAAGCTCCATGTTTGTGAAGAGTGCCTGGTTTTCAAATATTTATATTTCAGTAGAGTAAAGAATGAATAGGTATATATACAAGATCTCAGCTTATAAGACCAGTAAATGTAGTGAGCCTGAGATAATATTCTTCTATAAATCAAATAAATAAGTTAACACTAATAAGCCAGTGGAAAGGGCAAGTGTATTTAACTGAAATAAAATAATGTATTTTAAAAATTTTTTGAAAATAAAATCGGCTGAATGACCTGTTTTATTATTTAAGTTGACCATGAAGATATTGTGCCATTATTGTGAATACTATGTGTATTGGCATTGATCTAAAAGAGGATTGTTAAAAGAGAATTATATTTAAAAATATAATTTAATTTTAATATAAAATTAGATTATTTTTTAATTTAATAAACAATAGGTGTTTACATAACATAATTCAGATCATCAAATGTCACAACATTTTTAACCTACCAAATGTGATAATAAAATTCACTTTGTTAACCTTTTTAACTGGTATCATCTGAATTTGAAAACTAAAAATTGAAAGTATCTAATTTTACTTATTTGTAAAACGTTTAAGAAATAAAATATTTTAATATTGTACATACTACATCACTGTAGATTATTAATATAAAAGATTAGGGAAATGGCAATGAAAACCAATATTCATAATATCTCTGGAGGTGTACAGAATTGCTTGAGGAGCTATATTTTCCCACCATTGGTCTATAGCAACACAAAATAAAGATGAAAATTGTAAATAAAATCTCCATTCTTATTTCATTTCAATTAACAGTAATTAGTAATTTTTTTTTTTGCAATTTTTTTTATTTATTATGCTTCTTCATATGAAAAATCTATTTTGAAATAAAGATTGTTTAAAATAAATAAGTAATTTATGATGTTTAGATATCTAATATTTAAATTTTATATCAATATTGGTCATTTTTCTATTTTTATTTTTGTTTTAATCTTTTTTATTTCATTATAGTTTTAAAAAAGTATATACATTATTTTTAAATTGCTGCTAAAAGTTAAAATTTTTTTTTTTTTTATTTAGAAGATTTGCACGTTGGACTAGCTATTACGTTTGGTACTTTCCTGATTACTGTTGCTATGGTTTATGGAGCCACAAAGGTTAGTTGCATGCTTATATATTATTGACAGATTTCATAATAACATGAAATATTTAAAATGACAGCAAGGCTTATAAATATTTTAAAATGAATGAATTATAATAAACACAATAGTAATTTGTATGTGAATCTTTTGTAAATAATCTTTTAATCTGTTATAATGATTAAATTTGTTTTCATATTTTATTTTAAAAATGATATACTAATGTTTAGAACTTTTCATGTGATTAAAAATTTTGCAACTACAGACAAATTCATAATTTAAATTGCATACATGAGTTATCTTTCTAGTAACAGAGTACATTTTTTGATTCAGAGAGCCTTTCAAGGCAATAAAACAGAAGTGATATCTTTACATTTTAATTCTTGAATGCTTTGTTTATCTATATTAAAATGAAGCTGGATATATAGGACATTTAATGACAATATTTTTTCGTGATTAATCTAACGCTTTCAAGCATTACAATACATAACTCTAGACTAGGATGAAGAAAGTTCCTTTTGAAAGCATTAGAATTATCATATGAGAAAGTTGTGCTATTATTGGTGTTAACCTTCCTGAGCAAAGAACTAGGGGCTTACAGTCGGCATAAAATTGAGGTTTCTAAAATGTATAGGAACCGAGTTGGTGTCAAGTCTTGCTAATTATGCAAGTGAATTGGCTTGGATTCAAAATCTTAGTTTTTTTTTTTTTAAATTTCAGGCTATTTTCTTGAGTAGTATAAAATAGTAAAAGGCAACTGTTTGATATATAAACATATTAGCTCCTGTTTTGAATCCTCATTTTCATTGAAGAAAGTAAAAAATAGAAACTGGTTTAAAAGTGGTGATATTATGGCATTATACTATCTAGTGTCCATTGGTTAGTCATTCTTACTGGAGATAACTCTAAAATATGATGAAGATAACTATCACAGTTACTTTTATAATTACTGAAACCATTATAGTATATATTGTGAAAAACGTTTTTTCAGTTGCAGGGATACTTTGTGTATTGGAAGAAAAGTGTAAGAATTGTAAGACAACAATATAGTTTTTTGGACAAGCATATAGATTGATTATCAGTAGTATCCCAAACAAAAATAACTTGTTGTACATTGCATTACATAAATCTTTCTGCATTATATTTTGTTTTTCTATCTGTATATAGAGAAAATAGTTATTGAAACTTTGTTGTTTAAAATGCAAATTTTTGCATTTTGATTTATATTGTGGAAAGCATTGCTTACACAATGGGGTTATGTTTAAGAATTTTATGAATTTCAGTTTGATTGTGCTATAAAAATAATTCATGTTAACTTTAAGTATTATGATAAAATTTATTTATTTTTAGTTAGTTGACATATATGTTAAATTCTCTATCTAAAAGCAGGTTGAAGTAACAAGGCAATAAGACATTATGATCAAATGACATTCTTTGATCATCATTATTGCAATGATTCATTGTTGACATTTTCTTAATGTAGTTTATTCTAGCTTCAAAGAGCCCTTTATATCATTAATTTGTACTGGATCTAACTATATATCTATGTAAATGAATATGTTTGTTACTGGTTTTATATTATTTCTATTATCAATGATACATTGCTTGGAGACAAATGCATGCAGTTTAAAACATCAAGAAATTTTTTTAAGAGATATTTTATTATGTTATAAATGAAAGATGCATTCACGAGTTTTTAAAATCTGAGAGACAAGTTTCGTTCACAAGATGATTGATATGATATATTAATCACCACTATCAAGGTAAAAAGAGAGGCATGTGATTAAATCTATAAACAAAAACAAATAATATAATTGCTCATTTAAAAATAGTAAACTGAAGATCGCCAGGCCATGATATTAGAAGACATAATCATGTGAAATGGTCTAACTTCTATTGAATAGAAACCTGGAAAGATAAAAGAAGAAAATAACCAAAGGAAGATGAGAAATTGAAATAAAAAAATTATTGGAAATTTATTGGGGATAAGATTTTAAAGAGAAAGAGAGAAAAAATGAATATTTTAAAGAAAGCCTTCATCACTTAGTAGATAGATAATAACTTATGAAGAAGAGTTTAAAAAAAAGTAAAAATGTTTATTTTATAAATTTTATATAATAATTTATTGTCTCGTATGGCCACTGATTAATTAAATTTTCAGTAGATGACTTAGAATATGGTGAAGAGAAATATTCTTATTTAATTGTAAGATAGTATTTTGTTCTTTTTACTCATATGTGAAAAATCAGTGGAAAAATATTTAATTACATTTATGGTCATTTATTCTCTACACACACGCTTAAATATATATAAAGGACACAATTTAAAATATATATTACTATAAATTATACATTTTCATCTTTATAAAAATATTTTATAAAGTATTTAATGTAACAAATTATTTAATAATAGTAGTAAATTTGTTTGAAGATTTATAATGATGGCAGTTTGGAACAAAACCAACAGCGCTCTTTATGGTCAGTTTATTTACTAAAGATTCAGAAATTGCTGACAAAACTTTTAAGATTATAGTAATCAAAAGACTTGGTCAATTTTACATAAACTTGATCACTGTAAAAACATTTTTTAAAAAATTACAATTATCACTGCTATTGAAATTGTCCATTTTATATATCAGATTTTTTAAATTCAAGAGTGATAGAACAAGAAAAAGCATAGCAGAACTTCAAGCTTTTCTTTCACAATGTTTTTCTAATACCAAACTAACAAAAGCAGTGGATATTGGTGAACTTGAATTTGTTCTTGATTTCCTTAAACTGAGAAAGATTTGGAAGCAAATAGTATATTTCCAACAACATTATTTATATAGAAACTATTTCAAAAATTTGTTATAAATGCAAAACTATAGCAGTCTTAAAACCAAATAAATCTAACTCATCCAAAGAATTCTCCAATATCATTACTAAGCCAATAAACATCACATGACCATCTCCTCTTATGCTTGTGTATAACTTGTTAAAACAGGCAAAACTCACTATATATATTGCCACACACAGCAAGCTTGCTGTGTGTGGCAATATATATAATGAGTTTTGCCTGTTTTAACAATATCATTATTATTTGTTCCCTACAAACTATTTGAAATAATCATATTCGCAAGAATTTTGCTAATAGTTTAGAATCATCTATCTATGGAAGCAGTTACTTGAACAAGTTTTATCTTTAACTATTCACACTGAAAATGTTTTTCAAAATAAATTAAAAAACTGGTATTATCTTTAATTGATTTAACTTCAGCTTACGATTCTGTTTGGAAAATATCTTAAAAATTTTCAAAAATCCTTAAAAGCAGGATTAACAAAATTCTTTCTTAAAAATTTAAATGACACTTACATTAGATAATTTAATACATTTATCTTCCAGATACAGAATGCATGTAATTCTTCTATGGTGATGACATTGATTTGACTTCATAGAGATTCTTTATTTAGAAATAGGAAAGTTTCTCAATAAGAATATTAAAAGCTGGAAATCTTTTTAAAGATTGGGGTCTTATTCTTAATCCAATTAAGACAATAAACTCAATTCTTATCTTTCATAATCTGAATATAATCTTTTGCAACACAATCCTACTCCATGTTATTTAGGAGAAACTTTGGATCATAGCCTAACTTATTTTCCTCATTTATTTAAGGTTAAGTCCGGCACTGTTTGAAGTTTTGAAACAAGCATTTTATGGACAGCTTTCTTAGCACTAGCATATTTTATTATGAAAAAATTAATTGTATACAGACAAATTGAAATAAGTATTAAAGTGAGACATTGTATTGATTATATGTATTTAATTTAAAATAATCAATCTTAAGCAAAATTGAAATGGACAACTAAAATTAAATAAATAAATTGTTCAATACATCTAACAAGGTTTTCATTCCTTATTGGAACCTTATCAAAATGTTTCCACTTTTATAATCACATGACCAACTATAACAATTTTTCCCAATAGACATTATTTATAAACATAATTATTTAAATATATATATGTAAAAATGAATAAACTTATTACAATCCTTATTTTTTTGTATATATTTACAAAACAACTACAAAAATAATATTATATAGTAAAGTAATTTGGTTATGTGATTATAAAAAAGGAAATATTTTGACATGGTTCCAATAAAAAATGAAAGTCTGATTAATTGTATTCAACAAATTATTTTATTTTTAGTTGTGTATTTCGATTTTGTTTAAGATTCATCATTTTTAATTTTATAAAAAAGATAACATTATGGACAATTTTTTTTAAGATTAAAATTTGACTATTTGAAGTATATATATATATTTAATAAATGCATTTAATTAATACATATTTTTTTTTGTTTAATAGACTATTTTAAATTAAGCCTTCTTAATAATATTGAAATGCATATTTTTGAAGACGTGTCTCAGATACTGAAATTGATTGGCTAGGCTTTGATTATATAGAGAGAACATCTCAACCATTTAATCACTCGGTAAAGAAAATTTATTGATTTCGGCAATCAATTAAATAATTCATATGAATTTTACTTTAAACATTGAGATAAATGGCAAACTTTCATATTTTGATATGATAATAAAAAGAAAACCTTATTGCAAACTATGCAAGTCTATATACGAAATTTACACTTACAGATATTATTTATATTTTAAATTTCATCTTTCTCATTTTTTTTTCAATGCCTTAGTCATTAATTTCTAGAGCTTTAACAATATCAAATGAAGATATTTTATCATTTGAATTAATGGAAGCAATGAAAAAATGTCATAAAAATAAAATTAGAAATAATATAGCCTGATTATATAATCAAAATCTTTTTATAAATATAATATTAAAAGTATTTCCACAAATAATAAAAATATTAAGCCCTTTTTTTCTCTTCAAACTAAAATCTAATGTATTATTTGAAAGTTAAGATGTTATGAAATTATCTGCTGTACTTGCTCCTCTTCTTATGTTAGCAGACTAATTGAAGAGTTGATATGTGTGGTAAATAAAAGCCATTTCCTTTTTTTTTGTTACACTGACAATACTAATATTCTGAATTATATCAAAACAAATTTCTTTTTAAGTGTAATAAATTAAAAGACAGATTTATCAGAGAATCCATAGAAATGCATAAATGACCTCAAATGTTTTTTTAATGATAATACTTAAAAATTATCTAATACATAGATGTTTCTATTTATTTGTAGAATGTTATGTCATGACTCTTGATATTATGTTATAATTTTTTGTTTTAATTTTCTATCTTTTTATTGTTTAATTAGAAATTCAATAGAATCTCTTAACACTAATATTTTACCAAATCTCATCTTTTGGATCCAATCATTATTGTCCTGAAAAAAGTAACTGATATTAATAAAAGATTGTCAAGCAATCTTGGTTATTCTGCATAGTCATAATAACCATCAGAATCCTTTTCAAAATTATCCAATTTTTCTCCACTTGAACGTTTTACTTCTGTTTTTATTTGCATCCCCCCCCCCCGACATATTTAATTTATGTATATAAAATAATATATTGTTATTACAAAATAGATAATAAAACATTTAATAATGATGAAAAAAGTAATTTAATATAAAATAGTAATCAAATTAGCATATTTTGATTTAAAATTTCAACAATTATCCAGTAACACATGCAATATAAAATTGCATGATATATTTCAGTCAGCTGTTATTTTCAATGCAGTGAAGTCAATTGTTTATATATCAAGTCCTAAAATTCACATTATCTGCAATATTATCTGTTTAGTTTAATTTGATGTTTTTGCTGAAGATACCTGAATTGGTGATGAACAAATAAGAATAATTGGGGAAAGTGTTGAGTGTGGTTGGAATATTTCACAAAATTTATGGGATGGAAAAAAGATATAGACCTAATAAGTGGATAAATTATTGTTAGTCTCAATCTCCAAAAAAATAAATGTAAATGTAAAAATCACAGAATATGTATCAATAACTATTTCAGATATAATTCTAATGAATGATTTTAATGAATGACTTAAAGATTCAAATATAGAGAAAACTTGTCAAATTAATCAGAATTTAGAAAGGACAAAGTTTGAGAAGGCCCTTTGACAGTGTTAATTTAAAAGGTGATATGGGCATCACTTGAATCAAATTGAGTGTTAAACTAATTACTTTTCTCAAAATATAATTTATCATAAAAATAAATTGGAAGCTGATTTGAAATTGCAAAAAGTATAAGATAGAGAGGCCTAATTTCAATACATATATTCATTACATATTTGGAAAGATAAATGAATAAGATAAAAAAAAAGTTAAGGAAAATCAGTGCATGATGCTCAATGAAATAAAAATGTATGGATTTAAGTGTGAACAAAATAATAATCAGGTATTTTTGTATTAGACCTGCTGTGAAATATCACATACATATTAGTCCAGCGATAACTTTCTAACCTTGCAATTTCATAAAATAATATCTGCACGGAATCTAATGATAAACTTAATCCATCAGTTTTGTTAAATGATGAATAACTTTATTTAATACATAATGATGACCTATAACTTTATTTAGTCAAAATAAACAAATATTTACGTTTTGAAGCGAAATCGACTTATTTGCAAAAATTATGAGAACTAACCTTATTTCATACAAAATGGCGACTATAACTTTATTTATTGGAAATAAATGAACACGTATCTTTTTTTTTGCATGAAATGATGTTGCAACAACTAAACTTTTAGCAATATAAATTTATTTCATTAAAAAAAAGTAAAAGCTTGTTTCTTGCAATCACTGAGGTGGACTAGAGATTTTTATGTCATGCAAAAATACAAATGAAAGCATGTTCCATTCTAGTAAAGGACTGTGGGTTATCCTGAATCTGTTGAAGAGATTGTAGTAAAGTCTTATCCTACTAGCTTTACAGTGGAATCTGAAAAAATAAAATTTTCATTAACATTTTCTCAACAGATGTGTTTAATTGATGAACATGCTGTATGTCAGGGGTGGACAAACAGTCGATCACACACAGCTTGCGAATTGATCATAGACGTTTTTGTCATCAGATTATTGTTGCCAGAATTCCGAATCTTTTTATTTTTACATTTATATTTATAAATTCTATAACTGAGTTGACTGATGGTAGTGCTCGAACGACTGTACAATGTAATATCTCTATGTATTTTTACGTATTTTGTTTTGATCTTATTCTAAAAAATTTAGTAACTAAGACATATGCATTAAAACATATTACATTTTTTGTTATGAAGGTGAATTTGTTATATAATACAAAATTTTATTTTAAAAAATTTTTAATCCCTTAATTTTAGATAAAATATGATTGCTAAAAAACAAAAAAATGTATCATTTTTATAATGATTTGGAGGAGCTATATTTCTTTACTATGTTTAGAGACAAATGTCTTTGTCTGATATGTTATGCTATTATAGCCTAACCGAAGAAAGGAAATTTGAGAGGCATTTTTCCAGTTTGCACAAAAAGTATCAAAATGACTACCCTGCCAACAGCGAGTTAAGAAAACAAAAGTTAAAAGAATTAAAAGCCCAATTGGGTGCACAGCAACTTTTATTTCAACAACCTATTCAACAATCTAAAATTGTAACTGAAGCATCATATATTATGACTTACGTTTTGGCGAGACATAAAAAAGTCGATCGCCGATAGATAATAAATATAAAAGTCGATCATGCGACTTTTAAGTTTGCCCACCTCTGCTGTATGTAATTATGAAAAAAAATTTTCATTGATAACATTTATCCATCATTTACTATCAATCTAATGTGCTTCAATGAGCACCTTTGTTGTAAATTAACGAAGAATGTATATCACACCCCCCCCCCCCCAAATTGGAGAATGAAAAGTAGTCAAATAAATAATTGAGCTGTTTACTGTTAACTAAAATGATGTGAAAACATTTTTTTTTTTTTATTAGTATAGTATAATATTTAAATCCTATATGAATGATCCACCATGTTTATCAAAAACTTTCATTTCAAGAACCTGATAAAAAAAATTCAAAACCGTTTTTTTTTTTAATGTTTGTTTCACTATTTCCATATTCTGGTGTTTTATTTGAAAAAATAAAAGATATTATATTTTAATGATTTTTCAAAATTGAATACTTTTAAAGATCTCTAAAAGAACAAAATATGATGTGAGCTTTATTTATTTAACAGTGAAATATTGTAATAATTGAGGGAAAAAATAAAACTTTCTCTGTAATGCATATCAATCTTATCTGTTGCAATGATGTCTACTAAAGATATCAGTGGAAACTCTTTTAGCAAAAATATTTGATCTTTATTTACATTTAGATAATAGTTTATTGTGGAATTAGATTACACATAATGCACAGATTATTATATCTGCATACCAGTATATTTTTAAAGTTAAAGTTTATCTAAATGAAACACATTCATTATCATGTAAAATTCACATTCTATAATTGCTTCTAAAGTTTACATCAAACTATTCCAGTTGAAAGTTTTATGGCATTTCATTTGATTTAAATTATGAAAATTGAAATCTAACAGTATCATCTGGCATTCTTTTATGGTTACTTATATGCATTCATGTTGCATTTATCCATCAAACTTGAATAATATAAAGAAATAAAAGGTGGCTATTAGATGCATAAGGGGATTAGTTCAGGCTTTAAATTCTAGTCCTGACTGATAAAGGCAAAATCCAGAAACTGATCTATATATTAGGGATATAACTGGTATCCATTTATTATTCAAGCATACAATAGATGATTCTAAACTGTTGAAATCTAATTATAACAATTTAGCAGAATTTTTATTTGTTCAACAAATTGCAAAACATGAAGATTTAATGTATTCTCTAAATAATCATTATTTGCAGAAGTTGACAGTAATGAATTAAATTAAATTGTTAGAGAGAAAAAAAAAAGAGTTAAACTTTTGCTAAAAATAAGATTGGGAAAGCACTATGGATAGCATTTATGTTTTTCTCAAAAGCTTTTTTAACATGATTCAAACATGTCTATGATTTAAATTAGTAGATATAAGCCATTGCTTGGAGCTTCAGAGATTTTTTTTTTTTGCCATTAACAATGTTTTACAGATAGCTCTGCATACATTTTGAGAGTTTTTACATTTAATGTGTATATTTAAACTAATGGAGTATCAAAATTTTATGAAAATTATGCAGAAAGATAACCATTTCAACCAACAGCAGTTCATAATGTTCTAGGCTCAATGTTTTAATTTTGCTATAATTAGTTTTGTATATAGTGCTATATCCCTGCTCATATTGCTGGGCGACTAGCAAATAGTAATAGTTAACCCAAATAAAAAACACACAATTGAATTGGATAACTTAGATTTAAAACAATGTAATAATGTACCACATGGTAATTATAATGCACACACAAGAAATATATATTATACTATACATTAATATAAATATATATCCCTTATGCATTGATAACCTTGGTTTAATATGTATAAGTCCTTTGCTTATGTGGTTCTGTAATGTTTAACAATTTGAAAAGGTGTACTTTATCTCTACTAAAAGTCTTGCTCTTAAACCCTGGAAAAGCCCTTGAGGTGTTCATAAAATAATAATAAGATCAAAGCGATCTGCTTAGTCGCTAGTCAGCTTGTTTACCTACAGGAGCCGAGATCCTGGGAATGATGTCCACTGCTTTGGAGCGCGATGAGAGAAGAAGGTTAGAAGAGAAAACAAAAAGCATACTATTCATTTCTCTCTAGTATTTTATATCCTCTTTTGTGTTTTTTTTTTTTTTTATCTTTTCCTTTTTTCTGGAGTAACTTCATTTACTGCAAATCTGGGTGGAGGATATTTATTAATTTGTTAGTTTTAATTAGTTTCTCCCTGAACTAATTAAATTCTGTTATCAAGTTTTCTTTCACCTCAATTAACACAATAAATCCATTAGATATTTTAATCGACTAGAAAATCACTTAAACTTGTACAGACTAAATTTATTTCCTAATAAACTTAATTAATTTTTTTTTTCTTTTTATCTCTAGGAATTTATTTCCTATACAAGCCAAATTTATTTCTAAAATTGGCTTAATTAAAGATAATTTTATCTATAGCAATTTATTTCCTATACAAACTAAATTTATTCTAGAATCAGTTTAATTAAAGATATTTTTCCCTATAGGAATTTACTTGATCTCCTACATGTTAAATTTATTTTTAATAAATTTAACCAAAGTTGAATATTTTCCATATAGTTATAAATGATCATCTTCCGATAGAGCGGAAAATTGAATAAAGTTTGTTTAGGAATCAGCAGAAACTTGAAAAACTTTTCAGTTCTACTTTGGATTTGAATTCAGTATTTACCACTAAATGATGAAACCATTACAATATACAATTGTTTCATTTTTTAAAAAAATAAAGATCTTGATCATGATGTTTCAAACTTAGGAATAGTATACCAATAGACATGCATTTTTTTTTTTTTTTAGCATCAGCCCTGAATATATTAATAAATAAACTTTCTGCACCATTTTAAATCTTTAAAAAAGTTGACTTTTTTTTAAAAAAAAAAAATCACATTATTGCTAAACCAATTAAACTTTAGGAAAAGAAAATAATATTAGATAAAGTGCAGACTTGAAAGCTAATAGTCAATGGATTGCAGCTTAACTCTTTTACTTCCAGTGCTTGAATATCATGTAACCTTTTTTTTTGTATTGTATAAAAATTTTATTCAGAGAAGGGAAAAGGTTTAATTATGATTATGGTTATTTTTTCATTTGATTGGGAATGTAGGCATTTCAAGTTATTGTAGCACATGTAAAAATTGGTCCCAAAAATACAATGTTGATACTTCTATTTTTTTAGAATAATTGTTTTTATTTTGAATTTATTGACAGTAAATATTCAAAATGTAAACCATTAGCTATTTTAAAATTTGTGTCGATCTAAATTTATACAATTGTTGTTAAAGATTGATGAAAAAAAAATTATAACATTCTCAAAAACAATTTTTGTTTACCCTGTCTCACAATTCAAAATATAAATGAGAATTGGTGTTATAAGTACAGGCTACTAAAACAATTTTCTCTCTTTTATCTAAATCAGTTATTTATGTAAATAATGTCCATTGGGTGGAGTTGCTGTTGGGGAGTTGGTCATGTTATGTGTTAGCAAAGAGGTATTAGATTACTTAGAAAAAGTACAAAGAAATAGGAAGACATGTATTAGATGTAAATATGTGCATGGAAAAGGAGGCAACTCAAGGAGAAATGGTATGGTCAAGTTTTTATATGAGAGATGTAAAATGAAAATTTTCGATAGATTGCAGTTTATGGATAATAAAATAATAGCCAAAATAGTATTTAATTGGGTTATGAATAAAGAGCAGCAACTAGATGGGTGAGAAAGATACTGCGGTATGCAGATTTGGATAAAGAATTTATATCAGTATACTTATACAAAAGGTGGGATGGTTGTGTTAGGAGAATTGTTGAATGTTATAGTGGTAAGGAATGGAATAGAATAGATGCATTAATAAAGAATAGGGAGTTGGAAAGGTAGAGAACTAGTATGGAGAGTAAAAAAAGTTTAAATATATATAAAAATAAATGGAATATTGGGTATGATTAATTTATGATAATAGCAAGGAAAGTAGTTTATTATTTAAGACTCAAACAGGATCTTTAGCAACAAGGGAATATACACATAAATGGAAAAATGTGGGTGATTTAGTCTATAAGTTGTGTAAGAAAGACATAGAAAATATTAGCATCTGTTAATTGAATGTAAATGCCTGAAAGCAGAAAGGGTACAAATAATGAAGTTGTGGAAGAATAAATATAAATTAAGAGATTATTCAGAAAGTGGGTTATTGGTTTTTAAGTTGGGTTTGGGAAAAGGTAAAGAGGATTTAGATATAAAGGCCATGGAATTGAGAAAGATTATGTTGTGGAACTGGGACGGAGGCAGGATATGGGAAAACTTAGAGTGGGGAATGGAAAGGGAAGGTAAAGTGGCTAACAGGTTTCTCTGGGCATAGTTGCTGAGAGATTCCTGACTCCATATAAGGGAAAGTCACAGTGCATCACATCACAAAATGTGATTGTGTAAAAAGAAACATCTTGAAAAGGTTCTGTTAAGGAATGAAAGTCCGGTTGATATATTAAATAATTTTATTATTTATACTGAGTTATCTGTTTCAATTTTGTTTTAAATTGATTATTTTTAATTTTACATATATTAAATGATTTAAGAATGTTAATTTTTTGTTAATTCGATAAGCTGTAACATAATTTTAAAAAAGCATGAATCCAGTTCATTGGTAGATCTTATAATAATTCTTTCTATTCAGTTATGTGCGCATATGAATAAAATAATAATAATAATAATTTTTGTTTAATAAAAGTAACACATTTTCATTAATAATATTTACTATTTTAATTTATTTTATTTGAAAACATTTAAAATGATTTTCAGTAAACTGAAATGGGTAAAAAAAAATGTAAATCTTTCAATTATTAACATTTTACTTAAAATATCTGATAAATAGATAACAGCTATATCTTTTCGTGAAAAATATACAGGATCTTTATGCACATGTAGTTGTATTAGCATTTTTAAATTGAAAAATATTCAATATTACAGCTGATAAAATATATATAATTATATGCGTACACACAAAAACAATTTAATACAAACTTCATTGATAATAAATCATTAAGAATAAATCAGAAGAATCTGTTATTAATAATGAAAATA
This sequence comes from Epiperipatus broadwayi, assembly GCA_028023455.1. Taxonomy (NCBI): domain Eukaryota; kingdom Metazoa; phylum Onychophora; class Udeonychophora; order Euonychophora; family Peripatidae; genus Epiperipatus; species Epiperipatus broadwayi. The sequence goes on from JAQFVV010000607.1 coordinate 113,931, forward strand.
GTTTGCTTACAATTTTTTTTTTCACTATATAATTAATACTATGCATAATTATAAATTGTTTTTTTTTTTTTTTTTGCAGGGCCAGCCAGGATATTTGATGCCATTTTTCTGTTTGCAAGTCTTTGATTTTTGTATTACAATGTTATCCTTCATTGGCTACATTACCTATATGCCAGATATCAAACAATTTCTCATTAATAATGTAAGCTTTTATATATATTATTTTATAAATTGTGAAGAAAAAAATCAGTCATAAATAAAACAGTACATACATATTTAATTTCATAGTATTTTTTGAGATATTAATCTTGTTGTTGTGGCTTTTTTTTTTTTCTAAATTGTTTTAGTTGATACATTTTAATTATTTCAAATAATTCCACTACTTTAAAAAAAAACAGAAAACAATTATTTGAAATATAACAAATGAAAAAAATAATAATGCTGTTGGAAGTTTATTAACTCAAAATTTAAGTCATTAAAACAGGCAAAACTCTCCATACAGTAGTGCCACTGAATGCAAGCCAGAATAATCAATGGATGCCAGAAGGCTTGTGCATAAAATCCCTATCCCCAGAGTAGTTTATAGCTTGTGGCTTTCGTCAGTAAGGAGCCTTGGCACTATTATATGAAGAGTTTTGCCTGTTTTAATAAGTTATGAGCAAGCAATGGTGATCATGTGATAATTGTCTTTAAATTTTTTTATTTAAATTCACATTGCTTGAAAAATGTTCTTATATCACTTGGATTCAGTTTCAAATAATTTTAAAATCAATTTTTGAAATTATTATAAAAGTGTCAAAGTTTATTTCTTTTCAACCTTAAAAAAATATTTTTTTGGTTTAAAAAAAAAAACAATAAATGCTAATTATTTTTTGAAAAATGATATATTTTACATTGGAAGGAAATTTACTTGTTTATTTACATTTTCAACAATTATATATATATTTTTTTCATGTGTCAAAGCATCGGCCGGGAAGCGAACCCGGGGCAGGGACAACTGCTTGTAAGGCAGTTGTGCTGACCGCTTGGCACCAACGCTTGACACTTGATCATAAAAAAATCGAATTAAATTTAAATATAAATTTGTCATAAATTAAGAATGAAACACTTATGATATTAAAAAGTAATGTATCAATGTTATATATAGAAATCGCAAATAAGCTCTTAACAAGCTTTATAGAATACAGAATATCCCCAAATTCTGCAAAACTTGTTAAGAGCTTATTTGCGAGCTCTATATATAACATTTGTAATACAAGCTTGTTAAATTAGGCCATGTGACATATGACTTGATTTCTTTGTAATGCATCAATTTTTTAAAAACTTCTTGCATAGTAGCTGCAACATTTTTATTAATTTTTTTTTTCTGTAAATAAGTTCACTGAATTACCCATATAAAAATTATTCTTCAATTATTTATCTACAATAAATTTAAAAAAAAAAAAAAGGTTTGGTATACTATTTAATATGTACATAAGAAGTGAGTGCTGCTAGTGATAGAAATATAAATCAAACATTTTATTTGTCATAAAAGTTACTAATGCAATTGAATTTTGTGTATTCTAATTATTAATTATAAACAGTAGTTGTGTAATATTAAAAAAGAAATTGACAAAATGAAAATAGAACTTCTTGCATAGCTTCTGATCATAATAATTTTTTTTTTTTTTAATGAAGTTAAATGTGCAAGAAACAAGGTTATATATTATACTATATGAATGAAATATATAAAAATATCAATAATATTGTAGGTCTTTTGAATATACTAAGAGGTTTCCAATTTTAAAGTTAATTAGTTACACAATTACAGATTAAGAATAATTTTTCCATTATCACTTATGAATACTATCATTAAATAATAATTGCGTAGACACAAAATTGCGTAATATATATTACACATACATGTGTTAAATAATATTGAAAAACAGCTTACTTTATATGAATTAATTACCTCCCCCTCTTATAACTCCATTGGATACACATCATTTTTTGGTATTTATTGTCTTGGTCCTTAATTCAGATACATAGATATACATATTATAGAAATATATGTCCATCATTTTTCAATTTTTTTTTTTTTTTTTTTTTTAGCATTTATCATGGTTTGAAAGCAGTATTTAATTGCATGAATTTTTTTATTATATAAATTTGACATTTTTGTTGCATTAAAAGTAATAATAATTATATATTTTTTAAATTTTTATTATTGAGATATTCAGTAACAATATGTTTTATTTTTTCTTACTTTTAAAATAACTTCTCTTCTAATCTTTTTTCATTTTTTTATAAGTTTGAAAAAAAATTTTTTTGTTTTCTTTCTAACAATTTTTTAGAGGATTTTTTTTTTTTACATTTATTCAAAATCTTAACATTTTCATAGATATTTTTTAATTAATGGTTATACTTAATTAATATTAACTATGATTTTTAAATAGATGCCATTATTGCATTAAAGTTATATATATATATTGTACTTTTAAAACAGTCTTATTTCAATTATACTGTGTATTATTTTGTTTTAATATCCAATATTTCGATGAAACAGCATTTATCCTTGTCAAAGTTAAAATCAAATATATATAAGAATGATTGCTCATTACTTCACTCTCGTATTATTACTTATGACAATAGTTCTTCATTATGATTTAACCTTGACAAGAATGAATGCCATTTCATCGAAATATTGGATATTAAAAATAATACATGATATAACCCAAATAAGACTTTATTTTCATCATATAACCATGAAAATATTAAATATAATATTTTATACTTTATATATATACACACACATACACATATTTTGCAGACAACAAATATGAAGTGTGCTGTATTTATATTTAAGTTATTCTTTATCTGTACTGTATTTCAGAGAATAATTATTAAATTGTTTTCTTTTAATTTTTCATAGATTTATGTTCTATTCTTTTTATATATTTTGTTTATATTCTCTGGCCTCTTGAAAAATGAAGGATCAAGAGTTTACCATATATAATAAAATACTTATAGAAGATAGAAAAACATATAACAAACTTAATTTGTATTGTTTTATAATTCAACTTTAGCTAAAATATATTTTCACTATAATTATAGTATATATAGATTATAAATCATTAATTATCAAATAATTGTAGTCACTTCAAATAAATCTTGCTTATATGTCAAATTCCATTGTGGACTTACTTGAACATTATTGATATGTCAATTAATGATGTTTTTTTGAATAGGTAATATGCCAAGGCTTTTGATTTTTTTTCAGTTGTTACTGTCCTGGAAAACAGTTTGGATGTCTGAAATAATAAAGGCATGACTTAAAAATCTTTTCATGGTCAAATGAGTGTGGAAGTATAATTTGCGTTTATCTTTGATTTTCTGTATAATTCTAAATTTTTGCAAAAACTTGTAAACATTCACCAAATAAAATAAAATGGCAAAGGGAATTTGATCATCTAATAACTTAAACTAATTTTTCTGATTGTATTTTTTCATCATATGCAGTTTTAGCTTTAGAATTAATAATAATTCTGACATTGAATTGTTAAGAATTCTAAAGATAAAATTGCAGATGATGAACAAGCACAAACAGTTTATACTGGTGAATCCAGGATAGGTACATTTACAAGATTGGATCAACATATGCAAATACTTAGAAGATTAAAAGTAAACACAAATTATAGTTATATCTATTTCTTGACAATAAAAAGACATAAACCTTATCTTTTTGCCAATAATGTGACACACTTTTCATTCAAAAAACTTCATTAATAAACATATCTATAGTGTTCAAATAAATGACAATGGGAATTCAACATATAAGTATAATTTAAGTGTGTAATTACTTAATAATTAATGATTTATAATATATTTGCTATGATTATGATGCAAGGTAATGAAAATATACTTAACTACAGTTAAATTATAAAGTTATACAAATTAAGTTCTGAATATTTTCTATCTTCTATAAAAGTGTTTTGCTACATATAAAAATATAGAACCATTACATGTTACATATGTAGGTATTTTATCTTGACATCCCTCATGCTTAAACAGATGAATATTAATAATCTGTTATAAAGATTACATTACAATTATCCAGATTGTCAATGAAAGCAGTGACTGAAACAGATTGAAATTAAATCTCCCTAGAAGTTTAAATAATTTTATTATAATAGACAGAGTTAAACTGTTGAAGGTAGATTAGTAAATAATTATTTTTTCAATCTTTCAAACAAACTTATAGACAGTATTTTAAATACAATAAACCATGAATACCAATGCTTAACTGATTATTACATGTAAATTATGTCATCACTGACCTCGTGCCTAAACAAACCAATAGAATATCAGGAATCAATTGTCAAGGACACAATTAAATTAGGCAGTAACATTAAAGCAATATTTGAATCAGATTGAAATTAAATCTGCCTAGAAAATTAAATAAAGTTCATTACGATAGGCAAAGATAAACTATTTGAAAATAGATTAATAAATAATAATTATTACAAACTTCCAAACTATCGATTGTTTATATCCTATTATTTTATTTTAAGCATGAGTGCTGTGGTGATATAATTTACATATAGTTAACTGTTGGCACACTTAAAATATTATGTGTTAATTTGTTGAAAGTTTGTAACAATGATTGCTTATTTAATCTGTTTACAAATATTTTATCTTTGATTATTGTAAGGAAGTTTATTTAAACTTTTAAGAAGATTTAATTTCTGTCTGTTTTATTCATTGCTTTTATTTACTGTCTAATTAAAGATCTTAAATGAGGATAATAAAGTGAATTTCCATTTCTTGCCTAATTGTAGTGTAGTCTTGATAAAAGATGGCTAATATATTGTTGATTTGTTTAAGCGTAAGGTTGTGGTAATATAATTTACATATAATAACAATTAGCTGTTGGCTTTTATAGTTTAATATATACATAAAGGCTTTTTGTCATAATGATTAAAATGCTTGTCTGCCAAACAAATTTTGCTTAAATAGAACTTGAAGTTTTTCTCAAATTTACACAGACTTAGAATTTTTTATTTAGTTATTTAGTTCACAGCAATCTACTAACCATTCAGTATTAATCATTAGAATAATACTAAAACTCTCACTCATTATATAAGCAGTTAATGAGCCTCCTTAACTGTTCTATTTGGGAATTGCTGAAGAGGTCTTTGCTCTGCAGTAGAAATTTTAAAGGCTGATTTACTATTTACTTATATATACAGCAAATAAATGTACACTCAACCTTCTTTATATCAGATTAATTCCAAAAACTTCTATTATTAATAAGGCTTTGGTCTCTGACTATTGAAATTTAAATATTGAATAAACAGTCTGTACTATTCTTAATGATTTTTTGACATAAAGAGATTATGCATACTTATTCACACATTTGGCTTAGATAATGATTTTTTGCTCTTTAATTTTAACAGTCAGAAAGCTAAGCTTTATTAATATTGAAAGTTTTAGAAATAGATGATTCATTCTATTCTTAATGATTTTCCAATATAGAGATGATGAGTGCGTGTATATATTTACTACTAATAGAAGATTAGATAATTTTTATTTCATTTATACATTGATGTGTCTATTAGCATTTACATATACATTTGTAAATGTGAACCATATGCATCATTCTTAGAACAAATTTAACTTTTTTAAAAAGTATATCTAGAATGATTTAGATTTTTATACAGATTTGATATTCTCTTCGTGTTTTTCAATCAGACTTAGCTTTATCAGATATACTGGAGTTCTAAACATCATTACCCACAATAATCATAAGTTTTATATGACTATCTTCATGTAGTTTTTTTTTTTTAATTTGTGAAGATGTTTACATACCATCACAATTTTAAATTATGTTTAGATCAGTCCCATAATATTAAATATTTAATATGTAAAATAGGGACAATTAAAATCTCATTTCAAATTTTATACAAATTATCAATTACAAATGCTGAACTATATGTGTACTTTAGAAAAAGGAGTTTAATTGTAATAAATGTAAGGTATATAAAAAGCCTCTAGTGCAAATTTTAAGTTTTTTAAAAAATGTATTTAGAATGATATTGAGTTATATATAATATTAGATAGTCAAAGGAAATTAGACCCTTCCATGAGAAGTCAAATAAAAGAAAAACTTAAAAATAAGAGTCATTTATTCTCTTAGTCTCATATTTTAATAATGCTTGGTTATCTGGCAAATACTGGAATATCGGTGACTTTCAGATGTAAAGGTAGCATTATTAATTTGAACTTATACTTAAATATACAAAGACAAGAAACAGAAGCTTATTTTATATTAGTTTTTGAAAATAATAGTCAAATAATTATAAATATTTAATAAACCCAGCACTAAAGTATAAATAATCAAAAAAGCAGAACAATTTCCATGAACTATGTTTATTAAATATTTATAATTATTTGACTTTTTTTTGTTATTTACAAAGATTATCATAAAATGAGATTTTCTCTTTTATCTTTATATGTTTCACTATAAGTTCAAATTCATAGTTTATTAGATTTTTCAATTTAAACCACTAAACATCACATGATCGCTATCTCATACTAGCACATAATTGTTATTAAACAATTCAAAACAAAGCAAAACTCTCCATATAGTAGTGCTTAGTCTGGGGATATTGGATGAGTAGGCACTAGATAGGGATTTTACGCACAAGCCTTCTATATGGAGTTTTGCTTTGTTTTGAATTTTTCAATTTTTGAAAGTGTGTGTATATATTTATAATTAGTTGATATGTAATATTAGTAAATGAATTAACTGTAATAAATGTAATAAATATAATGCATATATAATGCTCTTTAGTGAGATTTTAATTGTTTTTTAGTATATTGCTGACTACTACAAATTTGAAATGTAAAATAGAGAGTAACATTATTGTACTATATACGATTTAGTTATAATCTAACATTTGAGTGCAGCGTGTGTATTTCACATTTCTTATAATTAATTTCATACATTTGATAGTATTATATAATAATTTGCGTAAAGTTAAAAATGAGACCACAATTGTCTAATATTTAATACATGTCAATTTAAACATAATTTAAAATTACAATTTAAAAATAAAATATATTGCAAAAAACTAGTTATCTAAGAGCTTCTGATTCAGAATTGTTAACACATATTTGATGAATTTATTTGTGGTTGAAATATATGTACTATGGAGTGTTAAATTCTTTATTTTACATTCTATAGCAGTCAACATAATTCTAAATAAACTAAAAAAGAAAATATTTAATCACACTAGGGACTAATATATCATATATGCTTTATATTTATTATATCTCAGTGCATTTATTACTATATGCATGTATATTGAATGTAAACTTAGCATTATATTTATTTGTAATGTAAGCCAAGAAGAAAAGGGAACACTGAAGTTAATTATTTATAGCTGCAGGAAAATATAGACTTTCTTTAGCACTTTTGAAAATATGAAAATGTCAAAAAAGCCCTCAACTGAATATTAAGAATCTAAAAGAAGAAAAGCAAGTCCTAAAGATATATATATATATATATTAGTAAAGAAATCTAAACTTCCTGCAATTATTTCTGTTCACCATTCTTTTTAGTCTACATTACACACACATATATAAGCACATTCAGTTTCAAGAATAATGAGATTATTAGATATATAGAAAGAAATTTACTTTTATTAGAAGTGTGAAGTAATGATAAAGATATCAAGACTACCCCTGAGGGATAACTTGATCTCAAAAATTGCTCAGATCTTATAATATGAAATATACCCTGTTAAAAAAAAATCTTTGCACATATTATTTATATTATGATGATATGTATATTTGTATTAATTTCAGCCTAATATTCCATTTCAAAAAGAATTGCTACAGATGAATGAACAGTGGCTTACATTGATAATCTTGTTTTTGGTGACTCTCATCTTAACTCTCAAGGTAAAATTTGTTTTATAAATTTGCTATTAATTTTGTTATTGTGATCAATCTTAAAGTTATTAGTAAATTAGTGGAGCTGATATTTATTTTAATATATAACTTATAATTTATAATGAAGTAATATAAAATATCAATATATAATAGCAATTACAAAAAATACGTATTTATAATTAATAATTATACTGACAAGCCTTCTTTAGCTCATAATTTTATGTTCTCTTCAATATTAACGTTAATTATTTTAACCATTAATGTGATGTGCTGTAGCTTCTCTTAAAACGAAGTCAAGAATCTCTCAGCAATTATGCCCAGAGAAACTTGTTAGCCACTTTATTTTCCATTCCCCAGTCTAAGTTTTCCCATATTCTGCTCCATCCCATTTCCACAACATAATCTTTGTCAACTCTATGGCCTTTATATCTAAATCCCCCTTATCTTTTCCCAAACCCAGCATAAAAAACAATAATCCACTTTCTGTATAATCACTTTTTTTTCATATTTATTCTTCCATAATTTCATTATATGTATCCTTTCTGTTTTCAAGCATTTACTTTCAATTAACAGATGCCTAATATTTTCTATTCCTTCCTTACATAATTTACAGACTAAATCACCCATATTTTCCCATTTACATGTATATTCTTTTGTTGTTAAAGATCTCGTTCAAGTCTTAAACAATAAACTACATTCCTTACTATTATCATATATTAACTCACATCTAATATTCTGTTTATTTCTATATAAACTCTTTTTTACTCTCTTTATTAGTTCTCTATCTCTCTAATTCTCTATTCTTTATTAATAAATCTATTCTTTTATTCCATTCCTTACCACTATAATACTCACAATCCTCCTAACACAATCATCCCATCTTTTGTACAAATATACCGATATAAATCTTTATCCAAATCTTTTGCATACCGCATTACCTTTCTCACCCATCTTGTTGCCTGTCCTTTACTCATAACCCAATTAAATACTATTTAATTGATATATACTGTATACTATTTTATTGATATATTATTGCATATATAGTGACATCTATTGTTTTATATTAAAAATAAATAAATTTTAAAAAAATGACAGCTTTTCTTTCATTTGCATTTAATTTTTATAAATTAGATAAGATTTTAAGTCAGAATAAATTTTTGGTTTCGTATAGATGCTTTTTTTAATAATATCAAATTTCTTGTTTATATTTTCAGATTTATTAGTAACAGTGTGTTGGTAATCTTTGACTTATCTGCATTTAACTTTGTTTTGTGTGTTTAATCTTGTCTATAAGTATGTACCAGTAGCACTTTTGATATAACAATTTGTTCTTTTTAATTCACTTTCATAACTGGCTAGCTTTTGAGATTATTCTAAATTTTTTCACTTGCTGTAGTCAAGAATTTTAAGACATCTTCTGAGAAATTCTTTTACTTAATTGATTTTTTATTCACATTTAAGTATATTGTCAAGAATCCTCTCCACAATTTATTAAATTTAACTTAAATTAATAGCTAAAGATGCAAGTAAATTTATATGATTTATTAATAAAGGATTTAATGAAAAAACCTATTTTCAAAATAATATAAACATACCAATCAAGAATTAGATATTATTCACTTACATATATGTGTGTGAGTGTATGTAAATTTTAAAAAAAAAAAAATTGCTATTATTTATCAATGTTTTACACTTAAAAAATATTTATATGTGCTGTGTCCAGTGGCACTCTATTGCCTGTTGGATTGCAAATATAAATAACACAAATAAGTACTAATTAATGTGGCCGCTCAACAAGGAATTTAAAATAGCAAGAGTTTATTTTACAGGGTTATATGAGATAAACAATCTAGTTTAATATGTATATATGACAATTATATACACATGCTATATAAATACAATAAGGGCCTGAAGGCATACCAAAAATAATAATATCAATATGACCTGTCATACTGTTCCTAAGTTTACTTTCACACATCCGGGGGTAAACTTCTCCGCAAGGCTAAAGTGAAGGAGGGAGCTGACTGGGGCACCCAAGAAAATGGCACATCTGCTTTTCAGAAGCTTCACTTAGCAAGTATGCATTCTGTTTTAGATCTTTTTCCACTCTCCTTGATTGGCCATCCGCTGCCCACATGGTGGTCATTTCTAGAATTACCATATTCGATCCCTGATCCGATAACGCAATTACCTTAGAATTGTCTATTTTAAGCAATGTTTCTATTATCATTAAATCTGATCAGGAACTAAACATTAAGGGTTGTAATGGCTTTGTTTACTTTTATCTTAATCCTGTGCTCAAATTCATCTAATTTTCTTGATAAGTTAGTTTATAGTTTTTCCATTAATTCAACTATTTAATTAGACTAGTTGTTTTTATAAAATACTGTGAATGCCATTGGCATCCATGCACATACATTTAGTTTTACGATTATAATATCATTTAACTAATAATACTTATTTTGTGTATACATAAATTTACACACACATTTATCATACCTCCCCCAAGTTCAGGATTAGCATTTTAGTTTTTTACTGTTCTCTGAACTTAGCACATAATCACTGAAATGGGAGGGAATTTTTCTTTCTCTCTTTGAACGTTGGGGGGTGTCTGATTCCACGTCTGGAGTGTTATCTTGTCTGGAGTATCAGGTAACTTGTCGGGGCTTGCGTGATTTTAGTTTTTTATTTAGTATTGACATCTGGACTTGCATTGCTGTTATCGTTTTTCGGAAATGGTTGCAGCCATTGTTGTATGCTTTCACCTTGCTATAATTGATTTATGTGTTTACTTAACACTTCCACCCTCCATTTGGACGGCAACCACTTGCTTGTTTAGATATCGCACAATTTCAGCATTTAACCAGAATCTGTCCTGATTATTTATTTCTAACCCATGCGCGATCTTGTAGTGAAAATTTATAGTTTATGCCTAAGGTACTTCGGTGTCCTTAGGTGGTACAATTTTGTCGCGCTTTGTCCACAGTCTATGACATAAATATTTTTCTGCGGGTGATTTACCCGTCTTAGCTGTAGGCATAGAGTGTTGATAAAGAAGCGCATTGAAGACCACTTCGTGCAGACTTTTGTTTTCCAATTTTATTGATGGCAGACTTTAAATTTTGCAGTTTTCTCAGCCAGTCCATTTGATTAGGGTGATAAGGTGGAGTAAATATGTGGTTATTCCCCATTTGTGCATCGAGTGCACAAACTTTTCTGACATGAAACCTGTACCATTGTGGGATACTAGGGTTTCTGGGTGACCGTGGTATGCGACAATCTCCATCAGTTTGCTGATGATTTCATCTGAATCCATGTTTTTAACTATTTTATATTCAGCCCATTCTGAATAGGCATCCATTGCTACCAGAAATAATTGTCCTTGAATTGGGCCACAGTGATCGATGTGAATTCTCTACCATGGTTTGTCTGCTTCTTGCCAAGATTCGAATTTGGCTGAAGGTGCATTTGCACATGACTGGCAGTTTTTGCAGTTTTTATTCATTGTTCTATGTCACTGTTAATTTTCGGCCACCAGACATAACTACGAGCTAACACTTTCACCCTGACAATGCCCAGATGATTTACGATCTGCCGATTACAGGGATTAGTGCTTGGTCGCCTCTAAGTATACATCGTTTGCAGATGGACAGTTGTTCACAAGTTTTCCATAGCTCTATGTGTAGGAAAGATAGTCTTTGTTTTGGCCCATCTTTGCTGATTTTTCCCATGATCCATCTGTAGCCAGTGTCTTTTCTGGTTCATGCAGCTACCTTTGTGCTATTAAGTGTGTGGCTTTTCAGTGTGCTGATGTAGTTTTACATCGTTTATTTCTTTTTCAAGCTGATCTGGAATTCGCAATAATGCATCGGCATGAACAATTTTTGTGCCTTTTTTGAATTCGAGGCTATAATTGTAACCTGCAGGTATGTTAATCTATCTCAACATACGAGGGCTTGAATGTTCAGGCATCTGTTTCATGCCTAAAATTCCCAAGAGTGGCTTATAGTCGATTATTAATTGAAAGTGACGTCCATACAGACATTGGTGGAATTTATGAATTCTGAACAGTATGGCGAGGGTTTCCTTGTCTATCTGGTTGTAATTCTTTTCCGCCTTGGATAAGATGCATGACATGTATGCTATGGGACATTCAGAGGAGTGGGATGGATGGCATATTACTGCCCCCACGCCATTTTCTGATGCATCTGTTATCAAGGTTATCTCACGCTCGCTGTCATAATGGACCAATAGTTTGTTTGATGTGAGAAGGGCTTTGGTATGCAGAAATGCTCGCTCTTGTGCCGCTTCCCACTTCCATTTCTGTTTTTTTTTTAATGAATCATATAGCGATCTCGCTATATGAGCTTTGCCATCCAGGAAGTTCTCAAAATAGTTCACCAGACCCAAAAAAACCTGTAGTTGTTTATGTTCTTCAGTCTTTTTGTGTCAGATACTGCTTTGACTTTTTCAGGGAAGGGACTTATCCCTGTGCTTGACACTATGTGACCCAGAAACTTTATTTCAGTAGCCTTCCAAATACATTTTTTCACGTTTAATTTTGCCCCAAATTCCTCCAGTCGTTGGCAAACTTTTGAGATGCAAGTGCTCAACTCATTTTCTGAATTAGCGGTGACTAATATCATCAAAGTATGGGATGACGCCTTCGAGTCCACTTAAAAGAGTTTCCACTTTTGCTTGGAATATGCTGGGTGCTGAAGCTATACCAAATGGAAGACCTTCGCATCTAAATAAACCTATATGCGTAGTGAGTATTAGAATTTCAGCAACTTTATTTGGTCATAAGGATTTGATGAAAGGCCACATTGAGATCCAATTTTGAAAAATATTTAGACTTTTGCAGCGATGCTATGATTTCTCTGGAATTTGGAACGGGGTATGCATGTTTGTTTAATGCTTTGTTAACAGATATGCGGTAATCACTGCACAACCATATCTGTCCATTAGGCTTGGTTATTACTACCAGTGGAGTAGTCCATTTGGCTTCCTCTGTTGGCTCAAACACACCATCTTTAACCAATTGATTTATTTCCTCCACAATTTTTTCTTTCTGTGCGTACGGGATCTTTCGCGATCTACAAATTATAGGCACTGCTTCGGCCGATATTTCTAATGACACCAGTTTTATTTTTATCGTCCCTGGTTCGCCATCGAAATGTTTTGGAAAACTATGTCTGATGCTTTTTTTTTCAATGTCAATGTTTTGGACTCAAGTGATTTTTATTCCAAGTTGCTGAAACCCGTCGCGGCCAATGAGGTGATTTATAGGGGTGTGGACTAAATATAATTGCAATGTAACTATTTTTATAGCGTTGTTCGAAGTAATTGGAGCCTGAATTACTCCTTTAATTTTTATAGCATTTGTGTTGACATCTCGAGCTTTCAAATTAGTATACATAAGTCTAGATTGCTGTCTCATATCTGCCACAATGGTTTTCCAATCTTTAATGGAAAGTACTCTACTACTGCTATCAATTTCCATCGATAGCGGAAATAAATTTTGACAGTCATTTAAAATTTCTGTGATGTGTCCAAAGGCACATTATTAATCGCCGAAAATTCCTCTTGCTTAGGTTTTCTAATAAAACGCTCTTGGCTATTATTTCTTGTACAATTGTCAAATTCCTTATTTCTACACATTTTTTCCAAATGATCTCTATAAAAACATTCCCTAGCTATGTGACCTAGTTTTCCACAGCAAAAGCACTTAATTCGAATTTTCTTTTAGTATCAGTTATTCCACTTGGATCAGGTATCCTTTTTTTTTGGGTTTGTCGACTTTGTGAAATTTCATAAGGATCGTTGTCTGCTGTTTTCATGGCCGCAAATTCTTTAGCCTTCTGTAGCACAAGTTCATGAGCTATACCATGTTTGATAGCTTCTTTATAATTGATATCCTTGTCTACCAATAACTGCTGTCTCAGATTTTCATTACTCATACCACATAAAAATTGTTCGAGGAGGGTTTCTTCCAGGTATGAGTCATAGATGCAGTTTTTTGCGAGTTTATGAAGGACAGTATCATTCTCTTGTGTTCGCTCATTCTTGCCTTGTCGGCGATTTCTGAAGTGGAATCTGGTGCTATATCTAGATTCACGTAGTCGGGCAAACCATCTTTGATCTGTTCAAATGTTAATTTTTTCGGGGTTTGGGATTTGCAAAGCCTATTTGCAATTTAGATGACCTCTTTTCCAGAAAAACACAATAATGTTGCTGTTTTACTTTTATTGTCCGTTACTCTGTTAATAATTAAAAAGTTTCTCTATTTCTTGGACATACAGGGGCCACTCACTTGCCTTTCTGACATCAAATTCAGATATTGCTGGCTACTTTACTATGACTTCGTCAATTTAGCAAAAATATCTTCTTTTTTTTTTTCACCTTAGTAATTTATCCGCTTACAAAATCAATTAATTAGATGGCGAGGTATTTGGTTGTCAATGTGCTAATTGTTCTTAAGTGCCAATTTCGCAATTTGCTGAGGATTCAGACCATTGAGGTTCATAATCAAGACTGACTGTGATTGCGCCAATTGCTATGTCCAGCGGCACTCTATTGCTTACTGGATTGCACATATAAATAACACAAATAAATACTAATTAATGTGGCCGCTTGGCACAAGTAATTTGAAATAAGATTTATTTTACAGAGTTATATGGAGATAATCAATCTGGTTTAATATATATATATACACACTATATAAATGCAATAGGGACCTGAAAGCATACCAAAAATAATAATAAGATCAATACAACCTGTTATCCTGTTCCTAAGTTTACTTTCACACATCCGGAGGTAAACTTTGCAAGGCTAAAGTGAAGGAGGGAGCTGACTGGGGCACTCGAGGAAATGGCACATCTGCGTTTCAGAAGCTTCACTTAGCAAGTGTCCACCCTCAGTTCTGTTTTAGATCTTTTTTTACTCTTCTTGTTTTTAATGTCGATTCCCTTGATTGACCATCCGCTGCCCATATGGTGGTCATCTCTAGAGTTACCGTATTTGATCCCTGGTCAGATAACGCAATTACCTTAGAATTGTCTATTTTAAGCAATGTTTCTATTATCATTAAATCTGATCAGGAACTAAACATTAAGGGTTGTAATGGCTTTGTTTACTTTATCTTAATTCTTTGCTCGAATTCATCTAACTTTCTTGATAAGTTAGTTTATAGTTTTTCCATTAATTCAACTATTTAATTAGACTAATTGCTTTTATAAAATACTGTGAATGCCATTGGCATCCATGCACATACATTTAGTTTTACGGTTATAATATCATTTAACTAATAATACTTATTTTTGTGTACACATAAATATACACACACATTTAGCAATATGAATATTATGTTTTTTCTTTATTTTAATATTGAGCATTTTATCTAATTAATATTGGTTTATTCAATAAATATACACACACATTTAGCAATATGAATATTATGTTTTTTCTTTATTTTAATATTGAGCATTTTATCTAATTAATATTGGTTTATTCAATAAATTTAGTAAGTGTAACAGAAAAATATGTACTGTATATAAGCTTTACTGTCTAAAGTGTTTTGAAAACTTGTATTAGTTATTGAAAACAGTTTATATTAAAAAGGTTACAAAAAATGTTCATCATAATATTTGGCTAGTGTAAATTGAAATGTGTTGAATTATTTTTTGTTTAAAAGGAATTGACCTGTTTACTGGAACTTGGAAATGAAAATTAAATTATAAAAGTTACTTTTTCTATATGAATGCCCAGAACATTTATTTGAATATTAATATTAAATCTAGTACACATAAAGTGAAAATTTATCTCATTGCCTTTTATAATTCAGAAACTAATAGATCAATTTCAATAGTTTATTATTTTATGGAACAACAGAATATCAGGGAAAGTTTTAGACTATATAATTTTAGGTTTTACGAGTGAGTATAGTCAAGTTTTTGTATGAACAATTAAAATTAGTTATTAATAACGTACAAGGCTAAAACCTTCAAACAGAATCGCATTAAAAATGCTTATGTGACTGCCAATCAGATGTAATAATGACTGCACTGCACATGGAACTCTCAATTCAAGAACACAAGCCAGAATACAAGAAAAAGATGGGACCCACCTTCTTCTATACTTAAATTTATATATAAATGTCAGACTCAAGCATTCCAAATTAAGAGCGTGAAGCTTAAAACATCTTCACATTTAATTCACTAAATATTATATATAAATAAACAATGCGAAATCTTTTGGTTTACAACAAAGCAATTTTTAAATCTAATGAAATGATAGTAACAAATGTAAATATATAAATTTATTAAGCGCTAGCAGGCGCTTCTGTTTGAAGTTTTTAGCTTTGTACGTTATTATAAGATTAGTTATTGTAATTTTTTTTTACTTTTATCATCTTAAGTTCTGGGGATAATTTAAATTTATTTAGGTATTTTCACATATTTTTTTCTGAAATAAATTATGACATATTTACAAGTTCAGTTGAAATTTTCTATTTATGTTTTTTTTTTTTAAAGAAATAATGCGACTGTCTAAAAAATGCTACTATTAAGAGACTTTCAAGAATATTGATAATCTTTTACCTTATTTCGTATGTGAACAGTCACTGCTGATTATTTTTAAACTTCTTCCAATGTCATCATCTACTTCTGGGATAAATTGAATTTATTAGTTTTTTATTTTATTTTAGAATTTTAATATATAATTATATGTATATATATAGTATTAAAAAGCACATCTACATGTAATAAAATATTTTGTCAAACCAAAGAAGATTCTAAATAAGTAAGTTTATAAAATTCACACATATCAATGCAAAGAAAGGTTACTGGTTGCTAACTTGACATTATAAATATTTTATTTTGCAACAGGAAACCCATTTGGATAGTTCTGGAACCAAACCATTAGATCTTAATTAATACACAGATGTGTTAGTGTTATTATATTTAAATTAGGAGTGCATGATTCCAATAAACTCACTATACTCTTTTGATGTATTATCCATTTTATTTCATTTAGTGTAGAGGGTATTTCTTAATTGTACCGGACCATACTTCCATGTGGAATTCTGCTCCTAATCTTGCACAGAGCATGAATTGATCAATATTTAACAGGGAAAGAAATGGATACCAATTTAGCCAATTGTCTGTACTCATATATATTGGTACTTCCAGCTAAACTGATAGAAAGAGTGAATTGACAGGACTCTGCTAATTAAAAACCCCTTTAGTTAATATCTTACTTGAATGCCCGAATGTTTAGGACCTATGGTAAGTACACACCTTTGAAAAGTCTATTTACAAAATAGCTTTTGCTCGCCACACCTAGAAAAGAATAAACAATGAATTTTCCCCCCTCCTAGAAGGATGTGTAATACCATATGTTCAGCAGAGCATAAGAATAAGATTTAGCACCCCGATAGAGCGATATCCCGTGTGGCTAGCTCAGTACACTATATTCAGGGTCTTCAATGGGTAAGTTAAATGGTTATAATAGGTATGTGATTGATAAGGAAAGAGTACATTTTATCAAATAAATAATACGAAAACTAAACAAATTTAATATTATGATCAAGTATTTATTTAATCCCAGATACCCATCACCGTTTCATACTTAAAATGATATAGTAAAAATAAATAAATGAATTATTATCACAAACTCGTATATGTATTTGATGCTTTCCAAATAGATAAAATATAAATACAATTTTAAATGAATAAGAAAAACAATAAATCCCTAAAGCTATTTACAATGTTTCATAAAGAATGGAAGTGGTCTGAGCTTTTTACCCTGTAGAAATAAGCTATGTCTTGTGTGATTTGATATATATTTCTCATGTAAAAGATTTTCGGTTATACAGGCATACACTTCTACTCAGGACTTTAAAACCTGTTTTATTGATATCAAATATAATAAAAAAAACAACAACTATGCATACATATATTTGCCCTATAAAATATTTCATTAATTTCGTATTTTACAAAATGTCAATAAGGTTGCGTTAGCTCAGATACTATATAGCACTCAACATGAGGTGCTGTATCTATTTGCCTTTTACGATAGCTAAAATTCTTATACATGTATATACATGCAGCACAATTATACACTCACTACTATTCTAAATATAAAGTTATTAGTGGACTTGCTTACAGGAAATTTACAATGAATAAACCCTTGGATACTCATCATAAGGTGTCCCAGTGACAAAAATAACTTAAAGATATACGGATAAATACATTTCAGACACTCAACATGAGGTGCGTATTTACCGAATATTACCAGTGTATATGCGCGTATATACACATGTATATTTACGTGTGACAATTTTCAACAAAAGGAAAAACAAGCAGCATCAAAAAAAAAAAAAAACTAATTGCAACCTTTGCTAAAAATACTAGAATTTGGGATAGAAAAATGAATTAAAAGATTTAAGTAAAAGCTGTATCATTATGCCTCTAATAACCGTAAATTCAATATTATATATGTGTGAGACAACTCTCTCGCTTTCTCTCTCTTTTGAATGGTTAGTAATAATAAGAAAAAAATAATATTTCTAATTATCGGAAATATCAGAATAAATTAATTCAATATTAATAAAATATTTTTAAAAGAAACTTATGTAGGCATCTTCATCTTCTCCTGACTGGGCTTTGAGTGGGCTTCAAGTCAACTGGCTGTGCAGTGAGGATTTCATCTCATTTAGGCATAGGCAAGGCGGCTTTTGTCATCTTAATGGCCAGCTGGAACTGGCATGATCACATCTTAGCAATTTGGACAGAAAAAGGGCAGGTGCACCGGCTGGTTGTCTACGTCTACCCCACGGTCATTTTACTGGAATCTAGTAGATTGCTTCATATTTTCTTTTTTTGTATATTATAATAATTATGATTATTATTAAATATTTATCTGCTGTCTCAAATGGTTACTGGAATCCACACGAAGACAAGAGTTCTTAAAAGTACTGTGTAATGGATTTCTTCTTAAGAAGTATCAGTAGTAGTCTCGTTCGTATATGAATCTTTAAGTGGCTGGATGATTGGAGAATTCCGGTGCCAAAGTAGTGAATGACTTGCCCAGAACGACTGCCAAAGAAAGAATGAATCCCACAGCAATAGCTAAAACCTATCAACCCCACTCATACAGAACCAATTCAGATCCCCCCCCCACGAGAAGTATGAATAAGCTAACCCTTTTAATTTAGCTTATCATTTAGATTATCAACATTCCTGTCTATTTTTTCTATTACCTATTAAGTTCTACATAGCAGGGTTTGATATAATGGTTTTCATCTTGAATACTCAGACCACTTGATTACAGATATCAATTCAAAAGAATTTCTACTTTATCTAAAAAAAAAACAAAAAACAATATTTTAATTACAACATTGATCATCAAACATTTTGCTTTTTAATTAGATTTTTGAAGCAATTAACATTCTTTGCTTATGGAATAAAATTACAGTTTTTAGAAAAGTAATTAAAAAAAAATAAAAAATATACAAGTATGTTGGAACAATTACTTTAATTATTTCTTTTACGAATGTTCCAACATATAATCTATTTGTTAAATAAGGTTTACTATTCTCTATTTGAATTTTTCAGAGAAAAGCAAAATACATAAAATGACATATAATAACAATATAGAAAAAAAATAAATAAATAAATACATGAGTTTATTATACGTGTACTTGTGTACAATATTTCTGTGTCAATTTCATGTTACTTTAAATTAGTGTGTGTGGGTATTCTAATGCTCAGACCCAACTTCCATTATTAATATAGCACATTTATATGTTTGTTGTGCTTAATATATACAATTTTACATGTGTATCTGCTGTAATGTTCTTTACAGCAGACTTTGTGTAAGGCCATTTGATAATGCCTGGCACATAATATTATGTATAATATTCGATAATATATATAATTTGCTTCAAGTGATTTAACTTTATATTTATAACACATGTATTTGAATTATATGTTCCTAATTAAAATGTAGTACTACTATATGTGTGTGATGGTTAAGATTTGATATCTGCTTCCAGGGATTCTTGAATGAGTTTCCTGTTGCTGAATGAAATATATATTGTATTGAATTCGTGTTCAGTGATCTTTCTTTGCATTAATATAAACTCATCTCTTTACAAACCTTTTTTTAAATTTAATTATCCATTTTATTACAAATATTTATATGTGCAAATCACAAGTGATTCATCTCCAAATTTTTGTATTCGCTTCAGAAATATGTGTATTAGCATTAATTTTTAAGATACAGTTCTAGAAGGCAGACACAATTGCTTTGAAAATATAATTAGACTATTCATAAAAATATAAATAAAAAGAAAGAAGTATGGATTGCTCTACCATAGATAATATATTATATAATTATACACTAAAGTTACTTTCACAAGATGTTGTAAAGTATTAAATTGTGAACTTAGCAACTGCAGCAGAAAATGCAGTCAGGCATATAACAAACATCTAACAGGTTGAAAAAACACTGAAAAGATAAATGTTAAATGTGATTTTTTTTTTGATGCAGGTTATAGATATGATTCCATGGATCAATGAAACAGATTTTAAAACTTCATTTACTGTTTGATTTCACAGCAGAAATAAATTGTTCTGCATTAATTTATCTCATATACTATGCTACTTTCTTTTTAAGACTGATAAATAATGAAATAATGAACTTAGCCTTTATAAAGCAATATTTTTGAGTTTTTCAAAGTCAAAAATTACAGAATTGAGATTAGTGGCCATACTATAAAAATGTACAACTAGTCATTCTGATCTTTGTAGACTGTACTCTATTTTGTATAATAATGGTTGACTTCTTAACTTCTTTAAGTTGTGGAAAAATAAAATTATACAGCATTTTTTTAAACATGTAGACATTAGTGAGCAAATCACCGTCTTAGACGACTTTTGCAAAATAATCTTTTTGAATAAGGAATTTTTTTCTCCTAAATGTAACAGTTATTTGACATTCATGTTATAATGACCATCATTTTGTAAGATTTTTAAGGGCTATTCTTGTACAATTTCATTTGAGAAAGAGACAACTGAACAAGCATCAGTAAGGTTTTTATATCACTAGAAAATATATGTTGAGTGTGGAATAATGTCTAGAGGAATAACTGCAATAGTTTGCACAAAATCTTTTTATCTGAGTTCTTTGAATATTGTTGTGCACTGCTGCATTTCTGAGGTGTTAGCAATTATTTGCTCCGAAATAACAGTATCCTTTTGAGATAACAATCTGCTATGATCTCAATAATAAAACATAAATTTCTCAAAATGAAAATAATTTTTCTAGAGTTTATGATTATCTTTAATGTTTATCACCAGAAATTTCCTTATAGCATATTTATATAAAGTATGTGCCATAGCATTTAACTGTTTAATAATAATTTGAAGCATTTTCCATTTTGTTTTTGTTCACCAAATGATCAATAAAATAGTGCCAGATAATACTTTTATATTTTTATAATGGTTGCACATCAATTTTTACCACAGTTGTAAAAAAAATTGATTCCCCCCCCCCTGTGAATCATTTGTTGCTAAACTTGCTTAATATAAAAACTATAAGACAAAAACAAATATAACATATTTACACGTTTTGTAATTATAGGGGATTTGAACATAAGACTTTCTATCTCATACAATTGATATACCTGACCACACACATGTGAAAAAGATAAATGATCTCCAATATACGTATTTTGTGCTGAACCAATTCTCATCAATTGATGCAGATCATCATCTCCCACACACATATATAATCAGTGCTCTGTTTATATTAAGATAGCAAATCTTCAAACTTTAATGGGCAGGCTTCAATCCACTCCATCTTTTCAGCCATCCATACCATACGTATATCTAAATTCCAAATATATAAATTATACTTATGTTCAAATATGCACATTTTGTTAAAAAAAAAATTGTGTAAATATTAAGAGACATATAAGTTAATTATTTCTTAACAAATCAGTCAATTCACTGGTGATATACTTTTACCAATTTCATTATCATGCTAAAATAATCATCAATCACTTTTTACAGGATATTTGTTTTGTAATTTACAATAGTGCTTTTCAGCAAGCCTTCTATACAGTACATTCCAATGTAATATACAAAGACTTTTCCATAGAAATACCAAACTCAAGACTGATTAGATTTTAGTGCATGTTTTATTCATGATGAGTTTCTTTACATATTAATTATTTAAATGTTAAGATAAATTTGACAGATGTGTCTACATTTGATTTAAGAAATATAAGTACATAATATTTGTATATATAGGTTTTAAATTATTAATTTGTATTAGTTTCAATAATCACAAAGTACATGTTTATATATAACAAATATTTTTAAAATCCTGACTGATTGTTTTAAGTATATTAAATGCAGAAATTTCGAAGACAACAGCACATTTGCATTTTATTAGCATTAAATGAGATTGACAAAAGCAAAAATGAAAGTAGTAAAATTAATTGTGAAGTTTGAAAATAAAAAATTTACATTTTATATTAAAAATAAGTCTGAACAATATTTTTTGAGCCAGAATTTGATCATTGCAATAACTTATGAGGGCATGTTTGGAGAAAATTTGCATACCAAGTTTGATTGACTTTTATCAAATTATTTGTGTACAGAGCTATAAACATCTTAAAAGGTATATTAAATCTATATATATAATTTTAGAAAGTGCCCTTATCTTTCTAATATATTCAATTCAATTAAATAACTTGCAAGCTTGATGATGATGATGGAAATTTTTAAAATGAATTTAATATAGAAGACATTTAGAGTTCTTTGCCTTATAAAATATTAAAAATTGGCCTATTAAGCCATCACTTGAATAATTAGAGGTAAACTTGTAATTTTAGATCATAAAGATTTATTATTTTTTCTGATATTTATTATCCTCCACTAATTCAATTTAGTAGTGAATTTGAGGTCAAAGGTTACTGAATCAATTCCCAAATGAGAAAAGGGGAAAATTTAAATGAAAAAATTAACAAAAATCTTAGTTGACTCAATTAAATATAATTATTTCTTCTGAATGTGAATAGATCAGAGAGCCAAAGGTTTCTGGTCTAATTCAAATTGGATTGAAAAAATATATAATCATTTTAATAGAATTAGGAAATAAATGACATTTTGGTATTTGATTGTCACATAATCTTACTGCGTGAATAACATTATTAGACCTGATTACCTGCATTTATATTTTACATGAATAGTATGTGAGAAATGGCTCATATATATTTATGTACATTATATATATTCTTGTTTTTTAAAATTAGTTCATTTTATCTGATTTTTAAACTAGATGATCATGACCCTCAGAAGAATTTACAAAATTTTGAAAAACAATAAAATTTTGATAATGTTAATAGAATTACTAATCATTCTGTCTTGGAACAGCAGCTACTAACATTTATGTGCATGCGTATCAGGTGATACTGTTAGAATGAGTGAAATCTGAGTACACTTCAAAAATATAAATTTGTCTTAAAAATGTATCCAGTGTAAAAAGAAACTGAAAAACTTTTGATTCAGCCTATAATAGATAACATTTAAAACAATATGTAATTATTAAAGTTTTAGTGGTATACATGATTATATAGACAAGTAAATGCATAAATAATCATAAAGCATGAAGTCTATAGTGATTGCAGGTAGTTAGAAACACATGCACATACACACATGTCTACACTATATGTGGTGTTTTTTCATAAGTTATGATTATAAATTAATTCTTTTTTATGCATATTTATTTTAGTACTTTATTGTTTGTTCTTCCTCTCACATTTCAACTAGATAGCTGTCTTCTTCAGAGCTTATCTTCAGTTTTACAAATAACTTATTCTTTTAAAAGTTATTTTTAAAATTTATAAATGACCTTTTAAAGACAACTAAAACTAAAATCTTAAGAATACTGTTAGTCAATTAATCAAAATGTTAGAAAGAAACAATAAGGTATTGAAATAAATGGACATTAATGAGAATTAATTTATTATTTTATTAAAATAGAATATATTTATATCAACAACAAAAACACATGCATATTGTTGAATTATTTTATTGAATGGTTCATTTGTATTGCTTAATTTCTCTTTTTTTAATACAGGCTTATTGTATTGGAGTTGTTTGGGCCTGTTATAAGTACTTGAGCAATAACACTACTGTGGAAACAACAAGTTATGTAGATTCTGATACAGAGGTAGGTAACAATAAATAAATTATTATTATTAGTCAATAAATATTTCTTTATTCATATTTTATTGTTTTAATTACTTTATTGCAATGAATAAATAAATGGTCCATTGAGAAATGGCATATATTAATCATAGCTAGAGATTGTAATCCAGCCTAAAATTTCACTCAAGTCCTAGAAATTAGGAAAAGCAAATCACAGAAATTTGGGAATTGACAGCTTTTATTACTTGAAAGCACTACATTTATTATCAATTTATTTTCGTTATTTTTATTCAAAATACTGCAATGATGCTTTGTATAAATTAATAAGTAAAATTACAAAAATTCATTAGTACTTTGTTACGTAAATATTCAAACAAAATGCTTTGCTTTGTTTGTTTCATTAGAAATCTCTTGTATTAATAATAATGTTTGTTTTAAACAGTTTTTGCTTTTTTAATTCTCTTTCAAATGTCAACAATTTACATGTAAATTCATAATTTAAAATGTAAAACCTTTTTTTATATTATGTCACCAGCTAGTGAAAACAATATATTTCTTTATGGTAAAGATTAGCAATCTGGAAACAGGTTATGAAATTCTGCTAGTATTTTCTCCATTTGATTATTTATGCTTCCAGAATTAGTTTTGGAGTACAGATTATTATTGTTTAAAGACAGATTGATTGAAACCTAGAAGAATTGTAAAATCTTTCCTTTGTAAGCCTTATTTCTGAAAACTGCATTATTGGAAATTTATTAATTGCTTTGATCTTGATAGGCTACTTATATATATTTTAATAGCTGAAAATAATGAGTTATCCTTAGAACATAACAAGGAAGAACTTAACTCTCAATATTAATAAGGTAATAAATTCATTAAAAAGTGAAATCTTTGTGAATAATTTTCAGTTAGTTGTTAGTGAAGAATTCATTTTTAAAATAAATAAATAAAACCAAAAAAGAGTATATAGCAACAAATATTGTACTATTCAATACAAAAAAACAACTTTCCAGTGTTTTATTACACTTCTTAGGATACATGTTTATTATTGGTGAATACTTACAAACCTATATATTGTAGCGATCAATATGGAGTCCAGATTGAGCTTCAAAGCCCAACCTGTATACTACTCATTAGGGTTCAAACCTTAAATTCCATCGTTTCATCATTTATTATATGTATATTAAGCGTATATACATCAAAAGTACTTGTAAACATTTAATTAATAAATTTAATTCTCATTTAATATTTTAAAAATAGAAAATGTGTACATATTCGGATATATATGTATATATAATAGAGATGGATGTAGAATCTACTAACATTATTGCAAATATTTTATATATGTATTTTATTTTATATTTTATTATTATTACATTATATATAACAGGCCAGAAAGATGATGCAATACGTCAAGAAGATTCTCAAAAGCACTTAGAAACATCTACAATCGGGGGGGGGGGTAATCTATTGTTCGAATTTTATAAAATTGCATTCTTTAATTGAAAATTTACTTAAATTTAGGGATAAGATTACTAATGGATATTCTATTCATTTTAAAATATTTACGTTGATCTGTTTCAAAATCGAGAAATATATTTTGAATACATTTCGAGCCTTATCGACTATTTGTATCTTTTTAAACAAAAGGACAAAGGCATAGTTTTGTTAAAATTAATCAGGCAAAGCAAACCTACATTGATTTTGCCATAGGCAAACTTTTGTAAAAGCATTCCTGGAATAACTTGGCATGATATAAATAGGGCCAAAAATTAATATCAAAGAGAAGAGTGTTCTATTAAAAGTCATGCTAACATAATCCATGCCACTAAGAATTTTTGATATGACGCCGAGTAGAGGAAATAAAACCTCCCTTTTCCTGGTCTTTAGGACTGTCTCCTCACCAGAATGCCATTATCTCCCACCACCCGATGAACTGCCCACAGTGTAAATGAAATCGTAAACCCTAGGGACACTTCCTGCCACCAAATAAATTAACCACCACCAATGGAGTCCATTGATCGCTGTGCACGAACAAGGACCAACCAACCCCTCGGATTCCCGCAATACTGCAAGGTAATACATAACTGCTGCAAATAAAGACTTTATATTATTTCAAATTAGTTCTCAAATTCCCGAATTAACTTTTCCTACTGCCTTTGAATCATGTCTATATATATATTTGTTTTTCATCAAGCGTGTGTGGTATAACACCATTGACTCATCGCATATATATTAACTATGTAAACGACTCTCTAGTACTTACCTTTATAAATATCTATTTTTTTCATGCTCTGTATTTTTCTATATATATATCAGGCTTTACTGCAGTAAAAATTGTTTATGATTATTAATTAAATTTTGTATTTAACCTACTTGAAATCAATCCAACTCAACCTTGCGAGTCTGCTTGCTAAGCCCTTTTTAAAATTAAACCCCTTTTTTTTAATTTTTACCAGGATCCTTAATAGCTCATCCATTTTATTTATTGTGAATACATATGCCTGCCAGGTTGAGTTGTCTTTTATGTAATATGTTTTATGAAAAGTTATATTTAACATGGGTAGAATAAAATGAGTTTATTAATTGGTCTAATAGAAATCTATCTTGTTGGTTAACATTATCAAATAATTTATTATGTTTGTTTTTTGTTGTTATTGTCTCAAAGAAACGACTGTCATTTACCTTCATACTCATAATCCAGTCTGCACTCTCATGAAAGGTTGTTGGTCGAATATAAACCCCCACCTATTAAATGTATATGGGACTTATTGCTTTAAAGTTTTTTTTATTTTGAATGGGAAGGGGGTAAACTCAAGGTTTATTTTATTAACTAATAAATAATGTAGGTAAATTAGTCTAGCATAGCGCATGTTTGGGATTTAAGCAATGTCATTAAAGATAGAGTCATTTTAATACAAGTATTAAAGTTATTTCAACGTCATTAATGACGTTTTTCTTTCGCATTGCTGACATTGGCCAGTCTTTCAAACTCAAGTGCTTTTAATATGGAATATTCGGAAGTCTGAATCCATGGATTTTATATATCTTTCAATGTCAGGAAATCTCGCCACATTGAAAATCACTCTTAAAGAATGGTACGCTGTGCGACAGGATGATTCTGGAAAGCCGGCCCTTCACATCGTCCTAACTGTTTTATCTAAGAATCACTCTGAATGAATAGAGGGTCTTAGCCATGTTTCCTTTCTTTATGGAGCACTACTCATCAATCAATATGAAGATAGTCTATATAATAGTCGTGATATCAAGACTGTTATATATATTGTAATTTTGATTTCTGCTTGTGAGACATCATTCTTTAATGCTATAATGAATCATAACCTGTGCTCTGCTGAAGTGCATTATATCTTCTATTTTAACGAGTTGCATTCATCCATTGAGCTGTCTTATATACTGCCATATGCATAATTAATTGTATAATTATTGTCAATAACTGTGACCCAGGAATTTAATTAATCGTCTCATAAATGGGGATAAATAAATTAGCTCTTGTAAAATCTTGTTTTAAAATAAATAACATATATATATATACATGATGAATCACACTTATGCTTTCTCGACCTTTTGTTTTGACATGGATAATGAAATGTAAACAATCGAGGGACATGAGTTTAGTATATATAATTCGGTCATTGAGTATTATCTTATATATATATGTGTAAAACCGTTAATGCAATTATGAAATGAAGAGTCTGTAAATATATATATTGGCATATTAACACCGCACCTATGTCATTGCGTATCGTTAGTTTTCAATATATTTATGTATTTGATCCAGATAGAGCATGTGAGACCTCGAGTGTATTTAATACTGTGGAGTTTATTCCCATGATGGCATATATTCGCCAGTTTCATGCACATACTTATGTAACCTATGTATTTATATAATTGTTTGTTGTATTATTAAAACATATCTTATATTTATCCAGTTTTCTTGTTTGAATCACTTTCTCATCCACTTCCTCTATCTCAGTGTAATGGTTTTAGCTTCCAAGTAAATCTTGGGATGGGTTTCAAATCCAGATATCCCAAAATTATAAAATGATCATCATTTATCCCATCATTTGAATATTTAAACAGCCTCTTTAGTCTATGTGAAAGATATCTTAACCCATGCCATTGTATCATCTATCTTCAGAGTTTCTTGTTTTCTCCACTGTGTTTCTATGCCAGGAATCAAAGAAGTTCATTGTATCACTGTAGATGTTGCTCATTAGATTAGTGGTCTGGAGAATGGGTAAAATAGGTTCGAAATCAGGAAGGTCCCTGACTTGTGTATCTTGGGCCGGACTGAGTTTAAGGTACTATTACTTAGATTCTAGATTGTGTTGAATGAGTAGATGGGTTTGACCAGTACAAGATATAGTAATGTTTAAATTGTTAAGTTTTTTACAACTACAGCTTTTTTTCTAGTTTTTGTTTTTCCTTCCACTCTTCTCATAAATAAATAAATAAATATTATGCATTGTAACCATATTAACAAGCTTAAAGTAATGAGTTGTTTTTTTCCCCCTCTAATTTACTGTTTACATTATTATTTATCACTAATATAGATTTGTGTAAAAAATGTTTTTTTTAAATAATCAGACTCATATATATATATAATAAATATTGCCTAACACTATATTAATAATAATAAACAAAGTAGAAAATCATATAACATTAGAATCTTAGTTAAAAAACAAATTTATACTAAAAATTTTTCACAACCATGGTTTTGTCTAGATACAACTACACATATATATATATACAAAACAGAAATAGCCATGCATGCAGGTCTGTTTGTTAATAGATGAAACCATGGTTATAAAAGAATTTTAGTATAAATTTGATTTTTAACTAAGATTCTAATGATATATGATTTTCCATTCTATACATACATTTGATGATTTATGATGTCATTTTACTTGTAGTTATATATTGGATTATAGTTGAATTGCTAAAAATTAAAAAAAAAGTTTATTTATACTTTTCCAAATGCATTCAAATGTTAGTAATAACACATAGGTTATTATAGAATAACATTTTGAATGGTATTATTCTTTTTCAGGTGTGCTGGCTTGGCCAGTGACAGTCTAGCATGGGAATTGAACTGGTGATCTTTATTGGTAAATACTGAATTTAAGGCAACACTGTAACCATCTAGACTATTAGAAAATCATCTAAATTCAGTATTCACAAATCTAATGATCACTTGTTTAATTCCATACTTGTTGGCCAGCAACACCTTCTGAATAGAAGAGAATATCACTACACATTATATGCTATACAAATCTGTACATTATTATTAACAGTTAAATATATTTAGAAAACTATAACTAAAGTTTGAATTTTTCTAAAAAAAAAAATTCATTTAGATTATGAAAATAACAAGTATAATACAAATGTGTGTGATACATATACATCCCAATTCATATTGAACATTACACAAAATATATATATATATATATAATTATATTTAATGTAATTAGTCTCATAAACTTTTTTCCTAATAAAATCTTTAATATAGTTGAACATTTAATATTCTTTTGTTAATCTATTTTGTTACCAATATGTTAAATAATGAATACATAGGGCTGATTTATCATCTCTTCTGTTAATTGCTTTATTATGTTCTTTTTCTCTTTCTTCTAGTTGCTTTCCTTTGTGTTTATATTAAAGCATATCACAACTTCCACAATTTTATAAATTATCTCATTTGTTCTTTATTTCGACTTTCAGAATATTTCTATTATTTTATACTGTTTACTATTCTATATTTATATATGTATTTAGATGATTTTAATTCATAGTAATGTTTTATAAATTGTTGGCAAGTATGAATTTTTTTTTTCATTTATAATTCTAGAATTTTTATTATATTAAAAGGAATAATGGTTTTATTCTTTTCTATAGTTTTTATTGTTATTAAAGAGTATATTTTTAATAATTTTGGGATAGCATCCATACTTTTTGTACACGTCATTAAATTGTTCTTTTTGAAATTTATCTATATTATTTGTACAATTTATGTATTATTTTTATATTTAAATTTTGAAATAGCTGCAGTCATTTGTGTTGATGCTTGAAGTTATTTTTTTAAATTTATCTTTATAAATTTCAATATCTAAATATTTTAAGATTAAAATTTTCTTTTATAAAGATATTATCATCATAAATCTTATTCATAGTTCTTGTTTTCAATTACTAAAATATTAACCACATAGGCTAAGCTTAATGAATTATGTCAGTATTTATTTATTTATTTTTTAATTATAGTATTTTTTTATGTATTTATAAATAGTGAATGTATTAAATGACCATTACACATCCCATTGCCACCTTTTAGGTATATTCCTATATTCATTGTCGTATTTAATCTACAAATTATTGTGTTAATATTTAATCTTTTACACTGTTTGTTATGTTTGATTATGTAGAAAATTCTTTTATTCTCCCTATTCTTAAATTGTTTTGTGTAAGCTTTAGTAATCAATTGATAATATAATAAAAATGGCAGCTAGAGGAAAGATGCATTAGATCCAAGTGCACGGTTCAACATAATCCAAATAGTTATTTATTGATGAAAGCCATACGCTAGAAACTAGTCTGGGAATATATGAATAGGATGTACACTAAAATAAGGATTTATTAAGTACTACCATTTGGCATCTATTGATTACTAAAGCTTATAGTAGAGAGAATAAAAGTTTGCTAATGAATAGCAATGTATAAGTTGAGATTAAGTGATATATATTGTTTATTCATGTGAGGTATAATTGGTTTTGATTATGTACAAATTGATTTAGTTTTTGTATTAATATTTATACATTTTGTAATTTTGATATACTTTTTCTACATTCATTGCAATTATATTTTGGTTGCTATATTTAATTTTATATTGTTCAATCAAAAATTTCTTTATATGTTTGCTATCCAATTTATAAAACTTTTTATAGAATTTTTGTAAATTTATAATTTTTATTTTACTACATATCTTTTAATCACATTAATAAAAACATTTGAAAAGAGCAAATGACTCATGCTGCATTTCATACTGAATCAGGATTCATCAGTTGGTCCAGGTTATAACTTTTCATGGTAGTTGTGACTTACGCCCGTATGGCCACTTGATGGCATTGTGTCTTTGCAAAAGCACAGAAATATGCCGTTTACATGACCCAACTTACAGCTTTTTGGAACAGTTCTGTTCATATTAGCTGTTAGCAAGCCTAGATGGCATTGCACACTGTGCTTCATGTCACTATGGAAATAGGCACACTTCACAGATCTCTACTGTAGGATGTGAGGATATATGGAATTCAACCAGCCATAAGTGTTTTTATGTGCATTTGAAGTAATGATCTTACACCTTACCTGACATACTATTATTACATACTAATAATTGTAAGCTCATTGCACATTTCCCTACACATCTTGGAAGGTGAAAACCATTGCAGAAGGGTATGTCCCAGAACCATTCCACATGTCATGCGAATAGGCATGTTTGTGGGAGAACAGCTATGAGAGTAATGAAATGGCTGTCGTACATTGTTTTGGAAATCATAATCTTGGTTTGCTCAGACTAGTGCATGTATTGGTTGATCCTTCCGATCAGCAAAACCATTGGACCTTCCTGCACATTCCAGCGCTATGCGCTGAAAGATTGTTTTGATCAGACTAGTGCGTGTATTGGCCTATCCTTTGGATCAGCAAAACCATCGGACCCCCTCCCTGCATGCCAGCGCTACACACTGAAAAATATAATTTTAAAATGTAATTTAGAAAATAATGTTGGTTCATAAATTTTTAAAAAATACTTTGAAAAATTGTTGGAGAACAGAAAGCAAAAAACTATCAGCCCAGTAATGTTACATTTCATTATTTTTGCAAGCAACAATGCCATCAAGTGGCCACATTGGGCATAACTCACAACAACCCTTTCATTATGTTATTATCTTTGTTTATTATTTATCAATATATTGCCAATTTATTATGAAGGTGCTCAAACTTACTGCACATTCAACTTTGGCTCCATCTTTTCCTGATAAATAATGATTATTCCTAATTATTTTGTAGGCTAGAGGTAATTTTATTTATTTGTTTATAAGAGAATTTTTATTTTTATTAGAATGTATCCAAATTATGTTATGTTTTATTACTAAAATAAATGTTCAAATATATCCATAACCATTCAGAAATTTGTATTTTTCATGAACATATTTTTCAGCTCTTTCCTTGCAGCACTTTAAGAGGTGGAGAGAAACACCTCTTTCCTTGTGGCTCTTTAGGTGGGGTAGAGAGGGAAATTTAAACAAAATGGCTCATGTTAAAAAGTTTGCCAACCCCAATTGTAGACTTAGTATTATCAATGAGCGGCCACAGCATATTGGTTCATATCTTCATATCAGCAAGGTATATGGTGTGGATAGGACAAACACTGTATTCTTGATGTAATTCTGCAAAAATAAAGTTTCAGATGTGATGACAGAATGTTAATGTAAAAGATATACATGTGTGTCTACTCATGTAACTATATCAATGCTGAGACAATGTTGAACACACAGTGCAGTTTCAATTGATACTAATACTATAACTTACAGTAATGACATTAATTTGTTGGTTATATCAAATTCATATCTTTCTTGTATTTTTTACTAGATAATTGAAAAATCATCTCACTCTTATCAATTATATTGAGTAAAACTTGTAGTATAGGAAATTAGAACACCAGTGTCCTCTTATTTGAAATGATTATCTAAAGTTACTTCAATATCCCAAATCATTTACATTTTTATAGTTCTACATGTAATAATGATAGAAAGTTAGGGTTTATAGAAGATAAGGAAATAATAATAATTAATTGCTATTTTTACTTTTTAACTGAATGTAATAAAAGCATGAACAAAGAATCAGCAGATCATTAGAAGCCTGTAAAATTAAATATAAGCAATAAACATAGCAGTTGCAGAAAATAATCAACAAGTCATTTTTTGTGACTAGATTGAAAGCAGGCACACTATAAAACATTAGGCTAATCATCATCGAAACAATTGACAAAATTAGGGCATAATATAAAAAAAACTCATCAATATTTCTTGCTGCATGGATGTACATAAGTGCTAATAATAAATATAAAATTAATCATTTAATCAAAAGTGCTGGGATCATTATACTAATACTGATCTTTTTATAATGTAATTTGAATAATTTAAAAAAGAATTATATAGATATCTATACCCATTTCCTCCATATTGTTATTTTCAGAACTAGCTTGGGATTGCAAGGACTTTGATGGTTATATGTGAACAAGAATACATACATATACAAAGTTTAATCTCATATTTAAATGTCTTCACTGTAACAGTTTAAAATAATGGTTAATAAAATTATTAATCAATTAGTAATAACAATAAGAAAGAAATTCTGATAATTACCATTAAATCATTGTGATTTTGACTTCTCTAAAAATATCAGATATTATTTACATAGCTTAATAAAGAATTATCAAATTATAATTTATAGAAATACATAAATTGTAAATGGTCTTAAATAAAGACATAGCATACACATGTAATTATCAAAATATTCCCATTATTATTTTCTTTTAATTTTTATAAGATTAAATCTTTCAGCAATAAATACTAAACAATAAATAGCTTTAGAGATATATTTAATGCTCACTCCATGAGTGTGCCTTCTAATATAAAAATATTTCAATTATTACGATAATACATAATTATTAAATATATGTCAGTTAATCATTCTTAGATTGCAAACAAAAAAATTTAAAATAAATATTACTTCATCTTTTTGAAAGTTTTCCTAAATCTTAAAGAGTTTTAGCTCTTATTGGAAACTTACAACTTTATGAAACTGTTCCCATTAATATTTTCTATAAGAGAAATTATTCAAAGATTGTTTGCAAGTTTTTAAACAAATGGAAGTTAAATACATTTCTGTTGAATGCAGCAGAGAAGTAGATTTTTTTTTGTCACTGGTCTTTTAAGCTTTTTTTTTTAGTAAGCAGTAAGTTTTTGTCATCTGTGTACACTATATATGAATACCAATATACTACTATTACTTATTTTATCCAGCTATGCTTCAATATATATATATCAGCATAAGTAGTGCTAGTAGAATCAGTTAGTAAACTTCATATCTTTCAACAAATTTCTTCTATGTGTACATCTACATGTCCTTCGTAGCTTATAATATATATTATTGGAAGTTTTCAATAAGCTGGTTTTTTATATAGATTTCTAATATACATTCTGATGGTAGATAAATGCTGGGAGTCCCTAGTTCAGTTCAACTTTTATACATTTTGAACTTCTGATACAGTAGTAGATATCTGCTATATAAACCCATGCTCCATGGGATTGGAGACTAATAGTAATTGCCCTTTTTTGAAGCTGTTTATCTATAATATCATCAGTTAAACTGAACCCATGATTTATAGAATATATTTTGGAATTTATAAACAGGATTAGAGTTTTTATTTCTTAATTAATAAAAACAAGATTATAATAACAATAGTTTTTTTTTTAATTTTGTATGCATCAAAATCAAAAACATGTTCAAAATTACTTTTTTTAATTAAAAATTCTTTCTTAATATTTTTGTATAAAAACATATTGGACTTAATTTTGATAACCTTATGTCTCACGAAATAAATACCTTTGCTTTATATAAAAAAAAAATATTTTTTTTGTTAAAATCAGAAATAAATAATAATTCAGTTGAACCTAAGACTTCTTTTATAAAATTTTAAATAATTTATAGTATTTCAAAATATTATTTAATTAATTAATATTTAAGTTACTCCAGATTTTATTTTAATTTTATATATATATGAATTTTGTCTATATTCATTTCTTTTTTTTTTCCTTTAAGTTTTAGATATATGCACTCTCACATACTATTACTGTTACATATTCATTATGTTGGGTGTCATAAGACTGAACTGTCTCAGTTCTCCTCTTGAGAAAAAGAAGAGAGAAATGAAATTCATTTTTAACAATTAATATTTTTCATTATGTATATATTGTGACAGTTCGGGTTTTGCACCAGAAGAGGGGGGGTGCAGCTAACTATGTTCGGTCCTAGGGTCTTCAGGTAGGATGCCAAGCCTTGTTGCGATGAAGTAACTAACCAATGATCATGCCTACTTCCAATGGGCTAACTCTTGGTTTACACATTAAATTCAGACACAGTTTAAGCTAGTTCATCTATACCTCACCCCTCTTTTGGATTCCACACATGCCTCAGAATTCATACCCAAGGAGAATGTTGCAATCGACTCTCTTCAGCGATGAATTTATCTTAGATGGAAATTACAGTATGTTTATATGGGTTTTAAATCAAGTAGAATGTACAAGAAGATGTGTATGTGTGTGCACATATGTATGGTGATCAAGTGATTAGCGGATGGAGAAATAATTTTGATAAACTAGAGACCATTTAATGAGGATCAAATTGACAATGTTTATTTACAAACGAAATAAAAATTGAAAAACTCTCTTAACAAGAAGAATAATTATATACATGTGTGTCCAGTATGCACTCTTATCATATCAATATTTAAATATATTCATTACACTAACCCTTCCCATGATAGGCATACATGAATAGATACTCATTATAAACAAAGTAAAAGTAATGAAAACAAAAAAAAAATCAATGTTACATTGATTGTGAAACTAACTAACAAAAATATATGAAGACATATTCAGTAGTTTCATGGTTTAATTCTAGTTGTAGCGGTTTTCTCTCCTTGGAAGATCCCCCTTTTAACTTTGTGCAAGTTTAATAGAAAAGACCATTCACACAAGAATGTTAGTCATTTATACTAAATAAACAAATATGAACAATGGTTAGTCAACAATAACAAAAAATAACATAATTCTATCCTGTAGCAAGTGTATGCTTTTTAATATGGAGTAGTAGTAAGTAAAATCTTATCTTTATTCCATACTGTAGTAAGGATTCTGATAATAATTATATTCAATGTCAGGTCACTATGTAGGGAGGGTTATCTAAACTTTATTTTAAAAAAAAAATTATTTAACCTGACAACCTTCTTTCCCGCATTTTCTCGACTAGCCACAATGGACTCTTCTGAGTTATAGAAATCTCGGTTCCCAAATACGGAAGTGAAATAAAAAAATTAAAAAAAACAAAATTCTACCAACTACACATAAATAAATATATATATCACACAACAAAATGATAACTGGCATGAGGTTTATGAGTTAGGCTAGTAATGTCTCTAATAGATAGTCCATCATTTCGGTCAGGCTGCTGCCGTAGATCATGCATTCCTAGTGGAGATTCCTCAGTGACATATTTAGAATATCTCCATCTGTTGTTGTTTTTGTTCCTTCTGTATCTACCTGGACATTTTAGATGAGGTATTCGATGTTTCGATAGGCGTTACACACTTGAGTACTGAACCATCACACTTCCCATGATCAGGGCTGATAAGTTAGCCCTACAACACTATTAAATTATCCAGAGAACATCGTTTTTCAACACATAAACAATTAAAATCTTCTTAATTCAATGTTTGTTGTTAAATTATTTCTACAAGAACAGAATTATTCCATCATTAATATATATAAATACTTTGATGACATTCCAATTTGTTTCATTATTCGCATTTGAAGAATAGTGCAGTCTTTTTTTTATATTTCAAATGTCTATTTAAAATCAGCTCTATTACTTTAACCAAATGCTTGAATTTATTAGAATCATCTTTGTTTGAATATCAGTCGTAGTTTCCTGCAATTTGCTTTATAACAATCCAACAAATAATTTGAAGTGTTCGAATAAGCCGTCCATTTTCTTTAAGATTCGAACATTCAATTTTCTGATGTTTTATTGTATAGCTTGTGCCTTATTTCAAAATAGTAGAAAAAGAAAGAAATGGATTAGGTTTGTTTTTATATTGTCCTCGGCTTCTGTTGTCCAGTATACTAACATCTTATTTACTGTTTCTATTGCTGTTATGCTTTCATCTTCCATATTTGGTTACTTAGTGACTGGTTTGACATTAGATCATTATCATGCTTACTTAGTTCAAGTCTTTTAAAATAATGTACAGTACTCCAATATTAAATTGTTTACATACATATATATTAGTATGATTATTATGTTTTTCTTTTTTAATTGGAGTTTTCATCTTTTTAGTAGATAAGTAAAATTGATTTATTTTGATACTTTCTCAATATAGTTAAAAATACGCATTTATATATATAGTTTAGTTTACTTTTTAAGTGAAAACATATGCTTTATCATCTATTAATAACTAAAGTTAAATAAAAAAATGAGCTGGATTTGGTGGTGAGAGTGACAAAGGTTAGATTGTAAGCTACCCTTACAATTTATATGATTAAGTTCACATATCAAGCCATGTACTCCATTCTTTATCCACAGATCTGATAGGTATTTAATAAAAATAATGAATAATTATCAGCAATCCTGAGATGTGTTAAGTATTCAACCACTGTACAATAAAATACACAGTGCAACATTATCAATTCAGGGTAGCTATCTCAATTTAAACATTGTAAGCTACCTAAATATGAAATATTAGTTAAATATTTGCAGTTGCAAGTCTTACTCATGAGAATTTTCTGAGACTTAGGAGTCTGACTTTAATAAATATATGAAGGATCTCTTGAAAGTTAAGTCTTGCTCCTTTGATTCCTAAGACTGGTATACATGTAAAGGTTCAGACCTATTAAAAATTATGCTCTACTTCTTTTTGTGATTTAAAGGATAGTAAATATAAAATTGAAAGTGAGTTTGGAATAGTATTTGAAAGGAAAAAAAAACTCCATGAAGTTGCATGGCAACATAGCTCTCTTAAGACTATGACAAGTACTCCCATATAATCCCAGAAATTTTGATCTTTTTAGGCTTTTATTTAAAAACCATCATACTTATTAGGATTTTTTTACTCCCATATAAATCCAGCAAATCCATACTATTACAAAATATCTAACTACAAAACAATAAACTCTGAGCACTGCTGTATTATGATAACATTCTTCAGCATCAAATTTGTTCTAGTTTACAGCGTAAAAATTTTCATCTATAAACATAATTGATTTTAAAATTAGGAGGCTTTGTATTAAATAGCATCCAAGATTTATTTCTTAAAGTTTTATACATGCGTATGTGTGTGTATGCACATGTAAATCAATTTTTTTTTAAATATATATTTTCAATCATTTATATTTTATAAAGCATTATATTTGTATGTCATTTTGCAGGCTTTGCTTCCTCCGGATTATGATTCTGCAATCAAGGATATAAAGTTTGTTCCAGTAGTGACTCCTCCTCCTTATTCTTTTAATTAAATTTGGAAAAAAAAGAGAAAAAAGCAGCATATATAATGTAATATAGCTGAAGATACTGTAATTCAAGAATGAGAAAAAAGGCTGTATATTTAGTATTGGTAAAATCTAAATAAATATTATTATACAATGATATAAACTGTGAGAATTCTATGTTTTTTTATTAAATTTGTTGGGAGCATTAGGAAATAATAATAATAATTCAAGCTTTTTGTGATGTTTAAATCTTATTTGTGAAAATAATGCAGCACTTGTAATAATATTTGGGAGCTGGTATATTATTTTTTTAAAATACATTTTAAATTATTTGCTTACAGTTAAAAGCACATATTTTTGTTTTACATTTTCCCCCAGTAACCGCAATCTAATAGGTTATATATGTGTGTGTGTAATAATTCAATACTACACTTGAGAGATGTGTACCATGTTGGAATTAATGATTGGATATATATATATTAAAACAATATTAAAACTTCAGTGCATTATCTGTTAAATTTTCTGTTTTATTCTATACATTGCCACACCATGTAAAAATTAACCAATCTCTATAAGATATTTGTTTTCCATTATGCGGAACATGTAATGTAGATGACACTTTGAAGTTTTAATATAATTTCAGTTTATTTCATATTTACGGTGCTCCTTAA
Source organism: Epiperipatus broadwayi (assembly GCA_028023455.1). Classification (NCBI taxonomy): domain Eukaryota; kingdom Metazoa; phylum Onychophora; class Udeonychophora; order Euonychophora; family Peripatidae; genus Epiperipatus; species Epiperipatus broadwayi. Next base: position 153,096 of record JAQFVV010000607.1, read on the forward strand.
TTTTTATTATATATACAATTTATTGTTTTTCTTATTTTAAAATATGTTTTTTTTTATTTTATAATCTTATATATATTTACATTTATGTAAATGGAAATTGTAACATCCAAAATTTAAAATTAATTAGAAGTTTGTTATAATATGTAATAAAAACCTATGAAGTTAAGAATTGTATAATAAAAACTTATAAAGCCCTGGGTTTAACTTGTTTTCATGATTGTATATAAATCTCTCCAAATATTTGAATAGTTATTGAAAAGTTAAAAACTAAACTGGCATTGTATATATGAGATCTATAATGTAGAGAGTAGCATGTTCTCCTGGCCATGTCCATAACTTGGGTTTTGAATGAAGTTGAAACTTGAACCTCCACCTCCCCCCATAATCAATCTAACTAGCCATCTAATTATTGATAATTAAATAGGTATCTAACTATTCTTAAATAGAGAGAAAATAAAGAAGGAAAGTCTTATATCCTCTTAACCTGGCATTTGACTAATCTTATGAATATTGTTTTTTTCTTTATTATTTCTCGGTAAATGGATGCTTGAGATCTTAATCTGCATTACTTATTGTCTATCTTTATAAATATTGCATATTTTTTCAAAAATTTGTAGTTTTGGAGAAATTTATAAATTAATTCTAATTAAAAAAATCAGTTGTAATTTATCATATATTGGTATTTTATATATAGCTGTAATCATTGGAAGCAATAATGGAGTACAAAGCAACTCAATTTGGGTAATTAAAAATATTATGAATATAGTAAATCATTCAAAAGTAAAAATGTAATATGGGCATTCAGAATCTATTTTGAATTACTCTAGTTATATCATTAAATGAACTAAAGCCCAAAACTTATTCTTTAATTCTGTTGTTCACTAATAGTCGATTTCTTAAAGAAACTGTGTAGAAAATTATGCTCAAATTACAATTTGTTTGACACAATTAAGTCTACAATTCATTCTAATAAATTAACATAACTAAGACTTTTTATAGATGTGCCTTGTTATAACTTAGGTGCTTATTAATGAGTTTTATACATGGGTGTATTTAAAATATTGCTTTAAGTGCATATTTTTTTTGTAATTATTTTAGGTAAAAAATAAAACTTTTTTACATTGTATGTGTGTTTATTATTTAAATAACATAGTCAAGTTTTACATATATCATTTTTTTGATTCATTAATTTACTGAGATATCAAAATCATTATTGTTTGTAATGTGGCTTACTGCTCATTGAACATTCATAGCCATTTTTTATGCACACTTTTTAAAATAAAAAATATATTTAAATTATCTGTAAATTGCTGAGTCTATCTAATGAAAATGCCATGTTTCTATGTTGTCTTGAATCATTTTATTTTTTTCCAATGCCCAAAATTTTTTTTTTATTTGCTATAGCATGTGACAAATGAAGACAATGGGTGGGTGGGGGAAGGGGGCTTTAATTTATCTGATAATGTTTGCAATACTATGTTTAAAAATAAATTTTAGCAAATTGAAGAATGGGAGAAAACTACTCAAATTTTCATTACTTTTTTTTAATAAAAAAGTAAATTTATAGAACATATATATGTGTATACAATTCATATTAAAATGTTAGTGCTTACATTTAATTTTCCAGCAGTGTATAGATGCTTTAAGGACAGATTTAAATGAAAATTTAAAAAAAATGAAAATTGTGTGAAAAAATTATTGCTTAATTATTTTTAATACAAGATGGCTTCAGAATTTTGTGTAAAAAAAAATAAAACTTTTTTATAGTGTATGAGTGTTTATTATTTAAATAACATACAGTCAAGTTTTATACATATCATTTTTCTGATAATTAATTTACTGAGATATCAAAATCATTATTCTTCGTAATGTGGCTTACTACTCATTGAACATTCATAGCAATTTTTTATATACACTTTTTAAAATAAAAAAAAAAATATAATTATCTATAAATTGCAGAAGCTATCTATTGAAAATGTCATGTTTCTATGTTGTCAAAACAGACAAAACTCTCCATACAGTAGTGCCACTCAGTGCAAGCCAGAGTAAGTAATGGATGCCAGAAGGCTTGTGCATAAAATCCCTATCTAGTGCCTACTCATCCAATATCCCCAAAATAGTTTCTGGCTAGCCTTGGATCTGAGAGCACTGCACCTAGATCTTGGGACCTAATGCAGCTCTCCAGCAGCCACCTTTTATCTCAACTACAAAACTCGAGAATAAAATTGAAAACACAATATTTTCAATCTAAGCTCATTAGTTTATATAGGTCTGAACTCATTTCAGTACCCATACATTTTGGTGTCTTTGCTTCTTTAATAACCATAGCCACCACTATCCTTTTAGGCAGGATCGGTGTTAAACCACTAAACATTACATGATCACCATTTCTTATGCTTTCTCCATATAGTAGTGCCACTCATGCAAGCCAGAGTAATCAATGGATGCCAGAAGGTTTGTGTATGAAATCCCTATCTAGTGCATATTCATCCAATATCCCCAGACTAGTTTTTGGCTTTTGTCAGTGAGGAGTCAGAAACTAGTCTGGGGATATTAGATAAATAGCCACTAGATAGGGATTTTATGCACTAGCCTTCTGGCATCCATTGATTACTCTGTCTTGCACTGAGTGGCACTATTGTATGGAGAGTTTTATCTATTTTAATAACAATTATGAGCCAGCATAAGAAATGGTGATTATGTGATGTTTAATGGTTTCTATGTTGTCTTTAATCATTTTATTTTTTTCCCAATGCCAAAAAAAAAAATTACATTTGCTATAGCATGTGACAAATGTGTATGTGGGGAGGATTAATTCATCTGACATCTGTTTAAAAATAGATTTTGGCAAAGAAAGAATGGGAGAAAACTCAAATTTTTATTTTTTTTAATGAAAAAATAAATTTATAGAAGAATAGATGTATACTGTAATTCATATTATTATTATATAATAACATATTAAAATGTTAGTGCTTACATTTAATATTTAATTTTCCAGCAGATAGATGCTTCAAGAACAGATTTAAATGAAAATTGTGTGAAGAAATTATTGCTTATCTATTTTTAATATAAGATAGCTTCAGAACGAAATGTTCTAGATTAATAGTGTTGTACTTGTATATATAGTGATCAAGATGATTTGGTTAAAAAAAAAAAGGGAATTAATCAAGTAGCTTTTTATTAGATTCTTTGTAGACATGAAATTTTTTACTAACTGGTATATCCAAGAGCCTAGATGTATGGATATTGTAGAATTATTTAGACTCCATTAATTAATAATGCTTATAGATGACTTATTATATAAGTTATTATTTAAGGACATATGGATGTCTGAACATTTCAGATTTTCTATTTAATAGGTAACTATTAGATAAATTCTGGTACTTGACCTAATATTTCCAAATCTAATACCTGAATGCCCTAGTGCCTCACTGACGACGCAGAGCTAGAAACCAGTCTGAGGATAAGGATATTCAGAAAAGCTTGTTAAGAGCTATTACACGCTCATTATGTAACATTTGTAGTACAAACTTATTAAGTCATGATATATGACTTGTTTCCTTCCAATAGATCACTAAATTTAGTAGGATGAAGACTAAGACTACTCAAAAGTATATGCAAATCATGTGATATTCTTTATATATATATATATAGTTAATCAAAAAACCTTAAATAGATCACAGCAGGACAAAAGTCTCCAGATTCCTTCACAGAGTAATAATAAAGAAGTTAATATTAAATTGGACTATTTAACTGCCAGTAAGTGATAGGTTGATCATTTTTCTCTTTGTTTTATCAGCTATCTAATAATAGCTACATATACATTTATCAATCAATAATTGAATTGGCCATAGACTAGCTAATAAGTTTACTTGTAAATTCAAAACTATCTTTAAAAAATTTCCTCCCAGATTGGCAGGTGGATGCACAAAGCTGTATATTTTATTATATAAACTTGAGTATATAATATGTTGGATTTTGTCTCGAACTTGTGCCTTTTTGAATATTTGTTAACTACTTATCATTTTTAGATGATGTAATATCTTTGAATTTAAATATATTTCTATTGATTGGGAATAGAAATTTATAAATTTGATTCAATAAATTTTTAGTTTTATGTATGTAATGTTCATATTTCATGGTCAACAATTAAATTGTTGCATGCTGTGCTCAGATTACCGATAGACTTCATAGGTGATGGAAAGTGAAATGATTTTCAGATATGGCTAATTGTAAATAATAAGTAATACCTGCCCAAGAATAGTTCTTGATGTTTGTAAGATAGGATACTATTTCAGGTGAGAGTAGTTTTGTCTCCCTCTTTTTATATCATTCCCTATATTAACTATGTGTTTGTGCAAGAACATTTTCAAACTTTACCTACATCCACAGCATTTCTGACCCCAATTTCTATTTTTTTTAGTCAAAGCTCTCCAGAATTAAGAAAGCAATGATAGGGACAGCCTTTAGTAGCTTAATTATGATCTTTCACTGAGGCAAGTATAATCACTAATGAGTTAAGTGGGAACTGGATTTGTGATGGAAGTTACAATTGATGGAGATTGCATTTTTAGGTGGTTCTATTTAGGAATCCATCTGTCTACCATGGAAATAGAAAGGGGCTAGAAATTTTAATCTAAAAATAGCCTGTCTCATGGATTACTCATTATGGCAATAGAAATAATATCAATAGTAGCAAAACAAGCAGTAGTAGTATTAAAGATTATTATAAATTCAATTTTTTTTTGGTATGTGCAAATTTTACTTGATACAAACTCTTCAAGACTAGAATGGAGGATTGCACTGATGATTAAGGAACTGTCAAGATTTAAGATGAATATAGCAACCCTTAAAATGAAGCTTATCTTCCAATGAAAGATTTAATAGATCAGGTAGATGTCTAAAATGAAAATGCAGTATTGGATTTGCTGTAAAGTATTTTCTATCCTTGGAATTTATCAATGAAAAGCTAAGTATAATTAGGATTATATAATGGTATCAATGATCATTTTATTAATGGGTATGCTCCAACCTTAGATTTAAAAAATTCAGAGAAAATTTAATCCATTGTTAGATAGGATTCTAGCTAAATCATTGAAAGATCAAAATTTTCTTCTTGAAAACTTTAATACATGTGTTGATACAAATAATAGACTTTGGCCAAAAGCTATTGGAAGTAATGGTATTGATGCTATAAATTCAAATGATTTATTATTGAATTTTTGCACAACATGGTTAACTATTACAAGTACTGTGTAAGCACCTGCCTTCAAGTTGCATGATGATGCTTGCATCAATTACAAATTCATTAGCTTGAAATTTTCACTGTGCAATGCAAAGACACAATGAACTACCATTGGGTACATCAGTTATGAAAGCACTAATTATGTTTTTAGTTGTGATAGGTGCACAGATTTAAATAATTTCTTGTAAAAAAAATAGTATTTTATATTTTTAAAGCCATGTATTGTTCAAAACAAGTTAGAAGAAAATGAAGACATAATTTTAATACAGAATGGGAAGAATAGTTTTTTTTTTTTTCATAATTGTGAATGTGAAATGTGTTCTATTTTATACTGAATTTTGTTGTCTTAACTTTTTTGATGATTAATATAATAATTGATATTTGAAATTATTATTGCACTGTAAAATATATGTGGTAGAGCAGCAGTTCTTTGAGAAAATTACAAGTAATCAATGTTCTGCAAAAATCTGTCTGTCCATGCTCTAGATTTTTTTTTATGCACTGAAATTACTACATGGTTATAAGAAACAGTATCACAATTCTATTAAATACAATAATGGCACTCTTTTATCTGATAATATTAATATTTTGAACAGGAAGTATTTTGATCATATTTTGGATAATGATACAAGAATTAAGATGTCTTTTAATGATTATCTACTCATTTTAGACTTGGATAAAGATAATCAGTTTAGTAAAGTCAAAATAGCTTGTAATCTTAAAAATAGAAAGGCTGAAGTTTCTGATAAAATACTTGAAGTTTTAAATTATGATGATGATAAATTGACTTCAAAAATATTGAATTTTTAAATGAATATATGGACGTGTGAAGTTGTGCTGCCTGATCTTAAGAATGCTTCTATTGTTACTATTTTAAAAAATAAATAAAGATTGTAGTAACTATTGTGCAATATCATCCATTAAAGCAGAGATTCTTTCAAGAGTTTTATTAAATAGGTTGTTTTCAAGTTTAGATGAATGATTTCCAGAGATTCATTGTGGTTTTACAGAATAAAGAATCACACTAGATATAGTTTTTGTTGCCGGGCAAAATGCAGGAGAAGTATCTGGAACAAAATATTTTATATATTGCTTTTATTAATGTTATCAAGGTATTTAATTCAATGAATCAAACATCTGGCATTGTTTGAATTTAATTGGTTGTCCACCAAAATTTATTTGTATTATACAGCTTTTACATGATGGAATGAGTCAAAATATATCGGGCATTTGAAATGAAAACCAGTGTTGAACGAGAATTTGTATTTGCTCCAATATTGTTTTCAATTTTTATAATCTTTGGAACTGTTTATAGGCAGCTTAATGAAAAAGATCAACTTGTGATTCAGATTTGGTGGTAGAATTTTTAATTTGAATTGATTAAAAATAAAAACTAGAAAAATTCTGGATTTAAAATATAATCTGATGATTACACTATTTTTTGCTAATTGAAAAGGTGAATTACAGAATGCCCTTAATATTTAAAAAACTCAAGTTCTTTATCATCTAATGAAGGAAGAAATATTCTCAGCAAATTTTAACTGGATGGTTATCAACTTAAGAATGTAAGCCAGTGTAAATATCATGGTAAATTTATAAGTAGAACAGTAGACAAACTTGGATGTTGAGGTGCAATACAGATTCCAATGTACTGTTGCTTATTACTGATGGTAAATTAAATATATACAGTATAGTGCTGTTATTTTGCCTAATTGTACAGAGAGACTTGAACATCCTATCAATATGATATAAAGATATTAGAAAAGTTTAAGGATGCTCTGTAAAATTTTAAAAATATAACAGTGAGATGATAAACCAGTCAATATATTGTTGTTTTTTAATTTGCTGGGTATAATACTATACTGTTATCACAAAAATCATAACTGTTATTAGATTAAATATGTAAAATGAATAAAAAATACAAGATTTCCCAAAAAACTTTTACAATAAACTTGAGTATGGTTTTCATGGGAGAAGTAAACACTTTATGTTATAAAGATTATATCAAAGACAAAAGAAATGCAGTGTTGATTGTTTCCATTGGGAACATATGACAAAAATTAGAATTCATTGGAGATCTACGGTTAAATATGATGTTGAAGTATTTTTTTTTTAAAAAATTATGTTGCAAAAGTTAAAAATTAGTATCACATAAACAGAAAAATGGACCAGCATTATTTATATGTGGTTATTTGTGTTTCACAGATATAATTATCACAAAATTCATTTTTAGTTTTTTTTCTTGTAATTGGAATGACCGTAATCATTTATAAAAGTTGACTGTGTATTGGTCTCTAATAATGGTCAAACTGTATGGTAAAATATATAGATTTATAATTTAATTATTTATTTATTGCTTTGATGTGAAAGTTAGTAATAATGGAAGATTCTTCCCAGAGCTAGTAGTAATTCAATTTTTTATAGGGCTAATTGTCATTTTTGATATTTCTACAAATGTATTCTGCAGTACATTATTCCCATGAGACTAAAATCATCAGCCAAGGCAGCGGCTGATGGCCAAAGGCAAAGAGTGCTCAGAATCTCCTATTTGTGAACCCAGGCTGCCATTTGAAACCTTTTATTTAGGTACTTACAACTGCAGATCACTTTCAAGTGAAGAAAGATTGCAAGAATTGAAAGAACTGGCTAATATTAAATGGGGCATCATTGACCTTTGTAAAATTAGAAGAAAAAATGGACGATTTAAAAAAATAAGACATGTTCTATACTACAAAGGAACAAATAAAGTAGGATTCATTATAAATAAAAAGTGGGGTGAACAACACTGTGGAGATTTACTGTGTATCAGACAGAATTGAAAGATTAGTTATTCAACTTAATGGAAGATACTAAATGCAGATAACTCGTTTATGCACGAATAAGTCTTCACTGTCATGAAGAAGTAGAGGATTTTTAATGAATATATAAAAGCCTTTAGATCAGACCAAACATTTAAAAATTGTCATGGATTTTAATGTTAGAATTGGTGATTGAAAGATCTATGGGTAAATTTGATTATGGTAACAGAAATAAGATGACACAGACTTATGGAATTCACAGTAAAAGAAAAAACTCATGAATTTTTTCTTTGAGAAAAATATTGAACAAAATATTTTGACTAACAGAAAATATAATATCACGATGATAATGTTGTTAATAAATTCAACACAGGAAAATGATTCTAGGTTAGTGAAGTATAAGATATGTGTTAATACAAAATTAGAGAAACAAGTTATTTTAAAAACCAATGTTTACATATGATACTCCTAATCTGCAGAAACATTTCAATGAATTTAAATTAGCATTTGCAAATCATTTTAAAATATTAACAGATTTTGAAAATGGTTCAGAAATGAACAGGAAGAAATGCAACAAAAGTAGATGGTACAAAAAAGCAGCAATTGACCAATAAAATTTCTATTGAGACAATTTATAAAGAAAACAAGGAATATGAAAAATTATAATGACCCATTAGGAATAATAAAATATCAAATTTTGAAATGAGCAAAAAGTTTAAACTTTGTGGCTAATTATTGTAAAGTATAAAATATATATAATGCGCTAAAACACACAAAGCTGAAAAGAAAGAAATATTAATACAGATAGATACAAACTAAATATCTGTATCTTGTAAATAAATTGATTAAGAGTGATGCAATAAAGCACTAACAGACACTTCTTGTAATTCGGTTCTGCAGCTCAGCTGGTCATGGTTGCCAACCTAAAGACCCAGTGGTTGTTTGCAGAGAGTTGCACAATCTCAAGAGAAAGATAAAAGGCTTACTTTATCGCTAAACATAACTATAAATAGAAAAGACTCTTGTTATAAGATCTGGAAATGGAATATGTAACTATCTCATTTGCATTGCTCTTAATTTATTTATTTACAAGATGGCTATGAATATGAGGACCCTGGCCCTCCAAAGTGCTTAGCCACATATGTAGATAGATATTTAATTTGTATCTATCTGTATTAATATTTCTCTTCAGTTTTATGTGTTTTAGCACATGTATATTTTATAATATCAAATTTTGTAAAATGGTACAAAAAAGAGTAATAACAGTATAAGAAAATACAATTGTAAATTAGCAAGGAAAGCTATAAAAATTACAGAAGTGTAAAACATCTTAGCATTGGCATGAACATTTCTGCAATGAGAAGAAAATATGGAATTATTACAAAGAAAGATGACATCATAAAATATAGAGAAGAGTTCTACAAAGAATTATAATAGCAATAAATCACAAGAAAAATTATCCCCTACAATATTATATCTTTTGAATTACCCAGGATTTTAAATGGAATATGCAATTAAATCTATGAAGAAGGGAAAAGCTCAAGTATGATAGAATTATAATCATTATCTTAAAGAAAACAGTAGAAGAAATTGAAAAACTGATGGTAAAGTTATATAACCAAACGTGTAAATGTTATAGATAGAAGAACACAGGCCTAATATTAATATTTAAAAAAGAATGATGAAAAAGATATTACAAATTACAGTTATCAGTTTTGTATAAAAATTTTATCAAGATAATTACAACTAGTATATAGAAAATTTGGGTTTTAGCACATTGGATCATATTCAAGTATTGAGTGAAGTTATAGAAATGGCAAACAGATATGAGTTGTTACTATGTTTAGGATTTGTAGATTATGAAAAGGCATTTGATTCTATGATCATTTCTTCAATGAGTAGAGCTTAAGATCATTAATATATTGTTATATTTTAAAGAATATCAAAATGAAACAACAAAGATTAGATTACATAGTGATACTAAGAAGATTAACATTGAGAAGGATATATGATAGGGTAATTACATACCCCCAAAACTTTTTATAGAAGTTCCTTACAAGTATTTTGTGGTTATAAGGGAGTAAAAATAAATGATTATTCAAGTCATCTATACTTTGCAGATGACAATCATATTTCAAATAAAGCTTCAGAAAATATTGCATGAGTTATCAGATGAAAGTAGGATTAAAGATAAATGCAAAAAAGACTAATGTTTAATAGATTTTCTCAAAAGAAGAAGATAAAGATTGAAAATAAATTAGAAGTTAACAATTACAAATACCTTAACAGATTATTAATAAAGATGGAAGCTATAATAGATTAAATTAATCAGAAATATTAGGAGAATAGATGGATAGTTGAAATTTTAAACTGGATTCCAAAAGATTGTTAAAGATCTAGAAAGAGACCATATGAGGTGCATGGATGAAATAAGCAAATGTGTTGGGATGATGTGGAGAAGATAGGCTAGAGATAAGAGAAACTGGATTAAACTTGGAAATAGCTTTATTTTGCAGTGAATCAATAATGGTTGAAAATGATTACAATTCTGTATTAATTTGTTTTCTCATATGTTAATAAATAATAAACATTCACTAATAACTTCTTTTTAATAGTAGAATAACTGTGTACTTCATGCATTTTTGATCATTGTGATGTCCTCGGTCACACCAAAAAGTTGAACAGATTTTATCATCAATAACCTGTTATAATTGTACAATAACTTGAAGCAATTCCATTTCAAATGTCTAGACTAAGATTTTTTTTCTCCTCCTCATCAATCAGGAATTGAACAGTAAATTAGATTTAGATCAGAATTATAGTTTTTAAAAATTATAGATATCCCCAAGCAAGTTATTTCATTTTCTATAGAATTTTTAGGTCTAAAGAGAAAATAGAATTTCTACGAGGCATTTTATAAATAATGTATGATTTGTTATTTGATTCAAAGTAGTTGTAAAAGATATGGTAATTATTCAAATATGCAATGATGAACAGAGAAACTAAATATGAAATTGATTTTTGGAAGATATATATAAAAATGAGAATCAGTGTTTGTTTCATTGATCTTGAAAAAGCTTTTGGAAGATAAATTATTTTATTATTTAGCAAAAAAGGCACAAGTAAAAGGGGCAATTGTTTGGAAATTTGTATATTTATGAAGTAATATTTAAAAAGTTAAATAGCCTTCTAGAAGAAATATTTAATTTTGATGGAAAAACTGTTTACTGTTATTGACATAACCATATTTGCAGATAAATGGGAATGATAGAATTTTATAGTAAGTTTAGTGTGAAAATGAAATGGTAATTGTATTGTAAATTATAGATCAAATTTAAAAAGTAATAATAAAGAAATTATATTTGAGAATTACAATAGCTGAAAAGAATTTTAGATTGTTCTGATGCTCTTTAAAGTAAGAATTAAATTTTAACATGGAAAATATTGTTTGAAGTGATTTCTATGGAAAATAAATATGGATAATTAGAGAGAGAGAGAGAAAAAAAACAATTAAAAGCTCTAAAGATATGGATTTATGGGAAAAGAAAGTAAAAGGACAATGCTAAAAGCACTTCCATAAATTAAGTGGAGGAACTCGATTGGACAAATACTTAAAAATAATTATGGGCATATAGAGAGTGTGCAAAGTTTATAAATGAATATGAGAAAGGTGATGAGGTTTTGAAAAGTAGACTAAATAACCAGCTTTGAGAAAATCCTGAAATATATGAATATTTTTTGATAGATTGATGTCATAAATATAGGATATATGTTGGCAGTAGGAACATTTATCACATTCAATAATAATTATAGCTGAAATTCCATAAGTATGTAACTTTAGATTTTCTCCCTACTTTTATTACCTAGAATGACTATTAAGAACTCATTTTTTTTATAATATTAAGATATATCACTATTTTCAAATTATATCATTTATTTCAGATACAGGCAGTTTTAAAATGCCAGCACCACTTATGAAACTGGATTATTTGATGTGTCAAGTGTTCAGATATGTACTGATGTATGAAGTAATTTCTTTCACTGTGTTTTTGGTTATTTCTCAATTTTTTTTCTCCCCACGATCATTGTCAATCACAATTAGTTTTAACAGGTTATATCCATCTTTTGTGAAAACAGTCATCATCAATCTTGGAAATATTAAAAAGGTAACAATTTTGGTAAATGTTATCCAATTAATTCTGCACTAACAATTTGATTGTGTTAATATTTCTTGCAGGCTTACAAATGTGACACCAAATTCAGTCATATTCCTTGTCATAATCATTGATTATATCCATAAATAAAATAGAAAATGTTATACATTTGTATATTTCAGTGCTATATGATATTCATAATATAGTGATAATGTTAAACTTGTTTCTGTTTCGTCTAACCTAAGTATTAAGCTTTATGTACAGTAAATAAAAGTTAATGGATGAATGTTATAAACATATAGAAAATATATGTGCATTTTAAAATATATATATATATATATTTGAATTTTAATTTATTTATTTTTGAGAGATTTGCAAAAAATGTTTCCTTCTTATTAATTATATAAAGAATAATATTCGTTTTGCTTGGGGCAATAAAGTAGAAAAGATTAGAACAAAATTATAGTTAATTAAAATAGTAAAAAAAAAAAAAGTGATAAATTTTAGAATGAGAAATATGGACAAATACAGAAAATTTATATTCTTTAACTGAAAGAAATTATAAAATGCAAAAAAAAAGTATCATTTTCAATCACTATTAATCTGTTGCAGTATGAAGATCTTACTAAGTTTAATCCAGTTTCTACAACCTATAGCTTTATTTTCCATCCATCTTGTCTGTAGTCTCCTAGATCTTTCACAATCTCTTGGGTTCTAGTTTAAGATTTCAACTGTCTATTATCATCTCTTCTAATAATATGTTTAGCCCAGCTTCATTTCACTCTCTTAATTTTTTCAATATGTTTATTCTCTCAGCTAAGTATTTCATTTTCAATCCCTTCTTGTTATTCCTAACATATCTCCATTTTTTATTAAGTGAGCTATCGAATTTGTATTGCTCTATTGTTAAGTAGGTCATACCGTTATTACCAATGGTGAAAATTAAATCATATATTGTTCAACTTTTTCCTCAATGATCAGCACACTCAAGTGACAAAATATTAAAGTAAGAATAGTTTTAAAAAATGATTATTGACTAATAATAGAATATTATTTTATCTATCTATCCAATTACCTAAAAAATAAACAAAAAACTCAAAATACACATTAAAGTTACAATATACTGGCTGATTCATGACCAGATTTGTTTGAAATGCAATATTATTTACAAAAACATGTTTGTCACTAAAATCTAGTTTATTTGTAAATCTTCAAGATGCAAAGTAGGCATATGCTGAACATAAACCCATAGCTTCAAATATAATAGAAGCATTTAACTTAGGATCTGAAAAAGCATTCATTGTTATAAACATATTCCAATATGGACAACTAGACTTAATATTTTAACACAAAAGTTAACATATATTTACATTTGATGTTAAAAATATAGTGCTAATATTACAGATGTTTTCTATAATATCTACCATAATTCCAACTTAGTTAATTTAATAATAAGTGAAATGATTGGATTTAAAAAACTCAGTTTGTTTAACACTATAAACTTAATCTGAAAACTATATTGAATAATTTGTTAAAACAATGTTACTATCAAATATGCAGCAGCACCAATGAATTATTCTTTACATGAAGATAGGAAAATGGAAATAATGAAACAGCTTTTATTAAAATGAAATAGGAGGGGGAAACTAACCAGAACTATGTTTAAGCACTGGAAATGACAGATTTAACCATGATCCATGGATCTTGATCTCTCAAGTTTGCCATTGCAATAAACCATTCAGGGGTAATAAGGAGAAGTATATGAGTTCATAGAGGTATACTGTATAAGGGTTTTGGAGAAAGACAATATCTAATTTCACTAACAAGGTTTCTGGATGTAGCATACACACACACACAATATCTTACATCACAATAATACACAAGCAGTACATTAAAACTCATTCGTAAGATTTTTTTTAAAAAAAAAACCAACAACAAATTTTTAAAGGTGGTTACTGCATGAACCACCTATTTTATTTTAAACCTTTTTTTTTTTTAAAAAAAAAAATGAAAGTAAATTATTCCTAGCAAATAATTATAAAATAAGGGAATAAAAAGTAGTTATAAAAATATAATAAGTAAATGCAATACTAATACTGTATGGAGAAAATATTAAATAGAATCTTAATGTATTTTCAAGGCTGAATTTTGTTGTCAAAGGCAATCATTATATTAATGATTAATTTTGATTAAGGGTGTGTGAGACCAAAAATGCATTAAGATTATATTTAATGCTTTCTCTAAATATACAAACATTACTACTGTCTTTAGTTATTACATTTTAGTGATATAATTATTATAATTATTTTACTTTACAGTGCTTTATTAAATTTATTCACTAAATAGAAAATATGTCATTAAATCATTATAATCTTTATAAATATTATGTGAATAAATTAGACCACCCATAATGTGACTAAAGTAAGTTAATTTTTCTCTGATCATTTTTGAGATTCGACTTGTTTAGTTTTGTTGCTACTTTTAATATTATCAAAGACTTCACTCACAACATTGTACTAAAGCTTCAATACTTTTTTTTCACTTATTCAGTTTCAATGTTAACTTTTTTATAAGAAATATCATAGATCACACGTTCACTATCTCATACTAGCACATAATTGTTATTAAACAAGGCAAAACTCTCTCCATACAGTAGTGCCACCCTGTGCCAATCATAGACTGAACAAATTTGATCTTTATCTTTAAAAATATGTTTCTATATTTAAAAATGTTTTCCAGACTTTTCGTTGTGATTCTATCTATTGATAAATCTCTTGAGTGCTAGACTTTCCTATTGATTTATATTAAAATTTATCCAAGATAGCAAAAATTAAAAATTTCCTATCAAACCACGCAAAGTTCCAAACTATGAACAGTGACCTTTAATTTTCCATTCAATGTGGTTTTATGTCTTAAAATCTCGGGTATTAGCAGATATCTAATTTTTTTTTTAAAAAATCTGTTAAAACCCCATGTTGTGGAAACTGACCATGAATTATCCAAGCATATAAATCTGTGGGAGAACAGTTTTATTGTCCATGTCAGCACAATTAGCAAATTAAATCCAACTTTAAAAACCAAGAGTAGAAGAAAAATATTGAAGTAATTTCATAGCAACTAATTGAAAGTGCACGGTATTAACAGTCCACTGAGAGGATCAACTAGCTTAAATCAATCTGAAAGTTCATTCACAACTTTTATGATTCAAAGGTTAATCTGTAGACATTAATTAAACTAGCAACAAGGAATCTTTTCAACACACTCATAAAACATCATTGATATTAATCAATATATTTATAGTCTTCCAGATCTATTAAAAAAAATTAATCCATCTGAAATATTTCTATAAAAATACCATCATTGAAATTATTATCTGTTGCCTCAATATTTTCAGACACATCATCACAATAATTTTCAATTATTACAAAAATCTACTCGTGCCAAATTTCTTGCACTAAAACGTTTGACAACATTCTCTTTAGTACAAGAAATTTGCCATTTGTGATCAAGTTTTAACATTTTAATAATAATTAATACTGAGCGAAGATTAGAATACATTAAAAGTATGGTCCAATTAATTGAGAATATATAAAAAGTACAGTCTGTTCAATTGAACAGCATTGTTTTATCCAGAAATGCATGGGAGTTGGGAAAATCTCAATTATCTTTTGTTAAATATCTGTGTGTTTGAACTGTAATAAAATAGAAGCTTTAAGTACTGTATAGTATATCTAAACCTAATGTGGCTGTAGAAAGGAGTTTGCTCTTAAATGAAGAGACAATGTGATCACTCTTTAAGACCTTAAAGAACTGAACAAAGTAAATTTCTTAATGACCAAACTATTTTTGGGTTTGACTTTTTAGTTCTAAAATCAAAAAGTACCATGGTATTTCTTCTCAATTGCCTGATAATTCTTAAGTGAAACATCAGCTAAATTTTCTTGAAAGTAGAATAAAAGTAAATCTTTTATACGTATATTTACAATTATAATGGATAAAACTAAATTATGGTCATTATCCCTAAAATGATGTAAAGTTGCCAGTCAAAGCAGTGGTTGATGCCTGAAGGTGGAGGGCTCTTAGAATCTCCTGATTAGATCCAGATTCCCATTCAATGATAATCTTTAATTTTGGTATCTACAATTTCAGATTACTTTCAAATGAAGAAAGATTCCATCAACTGGAAGAAAAACTAATTAATATTAAATAGGATATTGCTGGATTTTATGAAGTTAGAAGAAAAAGCAATGATTTAATTTACTACAAATACCCAAATATTGGATATCACAAGTAGAGCAGTATTCATAAATAAAAAGTGGAAGAACAACATTGTGGAGATTGATAGTATATCAAACAGAATGGCAACATTAATTATTCAAATTAATGTAAGATATCAAACAAATATAAATGTATTCAGAATTATGAAGTTCTCATTATGATGACATAGAGGATTTTATATGGATGTGCAAAATGCTTTTCATTAGAATATTTTAAAATTGTCATGGTAAACTTTAATGCTAGAATTGGTGATTAAAATGTGAAGATAATGTGGATAAATTTATTTACAGTGATAGAAATGAGAGGTCACAGGTTTATGAAGCTCATAGAAAAATTATATATTATGAATTTTCTCTGAAAAAATGTTAAATGGAATTGGATATGGAAACATCCAAATGAAGGTACAGCAGAATTGGATTATATTTTAATTAACAGAAAATGTGTATTTCAAGATTGTAATGTTTTTAATAAATTCAATGCAGGAAGTGATAATCTATTAGTGAGATATGTGTTAATACAAAACCAGAGAGATGAAAATTGTTAAGAAAGATACTTCAGTGAACTTGAAAATCATTTTAAAATATTAATAATTTTGAAAATGGTTCAGGTTTGACTGAAAGCAATAAAATAAATGGTACATTATTAGATATTAACACTTTTTGAAAATGATTGATTTGACTGAAAGCAATAAGATAAATACTACACTATTAAAAACTGCATGAAAGATAGCTGGTACAAAAAAAAAATAATTTATCAATGAATTTTCTATTAAGTCAAGATAATGAAAGAAGAAGAAATATGAAATTTTTAAAAAATGATCCACTAAGAAAACTTGAATTTCAAAAGTTTTGTAAATTGGTATGAAAAAGATTTAATAATGATATAAGGAAATATAATTGTAAATTGACAATAGAAGAAAATAAACATTTCAAAAATGTAAAACAACATATTATTATTGGAAGGAAAGATTTTTGCAATATAAAGATGAAAAAGAGAAGTGACATCATGAAATGTGTGGAAGAATTCTACAAAGAATTATATAGCATCAAAGAACAAAAAAAACATCAACAAAGTACTTCCTACAGTTATTACATATAAATTTCATATCATGTTAAATGAAGAAATGAGATATGTAATTAAACAATGAAAGAAAAAGCTCCAGGAAAATATGAAATTATTATTGATAGTTTAAAAGTAGCATGTGGAGAAATAAAAAAAAATGTTGACACAGTTGTATGCTGCATTTCTAGATGATAAAGATATACCAGATACTTGGAAAAATGCAGTATTAATAGTTAAGAAAAGTGGTTATGGAAATTATCAGAACATGTAGCTTATCAATCTTCTATCAGTTCTATATAAAATCGTTATCAAGATAATTACAATTCATTTACAGTAAACTTTATATTTTAGTCAACAAAAAAACAAGCTGGATTTAAAAGTATTTTAGCACAATGGATAATATCTGAATGTTGAGAAAAATTATATAAAAAACCAATGAATATGAGTTTGTCATTATGTTTTTATTTGCAGAATATTAAAAGGCATTTGATTCTATAAGCATTTATATAGTGATTAAGGCAGTCAATCATTTAGAGGCAGTTATTAGATCATATGGTAAGACTAAGAAGATTATTAATATTGAGATTATATGATATGATTCTATATCTCCTAAACTTTTCACAACTTTACAATAAAAAAAATATATAAATCAAATATTATGCATACCATTTGTTTATATCCATGATCTGGAAATAATAATATTTTGCACCCTTTATAGCATAGCACAATGATAGTGACAGATTTGAGAGCTAAAGGATCTTGAATTATTTAAGTCATATAGATTTTTCAGATGCCATTAATTTTTCAAATAATGCTTGAGTTTTAGGAAATGTTGGATGAAAGTACAAAAGATAAGTGCTAAAAAAAACTAAAGTAATGTTCAATTGATTTTTTTTAAGCAGAAAATAAAGACGGACAATCATGAATTAGAAGTTAACAATTATAAATATTTTGATCAGTTTATTAATACAAATGGAGATTGATAAAATTAATCATAAAATTAAACTTGGATGGAATGTTTGTAAAAGTTTTTACTGTGTTTCACCAGTTTCTACTTGTGGTTTTCAGATGTTGACACTTAACATAAGACCAATAAAGAGATTTCAAGACACCCAATGAAGCATGGAGAGATGTATATTAGTAGTAACAAAAAGATATTAAAAATGAGTATGGGTGAGAGAGTAAATAGATATCACTGGCATCATTGAGAGAATTAAGAAACTAAAATGTAGCTGATCTGGACATAATGCTAATAGACATGATAATGGATGGACAGTTGAAGTCTTAATATGGACCCTAAGAGATTATAATAGATCTGTAAACATTACATGTGAGATGGCTGAATGAAATAAGTAAGTTTGCAAGTATTTGGAGATACTTTCATCCTGTAGTGGAAAGAAAGTTAATGGTTGAAAATAATAATGATATCTAATACTTTCAAGTATCTAATCACAACCGCATTTATATACCAGTTAATCTGGTTCAATAAAGTAAAAGAATTTACAGGTTTTATTCCAGTTAAATAAGGAAATCTTTAAAAAATGTTCAAAAATATAATTTTTTAAATCTCTCAAAACTAATATGTAAAACTGGCCAAGGTTAACAGAAATTTTAAAATTCAGCACAATAACTTCAAGTAGAAAATAAAGGTAATTTATTATTGCTGCCAGAAATAAAAGACATCAACATTAGTAAAAGTTTCATTCATTAAAATGATTAGATTAAAATCATGTATGATGAATTGTGCAGACTTTTCTGTAAACAATCAATCTATCTCTGAAAGTAAGAATAGAGCAGAACTTAAAACAATTTATGGATTTTTATACACAATGACAATAAATTATCAATTCTTCACAAATATATGATTGGAATAAGTCAGTTTTTTTTATCACAGCAGATGTTAGCTGATTCTTCATCATTATAATCAAATTGTTGGCAAATGCAGAACATTTAATCTTGAATAAAATCTAATCAAAAAATTGGAAAGATAAATGCTCTCTTCAATCGATTAAAAAAATAATCACCAGCAGATAATTATTCAAATATGTTAATAGTAAATCATGGTACTTTAATAAAATCTTAGAGTGATGAAAGTGGAATTCAAGGTAAGTGGATTGTAGCCAACTCTATCACTTCTAGTGCTCAAATTTTTTATAAATTTCCAAGCAATACACCATTCTATTATTTATTTGTTTAATATATAAAATCATTGTCTATCTACTCATTTTCTTTGTAAACACTGTTTATTCATGAGCCAAATTTCTCTACCTATATCATTCTTTAATTCCAACTGTGGTTTGACCATATTTTATGATCACTTTTGAAATATATTTCCAATTATTCCTTCATATCAGCGATATCAATTTTTGGAATGAGTGCTTGAATTAACAAAATACTGATGCTAAGTGAGAATTGAAATTGCAGTAACTAATCATGCAAGCTAATCAATAAATGTATCAGATGACTTACATGCCATGACAATATGTATATCGATCACAAATTCATTGACTCACATATGTTCACTGCACAATGGATAGTCTTGAATATATTTGATTGATCATAAAGCCAATAACTGTGTTTTTGATTGTGACAGGTGCACAGATTTAAGTAAATTTAGTACAAAAAATAGCATTTTATTATTTTTTAACAGAGGAATATAATATCTGAAACAAGTGCAAAGAAAAGAAACACAATTTTATATAGAATGGGAAGAATTTTTCTTTATAAATGGTAAATGCAAAATGTGTGACAAAAAGAAAACATTATAAATAATTTTAAAACCATGCATACGCATTATGATAAAGAATTTCCATTAAAATTTACTACAAATGAAAGTTAAAAAAATTAAATCATAATTATGTCTTAACAAACACAAATCTTTCACAAACTAAGAAATGATAAAAGAAGCAAATTTTAGAAGGCAGCATTCATTATTTGATTCATTTAAAAAAAAAAAAATTTTTGTAATTACAGATATAACAAATTTTCCTAGAGAACTGTCATGCTTCATACAGAAATTTGGATCTGATTGAACAACTAACCAATGATATCACTAATGGCAGACATATTTGATATTCCTCAGACTTTTTTGCTTAAGGATATGAATGTGAAAGAATAATTATTAATAATATTACCTTTAAAGAAGAAATCATGTCAAGTGTTGTTAACCGAGAGGTTATCGTAGCTGCCTTGCAGGCAAGTAGTTGGTTGCAGATGGTTGTGGGTTCGCCTCCCGGTTGATGCTATGACATATGAAAAAAAAAGAAGAAATCATGAGATAAAGATGTTTATTATATTTTCAAAAAATATAAAAGGAGAAAAAAATCCAATTATAAAATCGTAACAATGGTAATTGATGGGGACCCTGTCAACAATTGAATTAATCAATTGATTTTTTGACTATGCATATCAGAAATTTCCTTTCATATCATTGCCTTATTCACCAATAAACCCTCTGTTGTAAAACTCTAAATATGCATTATATTAGAAGAATCTGCATGTGAATTCCATTTGAGTTAAAAGTCTTTAGAGAATAATATTTCAGGCTCAATTAGAATAAATCAGAATAATGTAAATTATTATATCATGCAGAAGTTTGTTGATTAAGTCAAGAAATATTTTTTGCCAAGATTCAGAGATCTATTACAAGAAATAAAGGATTTTTTAAAACCAAGAAATTAATTGTACATTGAACTTAGTGATGATATTTGGTTGATGGATTTAGTATTCATTTCAACATAACTAATCATTTTAATGAATTGAGTTTACAGTTGCAAGGGAGAAACAAAATGTAAAATATGTTAATACTTTTAACAGTTATGTGCTAGCATTAGTCATGTGATGTTAAAGATTTGAAATCAAGATATTCTAACCTTCAAAATTCTATATAGCTTAGTAGAAAATATTATGCTAGTTATCCAAGAATAATAATTATTCTATCCTGAATTATGCTGATAAAACAGATTGGTACCTGTATCATCAGACAAAACAATTGTCAGATATTAAAATATATAAAAAGAGGATGTTTAAGATGTTTAATAATTTGTATTGCAAAGAGTCAACAAATAAGCAATAGATATAGTTACCTATAAATAATGAAAAATTTATAGAAACCCAAAATAATCAAAACTATTGTAATGCCATTGCTGGTCTCTAGAGAATGGGATTTCTAAACTTTGATAGAAAAATCTCATTTCTTATTATCCATAGATCTAAATCTAATTCTGAATCTTTCTCTCTTAATTGGACATTATCTAAGATTAGTTAACTAATATTATGATGACTAAGATTAATAGCTCCTTTTACTAAATCCACTTTGTAAGATTTTAAAATCTTAGCACTGAGCAAAGCAGATCAGAAGTTTCTTCATAAGAATTACAGTAATTTTATAGAGAAAAATATTGTAGCCAAATGAAATTTCCTAGCAGCAGATCTTTATATTTCTAGTCCATTAGAATATTCACAGCATGATACCACTATAAAAATAGATCTGCACATCTCATCTACCAGACAAGGTATTGATTTGACTACTATATTTCCAATTGTCAGTCTAGTCGGTAATAAGATAACTTTAAGATTTAATATAAATACTTTTGTTAATAAATAAATTAAAAATTATTTTTTATCAATGTATCAATATTTTCAAAATGTACACTTTTAACAAATATATTTATTTACCTAATAACTTATACCTGTAAAGCCTAGTATATGAATGTAGATATTGCAAAAAAAAAAAAAATATATTATTTTGTCTATATTTGAAGAATTTCAATTATACAGGTTTCCCCACAGTTTTTTAAAATTAAATTTTATTCTAAGCGGTTCTGGATAATTACAATAACTATGGAGGTTAAAAAAAAATATTGAGATATAATACAGTTCACTAAATAATTAGATTTTTGATATTTACAAATATCAAAATCATGTAAGGATCAACCAACATTAATTGAAACAAATGTTTTTTTTTAATAAAAAGACGAGATAAAAAAGCCTACAACTTGATTATAACAAAAAATTTGGATCTAACAAGGTATGCAGTAATGTATTAAAAAGAATATAACAGATCATTGAAAAATATAAAGTTCACTGACTAGCAGTACATCTTTGGAAAATATTTTTTTTAAAATTAAAAATAATTTAGTATTCTGTCTTCATGGTGTTGTCAAAATCAATGTTATTCCTTAACAATTGTTCAATAGATTACTTTAGCTAATTTATCTTAATTATTCTCAAACAAGACCTAAATCTTTACTGCCTTAAAAATATTAATTATTCTAAAGGTGACACAAATGTCACTATTAATAGTCACTTATAAATAAATGTAATTGCCACAATTACATACAAAAAAAAAAACAAGTAAACTTTTGTTAAAAATGAGTTTTGCAATCATAAAAAAATGATTTGTGAATCTCAATTACATCCACATATTATATAGTCTTGAATTATTTATTATGATGACATTTTTTAACCTCATGTTGGAAACATTTGTCTAATTATAAATCATCAAATTCAATCTTCACACACATTCTATCCCATAAAAGTAATCAATAGTACATTTCTAAATGGAATCTTCTTCCACAAAAATCATGCTTAACTTTGATCAATAAAATATTTTTTTTAGGAACTCAATTCAACAACAGTTTCTAATGCCCTATCGAATGAAAATATGCCCTTACACTTAGGGATTCAATATTTTGAAATCTTATTTTCAAAATATTATGAAACATCATTACATTTTCACAGATGCCTTACATCATGGTGATATGAATTTATGTCTTACTTCCTGTAGCACAATAAATTATATATAGTATAGTTGGAGAAAGTTTATCTAATCACTGAAGAAATGCCTATAGAATCAAATGCCTATTCATAATTTACAAATCCAAAGGATAATTCAAACTCATATTCATTGGTTCTTTCTATAATTTCTCTCAATACTTGAATATGATCTACTGTACTAAAACCACTGTTAAATCTAGCTTATTCTTTTGCTTAGTTGAAATCCAATGTTCTCTGAAGATAAGTTGTAATTATCTTGGTAAAAATTTTGTATAAAACTGATAGGTCTGTAATTTCTAATATCTTCTTTATCACCTTTTTAAAATATTAATATTGCATTCTTCCAATCAACTTGGACATCTTTATCATTTAGACATTTGGTATATACCATTGCCAAAATTTTTTCTATTTCTTCACCTGCTTCCTTTAATATATCGATTATAATTTTATCATTATTTGGAGTTTTTCCTTCATAAATTTAATTGCATGTCTCACTTCTTCATTTAAAATTCTGGGCAATTTAGAAGATATAATAGATGTAGGTAGTATTTGTTCTTTATTACTATAATAATTCTTGATAGAACTCTTCTACCCACTTCATGATGTCATCTCTCTTTTTAGTAATAGTTCCATCTTTTTATCTTATTGCAGATACGTTTACTACTAATACCAAAATGTTGTTTTATACTCTGGAGACTTTTATTCTCTTCTACAGCTTTCATCACTAGTTCACAATTATACTTTATTATATCATTATCAACTCTTTTTCACACCATTTTACAAAATTCAAGATATTCAATCCTTCTTCATGCATCATTTTTATATATATTTCTTCTTTTTTTCATAAATCCTCTGGTCTCAGTAGAAATTTTATTAGGCAATTGCTGCTTTTTTCTATCAGCTATTTTTGTTGCAATTTTTAAGTGTATGTTATTTTTCTATTTTATTCAAATCTGAATCATTCTCAAAGTCTACTAATATTTGAAAATGATTTGCAAGTTCTAATTTAAATTCATTAGAATGTTTCTGAAGATTAGGAATATCAATTGTAAATTTTTTCTTAATTTTTGTCTCTAGTTTTGCATTAATATGTATTTTATCTTGTTAATCGATGATTACTTCCCGTGTTGAATTTATTAAGGACATTACAATCTTGGAATATGTATTTTCTGTTAGTCAAAATATAATCCAATTCTGCTGTATCTTCATTTGGATGCTTACATGTACATTTCCATTCAACATTTTTCTGAAAAAAAGAATTCATAATATTAAGTTTTTCTTTTTCTGCAAACTCCACAAGTCTATGTACTCTCTCATTTCTATTATCATAACCAAATTTACCTGCAGCACTTTCATTTGTTTACCAATTCTAGCATTAATGTCTTCCATAACAATTTTAAAATGTTGTTTAGTCTGAACAAGCCTTTTGTACATCCATATAAAAATCTTCTACCACTTAATCACTATGAGAACTTGTTGGGGCATAAACTTGAATTATCTGTATTAGTTATCTGATATTAAATTGTTAACTAATCTTGCTCTGTTCGATAAACCATCAATCTCCACAATGTTGTTGTTCTACTTTTATTTATAATGAATTCTACTCCATTTGTACTTCCAATATTTGTGCCTTTGTAATAGAGTACATGTCCAGTTTTTTAAATCAATTGTCTCCTCATCTTTTCTTCTAACTTCACAAAGTTCAATAATGTCCCATTTAATATGAGAGTTTTTCTTCCAATCTTCCTTCACTTGAAAGTGATCTGCATGTAACTACCTAAATAAAGAGACATCAAATGGCAGCCTGGGTCAACCATCAGGGGATTCTTAGCACCCAGTCTCCTAGGAATAAGGGACGTGATTTATTTTTGTGTCATGATTGTATATATCTATTAGAAAAAAATTTTCATTTACACATTCATTTTGCTTTATCAGGCAACTGAAAAGAAAGACCATAGTGTTTCTTAATCGTAAACTTTGAGATAAAAAGCCAATACACTCATCATACTGGCTAATGTTTGTTGGTGAGAAACTCTTCCATGTTTGTATACTATATGAATCATCACGTAGTAATAATAGCTGCAATGACAAGAACATATGGAATGGACATTAGGAATTTTCCTGCTTGGTTCCTTTAAGGCAACCAAGAAAAATCAAAGGGTCTATGCCATAGAATTTTTCTCATTTGAATCAATGACAATTGTGAACCTTTGATAAACTTTTAGGATTTCAGTTTAAATATATTTAACATGAGAAAGTAATTTTTAAAATGGCATGGGTACAGCAAGAAAAAAAAGAAAGAAGATAATTGTCATATTGATATTCTACTATTAAATATGTGGTAAATTTTATAAAGAAATTTTTGGTAAAATGGGATAAAATTTGATTTTGTGAATATATATTTTAAATTAAATTGCATTTATAACATGTATTTAATTTCTCATTAAAATTATTTTTTCTGCAGCAATAATGCTTTTCTTAAGATTAATCTTGATGTTTTTATCATGACAATCAAACTTTTACATTTACATATTTAGATTAATTTGCATTAGTACCACTTATTTGATTAAGGAAAACTGTAATTTGTTATACTAATGAATTTGTAAATTTTTAGAATTTCAATTTAAATATATTTAACATGTGAGAAAGTACATTTTAGTTTATGATCAGTTATACCATCGAATTTCATCAATTTTCACGATTACCTTTTAAATATACTCTCATGTGATAAAGTATGTTTTAAAATGGCTTGGAATTTTTGTTCAAGCTCCACTTAGTGATAAATTAAATATATTACCAAATCCACTAATTCCTTTATTTTGCTGCAATATCTTACATAAATGCAATGTATTCACATTATTTTGAACACTTTTTAGCAAAATTTTTTATTTATTGTATATATGTACACACAATTTTACATTTTCAATCCTATAGTCTTCCTCAGAGCTATGATATAATTACAAATAAAATAAATAACTATATAAATAATACCATAAAAATATAAACAATAAACTTAACAAAAAAAATAAAGAAAAATAATATAAAATATAACAAAATATAATAAAACTGAAATTAAATATAATCAAAACCAAATCAAATCAAATAATTGTTAATATAAAAATTAAATATAATTAAAATGAAATCAAATCAAATAATTGTTAATATAAAATATATAACATGAAATATAAAATATAAATAAATTATACATATATTCCTGATTGTATATATATATTCATAAATAGCTATTTATTTAAATATATATCTTTTTATTATTTTTAATAATCCCCTAATTATTTCTATTTCTTATGAACTTAAATTTTATATCCTCACATTAATAAAATACTTATTACAGTATTTTATATAATTCTCAATTCAACCGTAATTCATTCAGTCTTCTGTTACTAATAATATTTTATTTATCTTCTTTTTTTAAATATCTAAAAATTATACTATAATCCCTTTTTAAGAGACCCACTCCTATTTTAATTTCCTAAAACATTAAAAAAAAAAAAGTTTTTTAAAAATTTACATACAATAATTTTTTTTTGCTAAAAAGTATTCAAAGTAAAGTGGACAAATTGCATTTATAAATTAAGCATATAGTGCATTTCATAAAGAATGTTTGTCTTAAAAAAAAAAAAAATTCAGTTATATTTTGGAACAACAGTACCTTCAAATAAATATCTGAAGTGAACATCATAGAAATATGTAATATATTAACATTGTTTTTCTTATATAGTATCAAAAATGGCACAAACAAGGAAGGCCAATCTTGCACATTATTCTTACAGGGCAATGTAAAAATGTAAACTATTCAAATAATTATTACCTTAAAATATACGAAACATTTATCTAAATAGTATTTTGAAACAACCTTGCTGTCAAATAAACATTTGAACTGAACACTATATAAATATGTAATCTAGTAACATTGTTTCATTTATAGAATATCAAAAATGGCATGAAAAAGGAAGACCAATCTTGCACATTATTCATTCAGGGCATAAGCAATGCAAGTGAGAGATCTAAAACCGCAGCTGATATGGAACGACAGCAAGAACAGATTCAGCAACAAGCAGCATTCATGTGATAGTGTGTTTATGTTTTAATCCATGATGAAACAATACTTTAAATTTTGTATTAAATTGGGCAAAACTACTACTGAAACATTTAAAATTATTCAAATAGTATATGATAGTAAAGCTATTATGAGACATAAAAATGTTTTCAAATAGTTTGCAAGATTTTGTGATGGCAAAAAGAGCATTGAAAATGATCTGCAAATGTATGAAACATACTGTGATATTTTACGTCAGAATTCAAGATTGGAGATATCTTACGTTTTTTATGGTAAACAGCTGAAGTAAATTATTATGCAACCTATGCATTAGTTCAGAGATGGCACTTCAGGAATACATAAATATAAAAGCTGCAGGAATAACTATAGTGCTATATTCTTTTATTCTACTAATGCAAATGAAGCTGTGGGTACAGTATGTGTGTGTATCTGTATATATATAAACATCACATTTGTGCTAACAATTTTTTTTTTTTTTTTGCAAAAAATCCTTCAACTTCTAACTTAATAAATTATAAACATTATTATTTCACATGACACATCTCAAATAATTTAGATATAATATATCTAACATAATAAACTTTGGCAGTTATATTTTAAATATGAAATTATTAAATATTTAATTATTAGATATTTAAGAGCATATTTGACAAGTAATTAATTCCTGGCTACAAAAAATTGGAAATTCCACTTTGCTGAAAATCAAATAATTTTGGTTCAGGATTGTGAAAATTTTAACTATATGGTTAGAAAATTATCACAGGAATATAGGAAATGGAGGCTGGAAATAAATATAACAACAATGTAGGTTGGAGGAAAAGGATATAATATTCAAAGATGAACAATAGATTAGAAAATATGAAGAATATAAATATGTGATCATAAAGTTTACACAATGGAAAACAACAAATGAAGCTAAGAGAAGTGTACTGGATAGAAAAGCTATAATGATAATAAATGGGATATTGTAGGATCAGAATGTATCAAAAGTCAATAAAAAGAAAATATATGATTAGTTAAAAATATCATTACATATCCAGATAAGGTTTAGCAGTTGAAGAAAAAAAATTTGAGAAATAATGAATATTGAGCACATGTAATATATGAAATCAGATCAAGATGATTGAAATGATATGAACATGTACCGAGAGTATTTCAGAGAAAAGTGCCAAAACAAATACTAAATTGGATATCATAGGAAGAAAAAAAGGGCATTCATCAGGAAAATGAAAATAAAAAACCATTAAAAAAAATTTAAGGCATGATGATTGCAAATCGAAAGATGTCATAGAGCATTCATTGTAGGCTGGTAAAAAATAAAGTAAGGCCACTGAAAGTGATTTATTCAGTTAAAATGTATTATGGAGACTACATTCCCCACCAAAATCTTTGAAAACGATTGCTCTTTAGAAAGGTAATTATTAAATTTAAGCTGATGATAAATGTCTAGGTTCTCTAAAACCATACCAAATTTTGGTAACTACTCACAATGCTATAATGGATAATCCTGGTATTTTTGACATTTTATCCTTTATTTTAATAGAAATGTTTTGAAGACCATGGAGCATATCATGTGACGACACATTACAGTTTTGGAAGGTAACATATCACCAGCATAGTTTAAAACGTCTCTAGATATTCCATCAAAACAGATGGTTTTTATATTTTTAATATTTCAGAGTTGCTCCAATCATGTTCTGTCCTATGGACAGGTTCAGAGAGCAGTCACACAGCTAATTTCTCCATTCTGTTTGCCTAAATATTGAATTTCACATATCTTATATCATCCAACAATGTCAATCTTCTTCATCCCTTTTACTTATTTCCATTCACCTCTCCAAAATATCTCTCACAAAAATTATTCTTTTTTTAGTATATGCTCAATCCAATTTGTCTATTTTTAATTTCATCAATTTTCTTTTTTTCATTTACACTTTCCAAAACTTCATTTATTTCATTTATCCAGCTAATTTTCTCCATCCATCCCATAACATTATTTTCATTTCCCTTTGCAAATTTTCCAATTTTCCAGCACTCTTCAATGATCTTATATTCCAAGTTCCAATTCTCAATGCCTCTTCTATTAATGCACTATTTTTATGATGACTTCATATGTTTATGGACCGAGTAGTTAAGGTCTCAACATGAATCTGAATCAATCATGGGTTCATACTCACAATAAAAAACCAATGAAATTATAAAGTGGTTCCTTGCTGAAGAATGTGCCAGCCATTTCTTATAAAAATGATCACTTGCCTATCATTTTCCTCCTGCCATTGTTACCTATAGTGATCTTCCACCAACTAGGAAAAATGCTGTTGCTGTCCCATTAGGAGATGACTTATTTAATAGTCGTCAGAGCTCACAATTACATATTTGCTGTCATAGGAATTGTGGCATTTTATGGAAGTAGAATGCAATTGCCTCTTTCATCACTTCCTAATAATGAATGTTGTCCCATTGTCAATGACTGCTTATTTGCATTTTCTTTGCTTATTCGCAGCTAGACTCGATATATAAAAGCCATTCTCCGGATAGCACCATCATTATTCAAAGAATAATTAAAATATTCTCCTGCAAGTACTGTCTGATCAAATTTAGTGCCTGAGACAAGCCTAAAAAATTATAAATTTTAAACCTATCGAAAAGGTTTATTTAGAATGATCTGCTGAACAAAATAATGAATATAATAAGAAAAAAACATAATTAAAAAATAACTATATTAAAATGTTTTATTTTAATGCCCAAGCAGTTCTTGCTGCCTCACTTCTGAAACCAGATATTCCCATCTATTCAAAATATCTTTATCATATAAAAATATCATCTATTGAATTTGATAAGACATCATTTTTCAGGTCAATATATTACCTGCAATACTTCAAAAACGATCTAAAGGGCCCACTATCAGCAAATGGCTATCTCGTTTGCTTTAATCCATGTATCATTCTTAATTTCTTATAACTGAGCTTTTACCTGTAAGTCATTATATTGTTTATGAAATTACTCATTCATTATTCAGTCAGGTAGAAAATACATTTAATCAAGTCACTAGTAATACAATAATTGCGAAAATGTCAGGATTTTTCTTTTTACTGAACTCTCCGAATTATCTATATTCATAACACCTTCTTAAAAAGAATTCCATGACTGAATTCCAAAACATAATTTAAATTTGCATTTTTAATATTTAATAGCTACTAAAACTTGGTAATATTTGCTTTCTAAAAAATAAATCATCACATTTTTTATCAATATGTTTGAGACTTTTTTTTAATGCTATTAAAATTTTAGCCTCTGAATGCTTGCCCAACAATCTGTATTTATAAATTTTCATATAATACTGACTTTTTTAAATATTGATTATTAATTATAATCTATTAAAAAATCAGTTTTTGCTGTGTCCAGCGGCACTCTATTACCTGCTGGATTGCAAATATAAATAATACAAATAATTACTAATTAATGTAGCAGCTCGGCAAGTAATTTAAAATAATGAGTTTATTTTACAGAGTATATGGAGATAATTAATCTAGTTTAATATATATATGACCAATTATATACACACACTATATATATACAATAAGGGCCTGAAGGCATACCAGAAATAATAATAAGATCAATACGACCTGTTATACTGTTCCTAAGTTTACTTTCACATGTCCGGAGATAAACTCTGCAAGGCTAAAATGAAGAAGGGAGCTGACTGGGGCACCCAAGGAAATGGCACATCTACCTTTCAGAAGATTCACTTAGCAAGTGTGCACTCTCAGTTCTGTTTTAGATCTTTTTCCACTCTGCTTGTTTTTAGAGTCGACTCCCTTCATTGGCCATCCGTTGCCCGCATTGTTCAAAGTAATTGGAGCCTGAATTACTCTTTTAATTTTTATAGTGTTTTCATTGACATCTCAAGCTTTCACATTAGTATGCATAAGTCTAGGTGGCTGTCCCATATCTGCCACAATGTTTCTCCAATCTTTAATGGAAAGTAAAGAAAACTTACTACCACTGTCAATTTCCATCAATAGAGGTTTTCCATGAATTTTGACAGTCATTTCAAATTTCTGTGATTGGTCCAAAAATCCATTATTAATGGCTGAAAATCCCTCTTGCTTAGGTTTTCTAACAAAATGCTCTTGGCTATTATTTCTTGTATAATTGTTGAATTTCTTATTTCTGCACATTTTTTCCAAATGGTCAACTTTATTACAGTGTTGAGCTCTATAAAAGCACTTCCTAGCCATGTGACCTAGTTTTCCGCAGCAAAAGCACTTAATTAGACTTTTCTTAGCATCAGTTATTCCATTTGGATTAAGTAGCCTTTTTTCGGGTTTGTCGACTTTGTGGATTTCATAAGGATCATTGTCCCCTACTTTCATGGCTGCAAATTCTTTAGCTTGCTGTAGCACAAGTTCATGAGCTATACCATGTTTGATAGCCTCTTTATAATTGATATCCTTGCCTTCCAATAACTAGTCCCAGAGTGTCACTGCTCATATAAAAAATTTTCGAGGAGAGTTTCCTCCAAGTATAAGTTGTAGATGCAGTTTTACTCTTGGGTTCACTCATTCTGTCGGCGATTTCTGAAGTGGAGTCTGGCGATATGTCTAGACTCATGTTGATTAAAATAGTCAGCCAAACAAACTTTGATCTGTTCAAATGTTAATTCTTCCGGGGTTTGCAAAGCCTATTTGCAATTCAAATGACCCCTTTTCCAGAAAAACACAATAATGTTGCTGTTTTACTTTCATTATCCATTACTCTGTTAATAATTAAAAGTTTATCTATTTTTTGGACATATAGGCCACTCACTTGCCTCTCTGATGTCAAATTCAGATATAGCTGGCTGCATTATGATGACTTACTCTTTTTTTTCAACTTAGTAATTTATCCGCTTACAAAATCAATTAATTAGACACTGACGTATTCGGCTGTCAATGTGCTAATTGTTCTTAAGTGACAATTTCACAATTTGCTGAGGATTCAGACCATTGAGGTTTGTAATCAAGACTGTGACTGCACCAATTGCTGTGTCCAGTAGCACTCTATTGCCTGCAAATATAAATAACACAAATAATTACTAATTAATGTGGCAGCTCGACAAGTAATTTAAAATAATGAGTTTATTTTAGAGTTATATGGAGATAATCATTCTAGTTTAATATATATATTAAACAATTATAAACATACGTTATATAAATACAGTAAGGCTTGAAGGCATGCCAAAAATAATAAGATCAATACAACCTGTTATACTGTTCCTAAGTTTACCTTCACACGTCCGGAGCTAAACTTCTCCACAAGGATAAAGTGAAAGAGGGAGCTGACTGGGGCACTGAGGAAATAGCACATCTGCCTTTTAGAAGCTTCACTTAGCAAGAGTTCTCTCTCATTTCTGTTCTAGATCTTTTTCCACTCTCGTTGTTTTTAAGGTCAATTCCCTTGATTGGCCATCCACTGCCCATGTCGTGGTCATCTTTAGAATTATTATTTTCAATTCCTGATCAGATAACGCAATTACCTTAAAATGTGTCTATTTTAAGCAATGTTTCTATTATCATTAAATCTGAACAGGAACTAAACATTAAGGGTTGCAATGGCTTTGTTTACTTTATCTTAATTCTTTGCTCGAATTCATATTTCTTGATAACCTTTAAACATCACATGATCACTATCTCCCATGCTTGCTCATAACTGTTATTAAAATAGGCAAAACTCTCTCCATACAGTAGTGCCACTCAAAGCAAGAAAGAGTAATCAATGGATGCCAGAAGGTTTGTGCATAAAATCTCTATATAGTGCCTACTCATCCAATATCCCCAAACTAGTTTCTGGCTTGTGGCCTTTGTCAATTTTATTCTCATAGTTTTGTAGTTATGTAGATATAAAAGATGGCTGCTGGAGGGTTGCATTAGATCCTAAGATCTAGTCGCAGTGCTCTCAGATCCAAGGCTCCTCACTGACGAAGGCCACAAGCCAGAAAATAGTTTGGGGATATTGGATGAGTAGGCACTAGATAGGGATTTTATGCACAAGCCTTCTGGCATCCATTGATTACTCTGTCTGGAGAGAGTTTTACTTTCTTGATAAATTAGTTTATAGTTTTTCCATTAATTCATCTATTTAATTAGACTAATTGCTTTATAACATACTGTGAATGCCATTAGCATCCAAGCACATTCATTTAGCTTTACAGTAATATCATTTAACTAATAATATTTTTGTGTATACATAAATAAACACACACATTTAGCCGTTTTGAGAATGGATTTTATAATTTTTTCGCTTATAGGAAGTTTCTAGAATATTCAATTCATGGGCATTGCAAAACTGTCAAGCTATTTGAAAATAATATTGGAACAAACATTTTTATTTTTCAATAATCGACTTATAAATCTTATTGGCTCATGTCACATGATATTTAAGTAACTACCAGGTTGAATATTATTATAGTTCCAGTCAATTGTCCAAACTGAAATTTTAATTTATTCATTTTGGACAACTGAGAATCGATTTAAAAACACATACACCTAGATCACTACACTATACACGCATTTAAAAGCTCAGAAAGTCAGGTTGATGAACATATATAGACTTCTCCTATTCGCGAAATAGGTTCAACATCGCTAAAAATTCTAGTTATGGTTTTGGAAATTTTTTTTTTAATCAATCTGTCGACGAATTTCTGCCATGAAATAAATGAGAAAAACCTGCATTTGGCTAAAGAATTTAAAAATTCTTGATAGTACATTTCATGCTAATTAGGTTTTGGCCAATGAATAAAGAGAAAAAAATAAAGACAGATTAGAAAGATAAAATTTCAAAAAAGTATGGTTAAAATATGAACATGGAGATATTAAATTTTTGTTTAAAAAATAATCAATTTAAAGAGTAAAAAAGCGAAAGTAAAAAAAAAAAAAAAATGTTAATTTTTTAAATACTGTAATCGTTTATCAAGAAAAATTTAGTGGGCAAAACATAATGAATACAAAAATGCAAAGCTTATAAATATTGTATACAAAAGTTAGTCAAGAATGATTTTGGTTGGTAACTGTGTTACCATAGTGACAAATTCATTACGGAATGTTCATTCATCGATTATTTTTTAAACATGTACAAGTGCGGAAACAATTTTAAGAAAGCACTACTTTTAATAAATACAGCATATTCCCAAAAAGAAGTAATTTAAACTGCAAAAATAAAATATATAAAAGCGAAAAAATGTCCATTTTTTAAAAAATCGTTACTTATGTTTCAATAAAGTATTCTAAAAAAAAAAAAAAAACCCAACTAATGTACTTAAAATAAATAGCCAAAATTCTAGATTTAAAAAATAATTTTAAATACTAAAAAATTAATTAAGAACCAAAACAATAATAAATGCTTAAATTACTATAATAAAATTTATACACCCAATTACGGAAATAGTCTTAAAGATCCAGTAAATGACAATAGAAGAAAAATATTGTTTAAGATAAAGTAAAGTGAATAATTATAGATCAAAAAATTAAAGACACGTATATAAACTTTTTTTTAAAAAAAATAAAATAAAATAAAGAAATAAAAACAACGCCCCGCTTTAGTTAAAGCGTAAGCAATCACGTGATAATTTCCAAAATGGCTGTAAATTTAGTAACACCTGGTTATTCGAAAAAGTAATTTTAATTTTAATGTTTTTTTTGCCCCCCTTCGGGACGTCCGAAGCTGAATTATGAAAGAAAAAAAGGAATAAACAATGCCAGAAAATAAAAGGACTAAAGATATGTTTTTAATCCGTGCTTTAGAAAAAATACTGAGTGATAAAGAAATTAAAAAATCAAATCATTCTCAATTGAAAAAAGCTTGTGAGGTGGCATTAGGTAAGATTGAAAATGTTAATTGTTAAAAATAGAAAATGAAAACTGTAACTCTTTAACAATGTTATTGCTATCAGTACTTTTACATGTTTTCCAAAGCATATATGATTTATTATATGATTTACTAGCTTGTATTGCAGTTAGATTATACAATTCCCTATGTATTGATTTTAATATTTACATTTGTCCTTGAAGTTGGTACCTACATTTGCAAGAGCATATACTTAATTTAAACTTTTCCGTGTTTTTTTTTAAAATCGTGATAAAAAGAAAAATTACACTCAGTTTTTTTGATTGAAAATATTGCAGTGTTTTTGTTATTTTTATGCTTACCTTATCTTGTAATTAAAGCTTAATATTGTTTATAATTAACGGTTTATTTTTGAATTTTCATAATTTTGATGATTTTAAAGATAGTATTTAACTTTGAGTACATTTCCAGAAAATTATAAACTTAATTTATCTTGCATTAATGGTGATTCAAGTATTGATAATAAGGTCTAATTTTTGTTTGAATATTCTCTCGTTTTTCATATTTTTGAGCTCTTGTAATTATAACTTGCTAGTTGTCCGCATCTCTTATCCTGATTTTATTATCTCTAAAAGCTTGCATATACAAATTGATTTTAACATCCACAGCTTTGTTATTAAATTGATGTATATATCAACCACAAAGTAATGGAAATCTGTATTAAAATATCTACAGGAAACACTATAAATTCTATCAATTTGTTAAGTTTACACGTATGTCTACTAGTATTGAACGTTCTTTTTTTTTTTTTTTTAGGTTATTGACAAATTATGTCTACGCATATGACAGGGTTGATTAATTTATTCTGCTTTGAGACTTATTTCGACTACAGTTAAAAAGCCCCTTTTTAAAAAACAAAAAAAAAAAAAAATGAAATGCGATTATATAACTTAATTTTTATTTAGATATTATTTTCACGATAGGAGTTTAAAGCACAAAGTCGTGCAATAATACTGCAATAGTCACCTTTTACTTTTTCATATTTTATTAATCAAGGTAAATAATGACATGATTACAAACTAAACCCAATGTACTGATGATATAATTGGATAACTGTAATGCAATGCTAAATGATTACTTTTGTATCATTTACTGTGTTTCAAAAATTGAATTTAAAATATTAGTTATCTTAACATTTTTTGTGCCCCTCTAGCCATATTTTGTTCCTTATACCAATCTATGTCTTCTCAATATAACCATTATAAGTTCTATCTCTTCTCAGCATCTTTTTCATCTTTAATGTATATCTCGGTAAATATTTTCAAATCTCCATTAATATTCTTTTACATTTCTCATTTTAATTTTTCCAGTAATGCATTATTAATTTTTTTTTTTCCAAATTTCTGCCCATTCCAAAATTATATTTCACATTTTGCTCTTTATCATTACACAATATATATTTTCTATCTACATGTTTGTTAAAACATGCAAAACTCACTATATATATTGTCACATACAGCAAGCTAGAGTAATCAATGAGTTTTGCTTGTTTTAACAACAGTTATACACAAGCATAAAAGGTGGTGGTCATGTGATGTTTATTGGCTACATGTTCGTGTTAGTTACCCGTTATCAAATTTCTAATGAGCCTGTTTTAACGCTAACAACAAATTATTTTTTTGATTTTATATATTTTCAGCCATAATATATTGTTTGCTTTAATATTTTAATATAACTATGTGTCTCTTGATTGTTTAGCATGCCTATGACCTGAGGATTTGTTGATGTTCTTGCCCTGCAGTGGACTAAAATTAAGGATTATTTTATGTTTTATTATATTAATCTTTATACTTTTTAAAAAAATCCTATTTATTCTTTTTCTAACCACCATGACTATTTATTTGCAGTCTATTTGTCTCATTATCTCATATCCTAAATATATTAGGTGAAATTCTTGCAAAATTTGCTACCCGTTGAATTCGCTTAATCCCCCCCCCCCCTTTAAAAATAAATTATCTAATTAAAAATTTCCTTCACAATCCTGTCATTGTACATAAGTGCCAATTTATTTAAAGAAAAAAATTTTATTATTTATTTCTTTTATATAAAAAAAATCAATTAACATATTTTCATGAATAGCTTCTGCTGTTATTTATATCATTGCTACTGTGCCCTGTATGGTTTAGAGCAATGATAGAGTGGCATATTCTAAAATACATGGTTCATGATCACAGCTCAATTCGTCTGATCTAGTGCTTGAACTTTTTATAATAGTCCATTTTCCAAACATCTCATTTTCATTTATTTAGTTAGAAACACCAATTTTCTATAAAATTCAGCACCTTTATGTAAATAATATATTTTTCAATAAGTAAATAATATATTTCATTATTATTTTCTTCTCTCTGCTCCCCCCCCAATCTGCTTAAAAATAATTTTCCTTTATCTTAGTTCATCTAAATAATTATCTCTCTGTCTTCTTTATTCTTCTGGTCTATTGTACATAGCAACTTGTTAAACAATCTGCATTCATTATAGATATTGGCTATGACCAAAATGAAATAATGGATTAAGAGTTTAGTGGCATAAATAAATGAAAATTATCTAAAGTATCAAAAAATTTGGTCACTAAATTTGAAGAGACTTTTATGTTTAACACAAGTGGTAATGGAAAACCTATTTTTAAAGTAATAAAGTAGCTTCTAAGTTTATGTTTTAGTTGTGCACATGCCAACTTAAATGCGGAAGATCCTGATTTATACCTAGAGAAGAAATTAAATAGGTTTATGCCCAAGAATGTTTATGATTGTTCAGTAGTTGTTTATGAAAAAGTTAAGAAGTATATCAGATCTGAAATATTATACTAGTATTTGGAGACAGTAAAATGTTTCACAGGAAGCTTATTACAGTGATCAAAAGAGAAAGTTGATTGGGGGCTGGGAAGTACTCAAGTGCACATAATAACATGAAATTTTATTTAAAGAATTGGTGTAATAGAAATAAAATTGTGAATATATATATAGGATTAATAAATGAATGCCTTTTTTTTAAAAAAGAAAAGACAAGATGATACAATTGATAGATTCTGCAAAATCAAAAACGAGAGGTATAATTACGCTTTCTGATTCAAATGATATTTTCATTTCAAACTAAATGGATATTATTGATTAAAAATCCCCTATCTTGTGAGAAAAAAAGTCATTAAATACAAAATGTCAAATGCAAATTCCCAAATTAGTTAATATCTTTGATAAGAATACCTTTACTATATACAAACTATCAATTGCATTGTTATGTTATTCAAAATAACATTTGATCCAAGAATCTAATAGGTATAAAAATGAATGCCAGTAGTAAAAAAACACTAATTTTATTTAGGTAGACTTTTGTTGAAGAGGGAAAAAAGAATTGCTCTTTGACTTCTCAGTAATTTGAAACAACTAATACTAATAGGAATAATTTGCAAGCTAGTCATAATGAATCTGATTCTTAAAACTATCATAAATAATTTAATAAATAAAATACATGAAATTATACATTAAAAACTTCATAAAACTTTTTTTTTCAAAATGAATAAATTTTGGAGAGAAGTATTTATTCATGATTAATTAAATTGAAGGAAAATGAAATTGGCAATCAGTTTTTATTAACTAAACTGAACTTGTCAAAATATTTAGAAACATTAGAAGCACATGAGAATCATTTATTGCTCACTCATTTATATCATTTGAAATCATATAAGCTAGTAGAGTATAATTAAAACATGGTATGATATAAAATAGGCTGTGTTGAACCTCACCATTGACACCACAATTTTTAAACATTATGCTTCAAACTATAGTTTTTTTTTTCATATTACCCCAGTAAACATTTTTATTTCAATCATCTATCTCACATGGATTCCTTCTAGATCTTTTACATTCTTTTGGAATCCAGTTTATGACTTTTAATTGCCCATCTATTATCTCATCTAATAATATGATCAGCCCAGTTACATTTCAAACAGGACTAAACACAAAATCTCTTTAAAAGAAATAGGTTAGAATTAAATGAAATGCTAATGTCTATTATATCAAAAAGTTAGATATCATCATTTTTCTAATGTAACAATATTGTCACCATTTTACTGGTTTACACCAACTCACAGTGTGTCTAATTTATAAAAAAAATCACTTATGTTTAATAACTAGTGTTTATAGAGCATGATTATTGAAAAGAAATCAAATTTTCAGAATGATTTGATGAAATTAGCGAATGTGAAAAAAACGTATTTTTAAACCTTAGAGCTTATAGGAGTATACTAATAATCAAACATAAAATTGTCATTCAAAGAAATAATATCATTTGAAGAGTACTTATACTATTATCAGAGAAAAAAATGCTTACATCAGTACCTTCTACAAAATTATGACAAAAGTTAAGATGTATGAATTGTAAATGATTCTTCCTATGGAGAAATCCTTGAACAAGACTTACGTAGTCATAAAGATAAGATTCTGAAGTAACAATGGTATTTATTAATTGTGTAAAATGTCATTGCCAATGTGAGAAGAATTCACCTTGTGATAATAAAATGCAAATCTATATTTTTTTATATATTTTAATTAATCAAATGTAAAAAAATAAAAGTTAAATCTAAATTAAATAAAATTATGCAATTTTTAAATCACTACCCTAATAGTATTGAAACATTAAACAAAACACAAGATTTTTGATTAGCAATATAAATCTAACAATAGACTTGCCCAAGCTGTAGTTTTATTGGTCAATGTAAAATCCAAAATTAATTAAAATGAAATTTTACTTCTCTAAAATTGAGATGCTAAACTAAATTATGTTAAGAGGGTGGTGATTAATGATAAATCATCATTAATGATAATTATTGCTTGTCTAGTTGTTTTAAGTGACAAAACTAACATAAATACATGCAGCACTGAAAATTAATTTATAACTTTCAAATTCCAATATGTTAACCATTATCAATTTGCTATATGATCGATTTTAAAATGTAAAGATATTATAAAAATAAAGCAACAAATATTTGGAATGTAAGATAAATTTGAAACTTAGTATCTTTTTAACCTTATGATTCTATAGTTATCTGTATGATGGATTAGATATAGATTTATTTTTGATAGCAAGAAGTACATTACTTTATATTACTTATAAATAATTGAAATAGCCATTACTTATTAATAATAATTTTACTCAGCATTTAGATATTACAAAATACTATACAATATATATTTTAACTTTTTTTTTTCTGTACAAATGGTTAATTTATATGGATGTATTGTATATTATTGTATCATTGTTTTGTAACAATTTATGAACATTATTGTAATTTTGTAAATATGTGAATATCATTTGTTAAAGAAATATTAAAACAAAAAATTTAAAGATTAAATGCTTTTAAAAAACTTTATTTATAATTTCCCCATTTGTATATATACAAAGCCCTTTACTTAAAAAAAACAACTATTTATTCCTTCCAACTTTCATTTCTCATTCTCTTTTTGTTTATAATTTATCATCATAACTTACTTTTATCTTTATTAAAACTTATTTTTCATCCAAACCCTATTCCCCAACATTCTCTAATTGCTTTTCAATATTTATGTCTTGTAAAAATATCAAAAACAATTTTGGAAGTAAAGGATATTTCTGGTTCATTCCCATTTTATTTTTTACCTTTTTTGAATTGAAGTGCATTAATTATGATACACTCATTCATATTATATATTTTTATAAAGCATTGTTTTGGAGAACTTTATTATACTAATAACATAAAACTATTATTTGAAAATGTATTACTTATATAAATATACATTGGAGGAGTGCATATAAAATGTATTATTTTAAATGAATCTATCATATTTAAATTAACAAATTTTTAAAATTTGAAGTTTTGATGAGAAATGTTAAAATATCCTAATGAACAATAGATTTTATCTAAATATTTAATAGAAAGTAAATAAAACTATTATCAAAATACAGATTTTCACAGACATTTTTCAAAGCTGTAAATAATATATGTACATTTGTCTAATGTTAAAGTTTTGGATTACTCAATCTATGGTTGCAGAAGTAAAAAGTCACGGGTAATATTAGTGAGATTATTTTCAGTTAATATTCAGCTTTGCCTAAATTTTTGATTTTGGGTAGAGGTTTTTTTTTTAAACACTAATGTAATTGGTTTCTCAGGATTTGAATATAGAAGGAAACTGATCTGCAAGTTTATAAAAATTTAACTTGCATGACTATTTGTTTGTTTTATTGATGAATTCTGCAATTAAAATAATATTTCTGCAAAGATTTGTAAATTGGCTACAGACATATGTAAAGATAATTTATATATATTTGAATTGATCTAAAATCTAGCCATATTGTATATGATAATAAGAAAAAATATTTTGTGATTGCAACATTTATGAAAAGGCAATTAGACAAATGCATAGTTGCAAATTAAAAGTTGCTTTATGCAATGAAATATAATATAGTTTTTGTATAAATTATTTAATCTTACAAAGTTAAAACACTTCGTTATATAATCCAGATAAGTAGGCTATCTGTCTGAAACGATTAATTTTTTTTTACATTTGATATACATATTTTATACATTACCGAAGTTTCTCTAAGTTAAACAGTTTAAATTGTTCTCTGGATAGAAATTCAAAGATAATGGTTTGGAAGATTTTAGTAACTAGTGTTATTTTTTTTTAGTTCAAGCAATTATTATAGATGTATATGGAAAAATACTAGAATATGTAAAATTTTAGCAATTAATATTAAAACACGCTGATTATTATATATAAATTAACTATCAAACAGTGTTTAAGCAGATAGTTTGGGTTGAATTTACTAATTATGTATTACGGATGATTGGATTGAGTGTATTTTAGACATTATTTGAGTAGTTAATTTAGTTATTATTGCCAGCATAGCAATATGCACATTTGAATTATATATATATGCAGTATATGATAAAAAAAACAGGAACAGTAATTCATTTTATTTATTATATTTAATTGCTTTGGATACAGTGACAGAAAACTATAAAATTGAAAAAGCTTTTTTCATTCTTAAAAGGTTGGGGAAAAAAAAAGAAATTTATTAAAATGGCTTATAGCAAGTCATTACTACTTGGAAATTTGTATTGTACCCCTTTTTTTTTTTTGCATATTTAAACAAAGCATAACTCTCCATACAGTATTGCCACCCTGTGCTAACCAGAGTAATCAATGAATGCCAGAAGGCTTGTGCATAAAATCCCTATCTAATGCCTACTCATCCAATATCCCCAGACTAGTTTCTGGCTTGTGGCCTTCGTCAGTGAGGAGCTTTGGATCTGAGAGCGCTGCACCTAGATCTTAGGATCTAATGCAACCCCCCAGCACCCACCTTTTATCTCTACTTAACTACAAAACTATGAGAATGAAATTGAAAACACAAAAATATTTTCAATCTAAGCTCAATAGCTTATATAGTCATATGGGTCTGAACTCAGTTCAGCACCCATACATTTTGGTGTCTTTGGAGGATTGCATTAGATCCTAAGATCTAGGTGCAGTGCTCTCAGATCCAAAGCTCCTCACTAGTCTGGTTTGCATATTTAGTTATTAACTTGATATCAGTCATAAGTATTGAGCATAAAACTTGTTGATTACTTCTCAAAAGGTAAAAAAAATCTGTGTGGAGTGAAATACAATTATTTGCAAGTCATTAGTGCAATCTATTTACTAAGAATGTTGCATTAAAATATTTCCAGACTTATCTTGCATTCATTGCACATGGAATAATTTAAGTTCCTTCAAAACTATTGATCCCAAGCTTTGTGACTTGAAATTCTAAGCAGATACTAACCTTAATGTTAAATGCATGTTTTATTATACTACTAAACACATTTGTGGCAATTAATGTGACATAAATTGAAAAAAGTTTCATTAATCCATAAAATATTTTTTAAAATCATTGGATTATTTTCAGTTTTATTCAGTATGATGATACAGAATTCTTATTACTTGTCTGGATCATTTTCTTTTAAATGAATTGATTTTGGTCTATAGAGTTTTAAATCTATAAATTGCTGAATTCTAGATTTGTGTAATGTTAAATTCTGTTGAAACTTTTTTTTTAGACTTTGGTTAAGCATTTCAACAACAATTTGTCTTATAGTCCTCAGTACAAATGATTTTAATGTGATTTATTTTAAATACATTAAGAGTGAAGCTTTGATACAAAACTTGTCATAGATGCCATTAATTAATAACATTTTGTGATTAGAATATCATGTTTCATGCTATTTTTTAACAGTTTTTGCATTTTATTCCAAGCTTGCAGGCATTCAGTGATGACCTGAAAGATATAACAAAAGTGAGCCAACCAACACTGTACTATTCCAAATTATAACTTAGCTGGCAATAAGAAAAAGAAAGCAGGAAATTTATCCAGTGATAATTCATAAGTACCAGACACTAATTTCACAAACATATATATATATTTTTTCAGGGTACAAATGAGAAAAATTTATAACAGTAGCATAACAAAAACAATATTAATATAAATATTAGCAAAACAAAGTTAAAAATAATGAAT
Organism: Epiperipatus broadwayi; assembly: GCA_028023455.1. NCBI lineage: Eukaryota > Metazoa > Onychophora > Udeonychophora > Euonychophora > Peripatidae > Epiperipatus > Epiperipatus broadwayi. The sequence goes on from JAQFVV010000607.1 coordinate 196,908, forward strand.
CATTGATTTAAATAATTATTTAAATCTTTTTTATAAAATTTCTCAATAAATACATTTTAAATACATCTAGCATTTAAACTGGCTTTTTAATAACATGAGTTCTACACATTTTATTTTCATATTTCTATTTTAAATCAATACATGGTCATCTATGAGACTACTTCACAGTTCTTTATAAATAGATATCATCTGTGTTAAATTATACACATTAAATACATGATATCTTGAATTTTTCTCATTTAATCATCTGTTACCAGATCAGTAAAAGACCTTTATTTTAATCCTAGAACTTTTTATGTATCAAAAATGTGAATAAATTATATAAAACAAGTTTGAGGACTTGAAAACTGTACTACTGTGAGCCTTGTATATACTATAAAATACATGTGACCCATCATAGTTATTAAAATTATAATCTTAAACAGATCCTGTGGATTGACATAAAACAAACTATCATCCATTCATGTTAACTGTAAGTAAAAACTGTAATGTTATGAAATTGCTACAGTTAAAAAGAAAAACCCAGGCTCATAGTGTTTTATAGATAGATTCTTAGGCCAGAAAACGGTCTGATTATTAAATTTAAAAAAAAAATCTCCATATTAAGATTATACTTAAATAATAAATGTACTCTGTAATTAAAATGTGATAGTTCACTCACATTTATTAATCCATCTGTTTTTTAAGAACATTTTTAGAGATTAAAAAGAGAAAACATCCACTATATTATCATAATTCAGAATTCAGAATATGGCTATTATATAACATCTTATATCTTAGTTAAATAATGAGCTAATGGAAGGCTTTTAAATGCTTACCTTCATAATATTATAAATTGTAGCTATCTAATGTATTAATTACATAATTGATTATTGTATAATAAAAATAATGTAAGAAATTTTAGCGTGAACCCAAATATGTCCATTCCATATGTTCTTGTCATTGCAGCTGTTATTACTGATTATTCATGTAGTATATGAACATGGATGGGCTGTTCACCAACACTCATTAGCCAGCGTGGTGAGTTTATTGACTTTTTACTTCTGCGTTTAAGATCATCAAGAAACACCATGGTCTTCTCAGTTGCATAAGGCAGAATAAATGTGTGTGAATGAAATTTTTTTTCTAATAGATGAATACAATCATGACAGACAAAAATAAATCATGGTCCTTATTCCCAAGAGGCAATAAAGTCACCAGCCAAGGCAGAGGTTGGTGGCTAAAGGTGGAGAGGGTTAAGAATACCATGATTGCGAACCCAGGCTGCCATTTGATGACTTTATTTAGGTACTTACAACTGCAGATCACTAGAATTCTAGTGAAGGAAGATTGCAAGAACTAACTATCATATTAAATGAGACATTATTGGACTATGTGAAGTTTGAAGAAAAGGTGAAGAGACATTTGATTTAAAAAATGGACATGCACTCTACTACAAAGGTACAAATATTGGAAGTATAAGTGGAGTAGGATTCATTATAAATAAAAAATAGAATAACAACATTGTGGAGATTGATGGATTATTGGACAGAGTGGTAAGATTAGTTATTCAACTTAATAGCAGATACCAAACGCAGAGAATTCAAGTTTATACCTCAATAAGTTCTCATAGTGATGAAGTAGTAGAAGATTTTTATATGGATGTACAAAAGGTTTTTTATCAGAGTAAACAACATTTTAAAATTGTTAAAGGAGACTTTAATGCTAGAATTGGTAAACAAATGAAAGATGAAAGTGCTGTAGGCAAATTTGGTTATGGTAATAGAAATGAGAGAGGACATAGATTTGTGGAGTTTGCAGAAAAAAAACAACTTTATATTATGAATTTTTTTTCTGAGAAAAATGTTAAAAGGAAATGGACATGGAAGCATCCAAATGAAGGTACAGCAAAATTGGATTATATTTTGACTAATAGAAAGTACATAGTTTAAGATTGTAGTCTTTAATAATGTCATAACAGAAAGTGAACATTGATTAATAAGATATAAGATACATATTAATGCAAAACTAGAGACAAAAAATTTATTAAGAAAAACAATATTTATAGTTGATATTCCTAATTTTCAGAAACAGTCTAATGAATTTAAATTAGTACTTGCAAATAGTTTTCAATATTAGTATAGATTTTGAACATGATTCAGATTTGAATGAAATTAATAGCAAAATAACAGATACATTTTATTAAAAAGTGCAACAAAGATAGCTGATAGAAAAAAACAGCAATTGACCAATAAAATTTTTATTGAGACGAGAGAATTTATGAAGAAAAGAAAGAATATGAAGATTTATAAAAATGATGCATTAAGAAGGATTGAATGTCTCGGAAATTTTGTAAAATCGTATGAAAAAGAGTTGATAATGATATAAGAAAGTATAATTGTGAACTAGTGACGAAAGTTGTAGAAGTGAATAAAATCTCAAGAGTATAAAACAACATTTTGGTATTAGTAGGAAACATATCTGCATTAAGAAAAAAGATGGAACTATTACTAAAAAGAAAGATGACATCATGAAATAGGTAGAAGAGTTCTATCAAGAATTATGTAGTAATAAAGAACACGTACCTCCTACATCTATTATATCTTCTGATTTGCCCAGGATTTAAATGAAGAAATGGGACATGCAATTAAATTTATGAAGGGAAAAAACTCCAAATAATGATGGAATTATAATTGATATATTAAAGAAAGCAGGTGAAGAAATAGAAAAAATTTTGGCAATGTTATATACCAAATGTCTAAATGATAACGATAGACCAGATGATTGGAAGAATAAAGTATTAATATTTAAAAAAGATGATAAAGAAGATATTAGAAATTACAGACCTATCAGTCTTTTATCAGTTTTATACAAATTTTTTTACAAGATAATTACAACTCATCTATTGAGCACATTGGATTTCAACTAACCAAAAGGGGAAGTTGGATTTGTAAATGGTTTTAGTAAAGTTGATCATATCCAAATATTGAGAGAAGTTATAGAAAGGACCAATGAATATGAGTTGTCATTATGCTTTAGATTTGTAGATTATGAAAAGGTATTTCTTCAGTGATTACAGCATTGGATTTTCAAGATATAGTTTCAGAATATTGTCATATTCTGAGGAATATTTATAAAAATGCAACAGCAACAGTTAGATTACATAATGATATGACGAAGGTTAACATTTAGAAGGTGTAAGATAGGGTGATTCCATATCTCCAAAACTTTTTATAGCAGGGCTGCAAGAAATATTTTGTGAATTAAAATGGGAAGCTAAAGGAGTAAAAGTAAATAGAGATTATTTTTGTCATTTAGATTTTGCAAGATTATGTAGGTATTTTTGCAAATAATGCTTTAGAGCTTCAGGAAATATTGCAAGAGTTATCAGATGAAAGTAAGAAAGGATTAAAGGTAAACATTAAAATGACTAAAGTAATGTTCATTGGATTTTCTCATAAGATAAAAATAATGATTGATTATAATGAGTTAGAAGAAATTAACAACTACAAATTCTTAAGTCAGATTATTATTTCAGATGGAAATATAATGGATAAAATTAATCGTAGAATTAAACTCGATTGGGAGTGCTTTTGATAGAAATAACTTAATGTTAAAAGAAAATATGCCTATGTGTTTGAAAAGGAAGGTTTTTAATAAATGTGTTTTACCAGTTCTTATGGATCTGAGACTTGGACACTTAATAGAAGAGCAATACAGAGACTTCAGATCACTCAAAAAATTATGGAGAGATGCATGTTAAAAGTAACAAGAAAAGATCGAAAATACAATGCATGGGTAAGAGAATAAATAGCTGTTACTGACATTATTGAAAGAATTAAGTCTGAAGTGGAGTTGGGCTGGACATTTTGCTAGAAGAGATAATAGATGAACAATTGAAATCTTAAACTGGATTTCAAGAGAATATAAAAAATCCAGAAAGAAACCACATGTGAGATGGATGGATGAAATAAGAAAGTATGCAGGGATAATGTGGGGAAGAGAGGCTAGAGATCAGAAAGATGGATTAAATTTGGAGAGATCTTCATCCTGCAATGTACTGATAATAGTTGATGATGATTTGTCAGTTAAACTAAAAAAAAAAAATTCTTAAAATTAACATGCTCGTTATTGATTAAATGGTTTACTTTTGTGAAGATTAAATGTACATACAGACACTTATTTTGTATTATATTTTAGATGCTATTAGAAAAAAGAATGAACATTAATGATTAGTTGTAGAAATATATATTTATATGTTTGTATAAAGTTTGGATCATGAGCTTTATTCATAATCCTTTAAAGATTAATGCTGATTTTAATTGTTGCTAATGTTCATTTAAATTTTTTTTAGAATAATGGATATTTAAATTTCATAGATTTTCTTAGTAGCAAAAATGAAACTTTGTGATTTAAGACGTTTTAACAGTTAGCAGAATTGAGAAAAAAATTCATTTTCTATCAGTTCAGTATGGTAAGATTCAATATTAATTGTATTCTGATAGTAAGAAAGTAATTTTATCAGACTGGCCAGAACTGATTTATAAAAGTAGGATAAAAATATATAATTTAGAGATTTATAAGATAAAATGATACCAAAGGGAAGTGCTATTTTAGAATTTCATAAGCAACTTATATGATGTACAGATTTTTAAATAAGTTCTCAGCAAGCTAGATATTTAATGAATGTGAAAATATGTTACAGAAATATTTACATATTTGTCAGATGTATTGATTAGTTAGTTATTTTTTCCTAGCTTTGACATAAAATAAGGTTCTACAAAAAGAATCTTGACTTGAAACCTGTTGATGAAGTTCATTTAAAGATAACATTAATTTATTGATGGAGAAATTAGTGATTCCAGATTACTCCTGCAAGAACTACTGATATAAATATTTTTGTTTAATGCTACCTATAGCAAATATGTTATTAGCATTATAAATTTATTTTGTATTGTAATCATACAGATTATCTTATTCTGCATTAAGTATTGAAAGAATAGACAGATTAAAATTATAGTGGATGAAAAAAACTCATTCATCTGTTATTTAATAAAATTTGCAAAATAATATCTTTGCTCTTTCTTTATTCTGCTCTTTTGAGCATTTTTATGTGACCATCATTTACATTATTGTATTTAAATTTTTTTATTGATCTGAAATCTAAAGGGGATGGAAGTTTTTTGATTACTGAATTTTACTTATTTTAAAAAACTGAATTTGGGTTTTAAGAAAATGTTATTTTATTTATGGTTTAGATAGACATGTACACATAGTATATAATGGCACACCAACAAATACTGGATAGTTAATGTAAATGACATTAATGAACATTTTTATAAAAGTCTCCCAGATTCTCTTGAATTTATAATATATAAAGCAGTCTGAAATAAATAATAAACAGTTAATGTAAATCACCATTAAGTCTGAAGAATAATGGAAAATTTTCGATACCATTGGAATCTTTATTCAAACATATCATCCTCTGCCATTGCCAACGTGGTATGTATATATATATAATTGAATAGTTTTTTTCTTGGGGTCTCGTAAGAAGTTTGAACATTAGAAATAACAGAGTAGAATCTTAATCTCCAGATTCTGCCATTATATCACTGCATCAAATGAGGCAGGGCATTTGCATCCTGATAATTCAACAATTTTCAATATTTAATTGGAGAATGTAAAGTTATTTTAAAGTATGCTTTTTATTTAATGGTATCTTGTTTATATACATATTACCTATATTTGGGTTGATTGCTTATTGTAAGATAGTTTTTAAATTAAAAATAAAAAATATATTTGCTTTACATGATAGAATCCAATATCAGGATTTATACTTGATTTAAATTGTATTTAAATTAAAACATGCTCTAAAACAACTTTATATCCTGCATGGGGTCTTAAAGATTGTTATTCTATATAATGTCTGACTATAATTAGATTGAAGAATAATAAGACTGTGCCTATATTAAAATTATTTTACACAAAGTCTTTCTGTTATTTTTGACTTCTAAAAAATATTTATTGACAGCATTTATCATGAGCTCTTCTAACAATTTAGTTAATCCATTTCATCATTATATATTACATATTGTTTATTTAAATATTTTATGCACATATGTATGTAAAAAGATTTATAATTCTTGCAATTTTTTTTTAATTAGAAGAAATCAAGAATGATACCCAGGCCTTCACGTGAGTATTATAATTTTTTAAATTTTTGTATATATTTATTTTTTATATTTAAAAGAGAAAATAGAAAATTTGCATTCATTTTCACATATTCATATGTAATGCAGTTCTTAAAAGATTTGGCTTACATTACCAATTTTTTTAAAGCTCTTAAGTTTTATTAAAAAGAAAAGCAATATAAATTCCTGGAAAAATAAAATAAATTTTTTTGATAAAAATAAAGAATGGTTAATATATTTACTAAGATTTGACACAATCTCTTAAATGTTTCAAGAATGTCTGATGGTGTGGAGGTTATTACAACCCCCCTACATATTACATATTGGAGTGCAGGTGTGCCTGCACATATATTAAAATATAGATAACATTTATAAATTCTCTATAAAGAGTAATAAGTTTTAAACACTTTCATATCTACTTAATATAATGCAATTTCTTCTTTTATTAAATTCTTTAATCAAGACTGATGGTTTCTACTGTTTAACAGTCTTCTTTAGTGCTATAGCTAGCATAGAAAAGATAATGGAAGAAATTTTTTTTTTTTTTTTAATAATAGTATATTTGCTGATTTTATTGTAATATAAATTTCGTATAGCAGCAATATTTCTTTATTTGAGCAGAACAATGATAATATTTACATTATATTCACTTATTATATATATATATTAGTACTAAGGGATGTGTTTTAATTTTAGTTTGATATTTTCTTTTTATTTATTTAACACAATAATTTTCATCATTTAGATTCAAAATATATATAAATATTTATCTAACTAAATGCAAACCTAGTACTGAAACTATCACTGCTATATAGCTAGAAAAAAATTATTACTATATTCTACTTCAATGAATATGTTAAATAATGAAATACTTTTCCTCAAAATTATTTCCACTGTTATATGCCTAAGAGTTTTTTTTCTCAGTTATGAAAGCTTTTATTCATCAAAAAGACAAAATACACAACAGTTAAAAGGTTTACAAAGAGATGACTACATGGCAAAATGAAATTCAAGTACAATATGATGAGGGGGAAGGGGATACATATGAAATGGGAAGGGGATATGGAAAGGGGGTGGTCTTTGGTAAGGAGCAATGTTGATAGACTTGGTTGCCCTGGTGGATTAATAGGAGGATCCATATATGACATAAACTTTGAAGGAATTGCTATATGTTAAGTTTTTAGAGATTTCAGGGATGAATGGGGAGGTTTCTGAATTATGCTTAGATGCAACAGGCTGATTTTTATCCTTTGTAGATGAGTTACTTTAGTTTTCTCTGTTGTACTTGATTCTTTGGTGATGATGTTTTTAGTCAAGTTTTGTTTGAAATTCGATTTGGATAAACTTTGGGTGATTTTGAAGATTGTAGTTCATGTAGTTTAGGACTCTGCACATATTTTCCACTAGGGGCAGTGGCTATCTTTAACCCGTTTGAAAGAATGAAAAGTAAAATGAAGAAAACAATTTTGAACTGGAAAAATTAAATATATTGATATAAAAGCAAAAAAAGCTACTGGAAATGCCTAAGAGTTTATCTCATAATGTTAATATTATGTAATTATATATTTTTTCTTTTATATGTATCATCTTTCAGAAAATTATTTATCATGTTTGTTTTTCTACTAAATCCTATGCTAAGTTTTTTATACACATTCTTAGTCATGCAATTATAATCTGTGATATTTTTCATCTTCAGGCTTTTTCTACTTTTTTTTCCTCGACTATTTTCTATTAGAATAGCTTATGTAGACTTTGATATCTTGGTAAATTTCTTATAAATTTAGCTTATTTTAAATCATTCCTAAAAGCTTTCTTTTTCTTTTTGTGACTCTTTGTCATTTTCATTCATTTTATATTTGTTTTATAGCAATTCAAGACATTCTCTGAATTCTTCAAATCATCCACATTTTCAAAAGCTTGCAATCTACTTTTGGAATAACTGCTAATAGATCAGGCTTTAATTTTGTATAATTTTGAAATTTTTATATTTTATAAGAAAGTTTTTTATATATTTGTAATAAAAGGTTTTGCCATTCAATTCTAAATGTTTTTTTTATCTGTCTTTTCATTATAACTAAATCTTTGATAACTTAAACAAGAAAAAAAGTTCATTCCAAAAGTATATTAATAATTTTTTGAAAGTTAAAATTTCTCATATATACATGCTAATATTCTTTCATTGATAATCTATACTTTGTCACAATTTTTTTAAAAAAAAAAAACTTTTTTGCTCAAATATTTTATCATTTTTTAGTGTTATCATGACAATACATATTTATTTTAAAGATTTATTTATTTAAAAATGAAATCATTAAATAAATAATAAAATTTAAGTGAATATGTTTATTTTTATCTGATTTTTTTTTATATGTGTATTTGTTAATAGTCAGGATGTACGGAATGCTTCATCTGCATTACCTTTACCTAAAGCCAAAGCTAATTTTATTGAAGCTGATAAATATTTTCTTCCTTTTGAATTGGCTTGCCAGTCAAAGTGTCCTCGTATTGTTGTTACTGCCCTCGATTGTTTGCAGGTAAAATTTTAAATGATTTTTTTTTTTTTTGTGTTATGTTATATATATATATATTATAATTAATGGGTTGCATTGTAGGATGAAATAACAATTAGAGGTTAAAGTGTTCTAATTGCTGTTCTATCAGATATACATATATATTATAACACCACCGATATCTTTTAAACCGCCATTGTAGGCTTTAACCCGTAGCTTCGAATGAAGATATTTGTGAGCATGGTTTGATTCCATCTCACACGCCAATCTTACACGTGGATAAGAATTATCTCATCGAAAACGTAAATAAGGGTTCTGGTATGTATATCTATTTATGGTAGCGCACCGAACCAGCTCAATCTCAGGGTTTGGGGACGATAGTCTAACTAGAGAATAAAGCTAAAACAATACCTAACTGAGTCTTATATGTCTATTATTATGTACGATAGTTTATCTGTTATAAATCCATTAATCTAACCCGGATCTTATCATAAAATTTATTCTATTTACGACTATACCCATTACCAATAAATCCCATTTATACACGCATATAAATATATTAATATTCAAGCGCACAGCCCATTTATTCTGATACACACATATATAATTCATACACGCATCAAAATAGTGCAATTATACATCAGAGCTGTTTATTTAATGTTGTTATTTTATTTAATTTTAAAAGAGACTTATTATAGTAATTAATATTGAGGTAACACTAGTTTCTTTATTAAGACACATTCACTGAACATATATTTTTGTGCCACGTCAATTTACCTTAGTTCACGCGATCAAAGACAAGTCCGCATTTATAACTCTCCAAGAATACTGGTCTGGTAGATATAACGGATGGCGAACAGTTCCAATAGGGTATATCGAATAGCTTGTCCCAGAGGTGGAGTAGGTGATTCACTCGCTTTATGAAAGGGTCCAATTTTCAAAGATCTTTCGTCACCATTACACTTGATGAAACAAAATTTCTTTATTTAATAACGCAGTTCGTAAGTCCGCTTCAGGTGAGTTCCACGACAAGTGTCCACTGGGCCGATTAACGAAACTTGCACTATAGAATTACCCCGACATTTTTGGGTGGGAAAATATTAATGACTTCTTAAGAAAAAAATTACACGTCCACCCAATCTGTAGTTCAAGCCGCGTCTCCCTTTTTTTCTATCTATATCTCTCCTTTCGAGCACAACAAAAAGTTCTTTTGTTTTCACTTTTAACTTTGTAAAATTTTCTCTGTGTATCCGTACGCCACTGACCAGTTCTTCCATTGTTCTTCAAAAATACCCACTTGACCAGTTTTCAGACTTCTCGACGCCAGTTATTGACTAAACTGCCTACAGCAATTGATTCATTTCTATTTCTGTCCTCATATGTTCAAGAGATTAATTAACAAAAGAAAACACGTGTTACCGACAATATTATTAAAACTTTAAAAAAAAACTTAACGGATAAAATATATACGAATAATCAATTACAATTTATACAGCTCTATATATAATTGATTGTAACCATCACCGATAATACATACGCATATTGTACACTATTTACATATGCATACACACATAACTTTCGCACTCCTTGTAACAGGATTCGAATGACTATTTACATATATATCTTTTCGCATATAATCGCTCCATATCAACACTCTCAATTAGCACTATTGCCTTATCTCTTGTATTCGAACCCCGTCTGTTACAATTTATATATATAGTTATTTATTGAAAAAAAAAAAACAGAAAAAAAAACATTTTGTTGATTATTTTATGTTTTAGCTAGCCACATTATGAACTACTATCCCATTAAACCGATGGAGACTAATTTTTATATGCAGGATTTCCTACACAATTTTTTTTTTTAATTGGTTAAGTTTGCTTCTGATACTAGAAGTTCTATCATTGATGAATCTATATGATTGGGTCCATTGCTGGAATTGTTAACCATTTTTAAAATTTCTTGATCAACCAACTGTGTTGCTTGCCAGATTAAATATCACCAGTACATAAAAAATTTTTATTATGAAGAAAAAAATTCTGATTAATGCAAGTTAAATTACTGATATATCAATAATAATGTAATGTTCAATTTATAAGTTAATGATTGATTTGGTTTTTATAAATATTTTATGTTACAGATTTATAGCCCATACTTTTCATAAATATGGTGGTAAGAGTAAGGTAAAATTTATCATTGTTTTAATAATTCACCTTATAAGAATTTTGACTTACGTTTTCTGAGAATTAAGTTGGTTATATATCATAATTGAAGATGCCAATTCAATGCTATCTTTTTTCAGGTCACCACTTTTTTGTGTTTTTTCTTTTTTTCCCCACAAAACTAACAGTTTTAGATAAGCAAATTTATTTGTAATATAAAAATTAAATTTGTCAATTTTTTTTAATTTTTGGGAATATCAATAGAATCTTAAAAAAATATTAACTATGGTTAATCACAATTAAATATATGGATAAACATATGAAAGTTAGATGCCACATGGCAAGAAATAATTGCCCTGCATAGCTGTATGAATCATAGCTGAGATCTGTTACTTCAAATGATTGAACTTTTTATAAACTCCTAAGCATTAAACTATTTAATTATTATTATTAAATATATCTATGCTTATTATTTTTTTTTGATCTGCAAAATATTTAAAGATGCTTATAGGTCAGCTCTGGAAATTAACCACTAAAATCATTTCATCCTGATGAAATTAGTCTGTAATTGTATTATCTTTAGAAATTATGTTCACATAGATTGATTCTGATTGTTAACAATATACTGTTGAGAATATTGGATTTTTATAAATTGGTGCATGATGAGACTTAACATTATTAATGAATGGAGTTAATTTGGTAGATTTTATTTTTATATACAGGCGGTCCTAATTGGTTCCCGAAATGTGTATGAAAGTTGAAATGTACGAAACTAGAGCAATATAAAAAAAAAAATCAAAAAGTTTTTTTAAAATATTTATTTTATGATGAGGTGTATAAACATGTACATAAATAACACTTTATTGATTAGTATCTGGTGTTCTCTTTATAAATTTATCAAGAGATAATTGGATTGTACTCTTCTTGGCACTTACAGATTAGTTCATACACCAAGATTGATTATGGATAATTCCAACCAATAAAATTCATTATATATATATCACATTGTACCGGTCAAAATAGTATGCTCACTTAACAAGATTCAAATCCTAAGCAAAAGTACCTCGAATCCGATCATGCTCGAGATACACAGGTCTGGAGCAATCCTGAATTCTAACCTATTTGCCTATTCTTCGAATCTCTGACCCAATGAACAACAATTCTGATGACACAGTAAAATTATTTTAAATCCGTGCCCATAAGCAAAGCGGTAGAGCATAAGATCAGACTGATGATGATGATTGAGATTGGAGTAGCCCAGGAATTACACTTATTATAGTTATATTTATTAATGCTAAGCTCTTAGCTAAAGAAAATAGTTCTAAATATTAACTAGAAAATAATAATTCAAAAACAAACCAGGATTTACATGAAATTATATATATATTTAATAAATATAGAAAACGCATATATATGTTACAAAATTGCTTCACGCTTGGAGTGATCTTATACATTTTGAAAACTTGGGATTTGTTTTATAAAATCCCCTTTACATCAATTATTTCATGAATATAACTTTAGAGAATGTGTTATAAGTTGTGCGGGGTTGATATGCCAATTTACAAATGTTCACAAAGAAAATGCTGTGGATGTACAAAACAATCTACAAGATTGGAACAGATTCGGATTACAGAAAGATACATGATGATTTAACATTAATCATTTTGACAAATAAATGTAAATATAAGGTCTCAATCATTTATTTACAATCTTAAAATCATTACATATGTTTGATAGGCATTGTTTGGACATAGCGTCTTTAGAATAAGTATACATAAGAAACAAACAATGCGCAATATTTACGAGAATAAATTATACAAATTGATTTACGTCTCTGGGAATCGATAACGCTTTTTTTAATGAAAGCAGTTTTAAGATCAATATACTGAATGTATTTTACGAAATGAATCATTATCTTTAACACATCATTGCGACTTACTAAGATTAGACGGACGGATGATCAAATTCAAGAGCAAATTAACGGTACTAGCATACAATAACGAAATAAGGCCTCATGGCGATTGGATATTTTATCATTTAAAAGAATACTTGAGACGAACTTAGATTTGATATGTCCGCGCATTCTGGCGGAGCGATATCGAAGGAGAGGCTGAGTTTGAGACCCCAGATCATTATGTACTGCCATCCGCAGCACATAATCCTCATAAACCTTACGTTCCACAGAGAGAGTCTCTGATTACGAACGATTTTGAAAAGTAGGACGGGAGCTTCAAGCTTTCGATGTCCCCAATAACAAAACGATCAAGAAATGGAAAAGATAAAATATCAGAATAAAGGAAAAGGTATACCAGCAACGTTTATATAATTTTATAATATTATTTAAAGTTTGGAAATGGTCTAACCTCTTGTGCAATAATCTGTTTTCAATTCTGAGTCATTTAACTAATCATAATGAATAATAACGCTTCTATTTATAATATTATTAAACTAACAACATTTATATTTAAAGAATCGATTCCCAAATACGTATTAACTGGTAGAATTCGCCCTTCAGGCACCAGCAAAAAAAAAAGGAATGGATTAATTACGTGAAAGTTCACGATCTTTTTAAAATGGAAATTTAAAGACAAATTCAAAGCAGCCAATTTAGCAAAATTCATCCACAGTAAAAGTTTTTAATGTACTTTAAGAATCATGAATTTAAAATGAAACCAAACTCGCGAGAAATTTCTATTTAATATAAAGAAAACTTTATTGATAAGTTTTAAATAACGCCCACCCTTTTTTCAAATAAAACAATTATTTTCCCCCTTACTTGCGAATTTAGCGATTTTGGCATATTAAAGAAAATAGATTATATTTATACATTAAACAAAATACATAAAATCTTAATGGAATTGCACACATTTATATATACAATTTAATTAAGCGTGAAAGGTAAGTTAAAATATATGATATTAATAAAAGATTACTGAGAGAGAGTTTAAAAGCAAAATTAGCAGAAGCTTATAAAATAATATATAAATTATGATATGAAAGTTGAACTATAGATTACAAATTACAAAAGTATTGACTTATGAAGGCAGTTCTACGTTAAAAGGTTACCTAAGAAGAAAAAACAGCATAGCGGCATCATTAGCAATCAGCAGTCAGAAGCAATCATGTTGTATGGTCAGCTAGATGGAACATGGCAGTGGCAGGCAGACAGTTCTTCGAGAGAAGAAGAAAAAGGTGCTAGATTCCACTACTCACACTTCATCGCGCAGGACTTGCACCGGCTTCTTAAAGTTAGGGTCTTGAAACGCTGATGAAAATCTCAACTCACTGAAAGATAACTAAAACTGAAAGTCTAAAAACTAACTTCCTTTGTTCTGTGGTTCCTTTTATAGCATTTTAATACCGCCCAGAATGCAATTTCATATACCAACCTTATCTCTATAATCCCTTTAAAAACAACATTTAATTAGCAAATATTTTCAATAGATAAGGCTTGAAATACCATTTTTTAGCTATTTTAAATCATTCGACAACAACTGATAAACGATTTGTTTTCGATCTTAAAATTTATAAATTTTAATTATAGACAACGATCTGACTAGTGATAAAGATAATTTCAGTATTTCAAGCCTTCCCCATTTTTCTTTGTTGTTACATTAAATACACACAGATATAAAAATAATTACAAATATATAAGCAAATGTATTTTCATAGCAATAAAATTATTGCTTTAGTTATAATATATATACGCATCACTCAAACTCCTGTTTCATTTTTATTAAACAAAAATTAATCTTACTAATCTTTCTAATGATTCGGCATACAGTGTGTGAGTGAATAGCATATATTTATAGCAAGGTCTGAATTGCGGATCCCTAGGAGGTTAGTCTAAATGGTGAAACATGAAGCATCGATGATGATTAGACATTGATTGCTTCAGTAATAATTATAAATATTTTTTAAAAAATTACACTTACTATCAGATTTTTAAAAATATATAATCCTGTCCAATAATTAATTTATTAAACTACTAAACATTACATGATCACTCGTCACTGATGAAAGCCACAGGCTAGAAACTGGTCTGGGGATATTATTTAGGGATTTTATGCACAAATCTTTGTGCATTCATTGTTTAATCTGGCTTGCATTGAATGGCACTTCTGCATGGAGAGTTTTGCTCTGTGTAATTAATTTATTAATAAAAAAATAAATAAATTGACATTTAATTGCTTATGACACTTTTGTCCTTCAATTATGGCTAGGAAAATTAAAAAAAAAACAGTTTTTAAAAACATTGAAACTTAACCCTCTTCCTCCATCTTTTGTCATTTTCTATAAACTAAAAAATATTTTTTTCCGTACAACTTTTTATTAAATTTATAGGACAATGAAAAAAGTGGTGGGAGGGATTAAGTTTTAATATTTTAAAAAAGAGATTTTTGTTTTCCTAGCAATAATTGAAAGACAAAAATGTCATAAGCAATTGAATGTTAATTTATTTATTAATAAATTAATTACTAAACAAGATTACATCTGGGTCTCGTTTTATGCGGTAGATAGGTTCCACAAGAAACCCGCATTAAAAAAAATCGCACAAAAATAGACTTAACTTGAAAAACGGGGGATAGGTACTGTAATTTTCAGAATTCGATAAAAGCAAAGCAACAAAGAAAAATTACTTTAAAATTCGCATTAAAAAAATAAGCAAATAAAGTATGACTAATAAAAAATTTCAAATATTTGAAAAAAATTAATACAAGACAAACTTTTTTATTAACTACAGTATTTAATTTTACATTTTTCATACATATTTTAATCATTACCGCTAGCGTTTATTTGTAAACTGGAAAGAAATCAGATTTGATGTGATGTGATGTATTGTAGCTTCTTCTTAAACAAAGTCAAGAATCTCTCAGCAATTATGCGCAGAGAAACCTGTTAGCCACTTTATTTTTATTCGTGATGTGATGTACAATTAGTGCCACTTTCAGTCTTATGCTGTGTTAATGGTTTTCTGTTTCTATATTAAAAAAATGAGATTGCAATCAAAACAAAAAGATTATACATTATCATTAGAAAGATTATTTTCAGTTTATAAAATCTTCGTTTTTATTTTAAAAATCTAAAAGATTATTCTATTATTTATAACAAAATACGTTGTAAAAGTTTAATTTTTTTGAATATTTATTGTGATATTTTTAAATGTAAGTATAAATCTATTATTATTATTATTTACTCATTAGTATAAATAGGTTATTTACATAGAACAGTGTTTCTCAACCTGTGGTACGCGTACCACTGGTGGTACGCGAGTTGCTGGTTGGTGGTACACGAAAAATAATCAATAATGGCGGACATAAAAAAAAAAAAAATTAAATCATAAAAATATCATAGAAACGTTTTTTCCTATAATTCATAAAAATTATTTTAATTAATAATATTATACAGTAAAGTTGTTAATATGTACAGTTGATAACTATCTATTTAATGTTAATGATAAAATTGAAAGTATGATTAAGAAATTAGATTTTTGGAAACAGTAATATATATATAAGTATCGAAAACAATCAACTGGAAGTATTCGAAACTGTACATATTTTTTTGTTTGAAAATAAGGTTAGTCTGTCTCAAGATATACGAGAAAATATAATAGCACATTTAACAGGATTAAAATTGTCTTTCATGGAATATTTTCCAAAACCCAAAAACACAAATGATAATTGAATTTCAAACCCCTTCTATGCAGAAAATTTAGAAAAAGCTACATCATTATCAATAAAAGATAAAGAAAATTTAATAGAATTATTATGTGACAGAACTTTACAAGTAGAATTCAAACGACACAATCTAATTAATTTTTGGTTAAACATTAAAGAATATGAACAACTTTCTGAGAAAGTTCTTAAATTATTATTACCGTTTACTAGTACGTAATTAGTAGGAAGAGCTTTTTCTTCATTTATTTTTTTAAAAAATAAGTATCGAAACAGACTGAACGCAGCTGTAGACTTAAGGGTATACCAGGCATCTTTTGAACCAAATTTCAAAAAATTATGTTGTTTGAAACAAGCACAAAGATCTCATTAAATTTATTTTATAAAAATATTTGATTATGATAAGAAAATATATTAATTGATTTTTTTATAATTTTGTGTTTTTATTAAAACCATTTATTAGTAAATGAAATATGACAAAATAGTAGATAAATAATGAGTCGGATCAAAGCAAATCAATCTAAATTATTTAATTTGAAAGAATGTATCAGAAAAGGATCATACCCAGAAATTAGACTCTCATTAATTCTTGATCATCTATTGTGGATTACTAGATGTAAGCTAGTATTTAATCATCAAAATTTTAATCCTATTAACTTCATGCTGAACAATATAAAGAAAACAAGAACAAGAGATAGCCTGATAACCCCTGAGGTTGTTTTTACCATGACACTGGACATGCTGGATTTATCCTCTCCATAGCCCAACCAATAGCAAGATGCTCCGAAAAAGAGAAAACGGACTCAAATTCGAGAAAACCAAATGAAGGAATGAGAAAACACTTTGAACAAAATATGTACCAAATAACCTTTAATGTAATAATGTAATCTTTAATAAATTATTTTGGAAAAAAATATGAAACTTTGAACAAACACATACATATAAATATGTTCCCGTGAGTTTATAATTTCAACGAGTTTATAATCTGGCATGACGTTTAGGCGTGTTTCAGTATAATTTGTTTCATTATGAGATTTAAATACATACATGGTCACCCTATAATATTTATAATGCAAATAAAATAACACACTCGCAATAACAAATTTCACGAAATACAATCATTTTTACGAAGTGGTACAATTTAGCATGATGTACTACCAAGTGTTACGCGAGCCAAAAAAGGTTGGGAAACGCTGACATAGAAGATAAAATTCTAAATACAGTTTCAGGCCATATTCACGTTAGCTGTTAATATAATGCTAAATTTTTGGAAAAAAAAAAAAAAAAGTATTTCAAGTGAAAATAAGTTATTAATAATTTAAATTTCTTGATATCTAATAAATATAGTGAAATATGAATGATATTAAGAAGAAATATGAATTGCATAACTTCAAAATCGCATTAAAATAATTCACATAAAACGAGACCCAGATGTATATGTTTTTAAAAAAATCTGATAGTAAGTATAACTTTTTAAAAAATATATATATAATCATTGCAGTAATGTGACATATATATAATGAATTTTATTGTCTGGAATTATTTGTAATCAATCTTGGTACCTGAGTTAATCTGTAAGTACCACTTCTTTTTTTTTCTTGATAAAGTTTTTAACATACTGTGTCTTTTTCTATTGCCCTTGTACAAAATTGTGAATTGTATGAAAGTTGAGGACAGCTTGTATATGTTTAGTATTTTCTTACCACATAATGAATAAAATTTGTTTGATCTAAATATCTTTGATCATCTCTTTTATTATCAGATAAAACATTTTCTATTAAAGGCAGTATTTTCACATGAGTATGCCAATTATCATTTGTAAATTATAATAATTATTTTTAATATTGATGGTCTTTAATTATTTTCTTTAACTTGTGTTTTTATTATGTAATATCTTCCTTGCTATTTGTTTTTCATTAACTTTTAATAGTTATTTTTCTATTTTGCATGATCTTTTTCCTGTATTTTTTTTTTTTACTTTATAATGACTAATAAATGCTGATGTATTATTTTTTTTGTTTAAAGTTATGGGTATAAATAGAAGGATAAAAATAGAAGAAATAAAGGTCATACATAGTAAGAGATTTACTAACAAAAATTATCACTAAAAATAGTATGGGAAGCAGATGACAAATTGGAATTAAACAAAGGAGGAATTATTATAACGGAACATAAATAGAGGTTTATGGAAGATAACCAATATTAAAGATGATTATTAATAACCAATAAATGACTATTTCATATATTTGAAAAATTATTTTCATTATTAGCAAAAAACAGGCAGAACTCTCCATACAGTAGTGTCACTCAGTGCAAGCCAGAGTAATCAAGGATGCCAGAAGGTTTGTGCATAAAATCCCTATTTAGTGCCTACTCATCCAATATCCCTAGACTAGTTCCTGGCTTGTGGCCATCGTCAGTGAGGAGCCTTGGATCTGAGAGCACTGCATCCAGATCTTAGGATGTAATGCAACCCTCCAGCAGCTACCTTTTACCTCTACTTAACTATAAAACAGAATAAAATTGAAAACACCATAATATTTTCAATCTAAGCTAATTATCTTATATAGTCATATAGGTCTGAACTCACTTTAGTACCCATACCTTTTGGTGTCTTTGGTTTTTTAATAACTATAGCCACCACTATCCTACTAGGCAGAATTGGTATTAAACCACCAAATATCACATGATCACCATTTCTTATGCTTGCTTATACCTGTTATTAAAACAAGCAGAACTATCCATACAGTAGTGCCACTCAGTGCATGCCAGAATAATCAATGCTTACTAGAAGGCTTGTGCATAAAATCCCTGTCTACTGCCTACTCATCCAATATCCCCAGACTAGTTTCTGGCTTGTGGCCTACATCAGTGAGGAGCCTTGGATCTGAGAGCACTGCACCTATATTTTAGGATCTAATGCAACTTTCCAGCAGCCATCTTTTACCTCTACTTAACTACAAAACTATGAGAATAAAATTTGAAAACACAATAATATTTTTAATCTAAGCTCATTAGCTTATATAGCCATATATGTCTGAATTCATTTCAGTGCCATACATTTTTTTTTTTTTTTTGGTTTTTTAATAACCATAGCCACCACTATTCTACCGGGCAGAATGCACATGATCATCATTTCGTATGCTTGCTTATAACTGTTATTAAAACAGGCAGAACTCTCCATACAATATTGCTTCTCAGTGCAAGCCAGATTAATCAATGGATGTCAAGAATGCTTGTTTGGTGGTTTAATACCAATCCTGCCCAGTAGGATAATGGTTGCTATGGTTATTAAAGAACCAAAGACACCAAAATGTATGGGTACTGAACTGAGTTCAAACCTATATGACTCTATAAGCTAATGAGCTTAGATTGAAAATATTATTGTGTTCATTCTCATAGTTTTGTAGTTAAGTAGATGTAAAAGTTGGCTGCTGGAGGGATGCATTAGATCCTACGATCTAGGTGCAGTGCTCTTAGGTCTAGGGCTCCTCACTGACGAAGACCATAAGCCAGAAACTAGTCTGGGGATATTGGATGAATAGGCACTAGATAGGGATTTTATACACAAGCCTTCTGGCATCCATTGATTACTCTGGCTTACACTGAGTGGCAATACATATAGAGAGTTTTGCCTGTTTTAATAACAGTTATGGGCAAGTATAAGAAATGGTGATCATGAGATGTTCTTATGAAATCCCGAGCAATAAAGTCATTCAATTATTTATTTATTGTGGAAAAGAAGGATTTTAACAACTGTCAGTTTCTGCTAACCATTGAATTGAGGAGTGTTTAGTAGTTTAAATTTTTGATTTGATTGACTGCATTTTGTTTCAGGGCGGTTGCTAGTCTTTCCGATTAATAGTAATTTTAATAATAAATTTATAAAGGATTTTAATCCTAGAACATGTAAGTTATATGAAAAAGATATTAATCATGGCTTTGTGAAGAGTGAAATACATTTGTTAAATATTATGTCTTTTAAAAATATACTTAATCAGTTATTATTGATATTATTTACATTAAGGTAAAGTTTTTCCCATTAGAAGTGAAATAATAGTAAAGGCTTTAAATAACCTATTACTGCAAAGCCAAAAGTATCTTCAACATCCCTCTCCCCGGACAAATATTAAAGAAGAAGACATTAGACTCCAGCTTGCAATATGCTAGGTGGTAAAAATGTGAATAAGTGTTCTATTCTTGTTTAAACTTTTTGTTTAATATAGTTAGATACACATTTATCAATCAGTACTGATATAGGAAAAAATAATAGGGAAAAATATTATGAAGTAGTGTATAGCATATACTTTGTTATTGGCAAAATAATTCTTCTAAATCATCAAAAACTAAATTTCATCATTGTTATTTTTTGATCTTTTTTTTTTGTACCAAATTTTTAATGTTATTACTGATATAATAAGCACCTTGTCCTGAGGAATGAATATGACAGCATATGAATGACTATATTTAATTACTAAAGCAATACATAAGATAAATAAATTATTTTTAGCAATCAGTTTTTTATATGACTACTGTGACGAAATACAGATGAGCATAGAATCTGGCATAAGATGATAAAATATTGTTAATAGTGATTATTTATATGATTGTATATTTTTACCTTGTGTCATAATTCTGAAACTGTAATATATGTGCTGCAATTATTCATTAGCTTTTTTGTATATATAATAATAGATGAGAGGATTGGAAATCTAATTTGCCAAGACCACGTGAATTTTTGTAGACATTGTTGAAAAATGTTGGCAGTATTTTAATATTATTTTTTAAAGCTAAGTATAATTTATTGACTCAGAAATGTTATTAACAGAAACTGTAAAATTTTAAACATCTACTGTTAAATTATTAGCAGGAATTAAGTTCTAGAAATGTGTTGTGATTAATAGTTATTGTAATTAACTGCATCTGATATAAGGAATCTGGTAGAAGAACAATTTATTGCTCACAGGTAAAACTAAATCAAATAACTATCCCATAATGAGTTCTGTTTTGATTATCATCATCTAGGTAAAATTTTGACTCATTACTGAAGACTATAGATGTCATCTTAGCTTGATAGTAACCATGCAGGTTCATTAGGTAATATTGCAAAAATGATTGTGAGTTTAGGCCATATCTTCATTTTTCAATTGTTGTCATTTCTACTGGCTACCAATGCTTTATGCAGTAAATTTGTGGCTCAATTTTTCTGGCAATGAACACATTAATTTGTGTGAGCTTCCTGACTGCACTGGTTTCTATTATAATTTCTTTAAACTTTCTTGCAATTGTTATACCTAAATCATCCAATTGTTATTCTTCCCAATCCATATGGTCTGTATTTTGACATTTGTATCAACTAACTGCATTTAGATCTATGATTATGCTTTTTGAAATATATCCTACTAATAATATTGATGACAAAGGTCTTCTAATCTTCTGTTGTTAGATATGCTTTAACAATACCAAAATTTCCATATCAGCTGTATTCGATATTAAGCATAACCTATTACATGATTTTTCTTGTTATATTCTTATATCTTTTTCAATTTGCATATGATTAGCAGCTAACTTCACTTTAATGATTTGTATATTTTACATATTGGCTTAATCTTCTAATTTATGTGTCTACGTGTAAATTTTTTTTGAATGAAGACATTTCTATATTAATCTATGTAGTTAATAAAATTACAGTTCAATACAAA
Source organism: Epiperipatus broadwayi (assembly GCA_028023455.1). Classification (NCBI taxonomy): domain Eukaryota; kingdom Metazoa; phylum Onychophora; class Udeonychophora; order Euonychophora; family Peripatidae; genus Epiperipatus; species Epiperipatus broadwayi. The sequence goes on from JAQFVV010000607.1 coordinate 219,127, forward strand.
ATGTTGTTAATAAATTACAATTTCTAATAAAATTCTTATATGGTTATTTATTTTTTTCTTTTTATGATTGTTTTTTTTGTACAGTAATATAGTAGATAATTGCTTTAAAATGAATTTTATAATTGTTTTTAGAAATTAATTGCCTACGGTCATCTAACAGGAAATGCACCTGACAGCACAACCCCAGGCAAGCGATTGATTGATCGCATAATTGAAACAGTATGTGGTTGTTTCAATGGGACACAAACAGATGATGGAGTGCAGCTGCAAATAATTAAAGTACTTTATTTAAATAATTTTTATATAAAATTTCTAAACAAGTTTTACATAAATATGAGTATCCTACTTTGTTATTATTATTATGTATGCATTGTTACAGCAAGTTTTGTGTATGTGGTCATCAGTGGTGAAATTTCTACAAATGTTTCAGGAGCGGTTTTTTAAAATAAAATAATTTACATATATTCTTCATAATTTACAATCTCTATTGAGTTTTGTAATTTATTTTTATAAGGGGGAAGAGACAGGTATTTATAAGATGTATCACATGATTTTTAGAGAAATTCTCAAAATCAAGCAAAGTTTCATATCTTAGTTTATTAATAAATGAGATTAAAATTTTGTTGGTAACTTAATTTTTTTTATCAAAAATTTTTTATTTGATGTCAGAATGCTTTTGTTGCTATAGAAATATACTTTTTAATCAATCAAGTTTTTTTTTTTTTTTGTCGTAATTTATTTTTACTAGATGAAAAGGGTTAGGTGCCCCAAAAGATGTATCTCATGGTTTTTAGAAAAGTTATTCAAAGTTATTTTAAGTTTTTATCTTAGTTTATCAATAAATAAGGTTAAAATCTTATTTGTAAAGTAATTTTTTATTAAAATTTTCCTTTGATACAAGAATGTTTTTGTTTACAATCATAACATTATTTTTGAAATTTATTTTCTAATCAAAGTATTATTATTATTTTTTTTGATTTCCTTTTTGTTTTGGAATACTTAAAATCTTTAATAGGAATCATTTAATATTTAAAATTCAGAAAGAAAAACAGTTGACTTTGAGAATCTAAATTAACTTTATAAAATGTGGTTAATTTTGACAAAATGATGAATACTATTAATAATTAGATATAATTACCCCAGACTACTCAATTTTGCATGCATTTATTGAAGGGAGAGCAGTTCTCAATATATTAAAAATTATTAAATTGAAAGGCAATCAAGTGCAACTAGTAATAAATACTAGCAATAATTTATTAATAAGACTGACCACAGTCAATAAGTCAGATCTATTATAGGAGCAGGACAATAAGCAAAAAACAGTATATTACAATCATTATATTTTTTAGGAATGAAGAAATTTAAATTATATAATTCAATTGATTTTATCAGAAGATAACAAAGATTGATAATCATGAATTAGAAGTTAACTATTGCCAATATTTTGATATGGAGATGGTTGGACATATAGCTATAGCTAAATGAGGTAATAATAAATAAACATTTAAAAGTTTTAAATTTGATCCCAAGAACTTGTAAAAAAAACTTAGAAAAAGATCTCATGTGAGTTAATAAATGAAATTAAGAAGTTTGCTGATATGATGCGGAGAAGAAAGACTATGGATTAGAGAAACTGCATTAAATTTGGAGAAATATTCATCCTGAAATGGATTAATAATAGTTGAAAATGATAAATTCTTCTTATATATCAAATTCAAAAACTCAAATTTTGTCCTAAATAAGGACTTAATAAACTTCAAACTAAGAAGCAGCTGTGCTTACATTTCTGTATAATAATAAATTATAATCAGATTTAAGGTTTATAACAAGTCTCTTTACTGAACCTTTTTATATTGAATCTTCATGTCTTACGACTAAAGAAAATGTATTTTCACATTGATTTTATATTTGTTATTTAGAAGTTCTAGTCAAGATTTATCATTAATATTTAAAATTAGATCCATTTTTGTCTTTTAAGTTTTTATTTTAGCAATTACTTATAATTTAGAATAGGAAAGAATGTTAACTGAATCCAGAATAATGTACTTTAACAACACATTTACAAGGTATTATTTTTTTCTCTCTCTTTTGAGATCAAGAATATATAATTTATATGTTTTTGTTCATCAATGAAACTTGTTTTAAAGTTATATAAAATAAGAGATCATCTTAAAAATGGAAAGACTGACACCATTTGAACTATTATTTCTGGTTCTATCAAACTCATGATAGTTCAGATTAAATCTATTTTTTGGCAAAACTGTTGACATCATTTTTTATTGTTTTGACCATGATATGATTCTGGTTGAATGCTCTAGTAGGCTACAGCATATTACACTTTGATATACCAATAGCTCTGTGTTAAATTGGAAAATTTTACAAATAAAGCTACATGTATTCTTCTAATGGAAATTATTGTCTGAAATATCAACCACACAGTCATAAGAAAAAAAAAAAAGAAATAATAGAATATGATAAGCAGTGGGGTTTAAATCAAAATCAGCTTATTGATAAAGCAAAATAACTTCTTCATTCTTCATACGACATTATTGATTAACATTATTTAAGGCAGAAAAATAATCCTAGCCCTTTTAATGGACCATTTTCACATGACATCAAGCCATTCAATTTTTTTATGGAGTAGGATGGAATATCAACTCTCCAAAAAAATAAATAATTGTAAAATGCATTTGAATGCTCTAGGAAATGTTTTTACTAATATATTATTGAAGAGTGATTTCAGAGAGAACTTCAAAAAAGAAGCTCTATCAAAACAAAAAAAAAGAAAAAGATGATATTTTAATATTTTCTCAACACTAAATATTGAAAGATAAAAATAAATAAAAAAACTATTTTATGAAAATCAGCAAGTGATTAATATATTAAAGGAAGGGCTATTATTTATTTGCTATTATGGAAACAAAGTTTTATTAACATGTAAAAATAATTTTTAAATAATATAATATATAGCTAGTGTTTTATTTATATATATTCTAAATATTTTTTTATCTCCATTTTCTGTTTTTTAGTTTTTTAAATAATTACTTTTTATATAATTGTTGTTTACTCTAAATAGACAACTAAACTAACAACTTCCCACATTTAACATGGTTCTGTATTGAAAAGTTACTCTTTTCAAAAGTTTCTTAGTTTAGGTTTTTATTTATTTGGAAATTCTTATATCTCTCTTCTTGAAATAATATACTTTTTTTTTTTCAATTCTCAAGTATCAGCAAATTCTTTGCGAGTCTTTGGTTCAACATTATTTTTCTGATTATTGTTTATATTTATTTTCGGTAATAGTATGAATACTGAACCCTACTGTTTGATGGCGCTCTTTTTCTCCCAGTGCATATCAATATACCTTTTTAGCGACCTAACTTAAGGCTAACACTACAACAGTGTTGTTTAGAGCCGTAACAGGCCATCTAGAGGGCGATCGACACTTGCGCACCAATATTTTACTGTTCTTGCACAGATTCATGCATAAATGTGGATTTGTTCGTGAACTTGGCAGAACTCTGCTGAAAACCCTAACCATTTCAGGTTGTGTGCAGTACAAAATCGTAGTTAAGTGTGCATGATGGCCTGGCAATTCTTAATATTTAATACTAAATCCACTATGCTTTCTCAAAATTTTTTCTACAATGAATTTTTTTGATAGTTTCGCATCCTTCAGATACGGCCGCCATCAAATCAGATCGTAGCGAGAGTTGAATTGCGCTCACTTGAGGAATACTATCGCAAGTCAATGGCCGTAGTATTTCATTACGTAATTGTAGGATACATCGCCCTCTAGATGGCCTGTTACAGCTCTAAACAAGACTGTTGTAGTGTTAGCCGTAAGTTAGGCCGCTAAAAAGGTATATTGATGTGCGTTGTTTGAAAAAACAATGCCATCAAGCAGTAGGGTTCAGTATTCATACTATTACTTTATTTTCTTCAAATTATTTTTGTTTCGTATAGTTACACTATTAGGAAGGAAGTCAACTTTCATTACAACTAATGTAACTGATGTTTCATGCATAATGTTTCTTGTTTAAACTATGTAATGAATAACTATTTAATGCTTTGCTGATCATTTCAATATTTTATTATTCATTCTATTATGCATTGTATCTTATAAAAAAAAAAAATTGTGCCTAATATATAATATCTGTCTAATCAAAGCTCTGGACAAAGATTATCTTAATTTACATAGTTTATAATAAGAAAATATTTATACACTTCTGATTTATAGGCAAATAAATGCTTATAATAGATTGGAGTGATTGGTAAATTCAAGACATCTTATCATAACATATACAAGTACAGTTAGGCTTTAACATAGTCAAAGCTTTTTGATTTCAATCAAAGCATACATTTACTACATCAGATAATATTTCATGATTTTAATATTTTAAATTATGATGACTTCCAATAATGTTATGTTGCATGGGATCTACCTTCAAATTTTTAAATTAAATAAATGTGCAACTGGTAATACAAATGCTTGCTTGCTTATTTATTTTTTAAATTTTCAATTTTTTATGTAGTTATGTTGTGAATTATCTTGATTTTAATATACAAATAATTTTTCAACAGTTCCCATTCTATAATTGAGTGTCTAAATCATGCTTTAACAATGTTCTATTTCATTGTTTCTTATAAAAAATGTAACTCTAAATCTCTACAGAACTTTACTCCTTCTTTGCATTCTTTACAATGCTTTATTCAATTTAATTATCTTAAACTATCATTTATCTACATCTTTATTTTTTTTTACACAAATATACAATAATCTCATTTTATTATAAACACATGTAACACCTTACTATCAAGTCAAAAAAAATGCAATTATATTTTATAGTTTTGAAGAAGACCGTTAGATAGTCAAAACTGTAAGATAATTAAATAAAGCATTGTGAAGAGTGCAAAGGAATAAATTTTGTAGAGATTTTTTTTAATGTAAGCAATGCAAGAAAAATCTGAAAAAAATATTGAAACTTTATTTACTTATTTTTGAGACTAAAAGTTTTAGGATTAAGAGAGATTCAAATGTATTGGATTTTTTATGCTATTCAGATTAACTTCAAGAGTATTTTCAATAATAATCAGTATTTTGCTTGCCAGATTCTTATGTGTCTAATGTTTATTTGGTTGCTTTATAATAAAAGACATAGGTAATCTGTAAGATTTAATAGCATTATCTCAGTTTTTAGCAACATGGAATAATAGAAAATGCTCCTAAATATATCATATACAAATTGCTTTTTTTTCATTCTAAAAATAAATAAATACATCTATAGTATTAACATTTACATCATGGGATTCTATATGGAATGACATTTCAATTTTATTGAACAAATTAGCAGTCTGGTAGTTAATAATTGAAAGACCTCTATCCTGTTATTAACTCATTGCAAACATTTTAAGACTTATTATCAGGAATTCTAAAGTAAAATTTAATAAGGCTATAAATTTTATTTTGTAGTCAAGTTGTATTATCTTTTTTCAAAAAAAAAAATTGACTTTAATTTTTAAAAACTTGTTCATACAAAAATCAGACCAGTCATTATAGTTGCTTTTTATTTAAAGATGATGTTTTCTATTCTAGAACAAACAAAATTGTCAAAAATAACTAATAGGATTCAATTTATTTTTATTTTTATACAATATCCAAAAAGTATTTATTTATATGCACATACAAAACTATGTTTTAAAATTAATGCTTATTTAAGTTTACTGCAGTGTTTGGACTTAATATACAGAGGGAAAAGGTTTATTGCAGAAATTCGAAAAAATCCAAAAAAGAAAAGGTCCTGGAACCAGGAATTTTGGATTAACAGCCTACCTGTGTATATCTTCCATCAATAGTCCTAATCATTTCAATTGCATCTCTAGTTCCTTAATTAACTCTTTCTAAATTCGAACTACTATTCTAACACATATCCAACTAATATGCCAAATGAGTAGTTTGGATTTAGAAAGGATTGTAGAACAAGAGGTGCAATAAGAGTGATTAGGATTATTGATGGGAGTTATGTATAGATAGACAACTCACTGTTAATCTGAAAATTTTGGATTTGTGAATTTTGTGTTGTTAGTAATATTTATTTTTCTTCTTTATTGTAAACTCAAACTCTAAAGTAATTTTAAATAAGCATTAATTTACTGTTCAAAATTTTGTGTGGGGGTGTATGTGTATATATGTGTGTGTGTGTGTAAATTTATTTTATTAATAATAATATTACATTTGTCCTTGTGCAAAATTTTGCTATAGGAATAATTAAAACAATAGTTTTTAATTTAGCCTGAATAATAAAAAGTTTTTGAATTAGAGATGATTGGATTAATTGTAATCTGTCTTTAGAAAAAATAAATAAATTAATATTTACTTTATCGATCTGAAAAAGATTTTTGATTGATGGAATTAGATAGATGATGTCTAGTTGTAGTTTGATATTAAAGGAGTTAGCATTGGTCATAGTAAAAATTATTATATTAGTTTTTTTTTAATAATATGGCAGTATCTTGCTAATACTAAGAATGAGTTCAATTTAATGTTAATAACTGTTAAAGTTATAGAAAGCTTGGTTTGAAAACTAATATCAATTAAAAGGAAGATTTAGAAGAGATTAATGCTTTTAAATATTTAGGAAATTGATTATCTATTGTGGAAGTAGATATTTAAAATGAAAATCACAATGGCTAAACAGATTGTAATAAAGTTAAAAGTTAGAAATAAGAAAAAGTTTTAATAAAAATTTTATTTGGATTTTGGCTTTATATGAGTCAGAGCTTAGATGATCAGAAAAATGAAAAACAAAACAAAACCGAGACTTATGAGGTGTGCATTAGAAGAAAAAGGAATAAGATAAAATAGGAAAAATAGAATTTGCAATAGAAGTGAATTGAATAAATCTTAGAGACAGATAAATTATGAAAAGTATATTGGAGAAGAGGGAATTGGTAATGATCTTAAAAACTGTTGTATGTGAACATTAAATTAAAGTCAGAAAGAACTTGGGAGGTGATTATTGGAATGATGTTCAGAAACTTCATTTTTTTGGTAGATAAATAGTAATTTGTATTATGATAGCAAAATCAGATCTCTTAAAAATAATGATACTTATAAAGTAATAATGTATGAAAATGTACATATTTAATAAAATTATTTCTAAAAATAAACTATGTCTAATAGGTAGTTTATGATTGTATCTAAAAAGAAAGCCAAATAAATACTATTATAATTGAATGGGTTGTCATTATGAAAATCATATGACATTCAAGCACCAAGAAGTGGCAGAATTGATCTATGACTCATAGATCTCGAATCCACTATTCTACCACTTTATTAAACCATATGTATCATTAAAACTTAAGATAAAAAATTTTAACAATGTAGAAATTATTAGAATCGCATATTGACAAGAAATCATTTTTAAAAAATTATTTTGGAAATCAGGTTGTGAGATGTAAAGACTGGAAAAACTCATTTAAAATCTCAATTTTTTAAAAACTTGACTTATTAGAAAATAAATGCTAATTACATTACAGAAAATATATTTTTTATGTTAATATTATTCCATAATAGGCTGCAAAAAAGTAATGTAGTAAAATTTTTATCCTACATTTCAGTAGAATAAATACCAAAGATTAATTATCCATAATTATTCTTTTTATGATTCTATTATTCATTAGCAGCCTTAGTTCATTGATAATGCTGCTAATCACTATAATCATTCACTTTCCTTGGGTGCTGTTATGTTCAAAGACTATTTTACTAGCTAGATTATTAACGTAGAATTTTTCTATTTCAAACTGAAATAATTTTTCATATTTTTATCTTGTCTGAGAATTTTTCTATTTCAAACTGAAATAATGTTTCATATTTTTATCTTGTCTGAGAATTGCTTCAGATATTTGAGAGCATGCTCTCAAGTTCTGCGTTAATTTAAATTGTTAAAAAACTTAATTATTAAGATACTATTTAACTAAGTTAAGTATTTGTTTTATTTATTTATTCATTTATTTATTTATTTGCCTTATGCTCTTCTGATAATTATATTTTGTTAGTATGTATTTTTTTGTAATTTTATGTGCATATTAGAAGAAAACCCCGTTATTTATAACCAAAATGCTATTATTTACAATAACTTGGAATATAATTTACATTAATTGACATTTCTAAATTAATAATAAATATTTTTTGCGATTAATGGATTTTGTTATTTCAAGCAGAGGAGTTAAATATGGGTAATATTTTTTCCTACCATCCATACCAATGGTAAGATGGAAGGGTACAAATATATGACCCGCAGTCACATTTTCAGACCGTTGGACCTCTCCATAAGTGCAAAAAGCAAACAGTTCCTCTGGGGATATTTTTATTTGAATGGGATGATTTCCGGGCACTATCTAGCCCAGGCTGACTAGAATATCCTCAAAAAAAGAGTTTTAAATGCTTCCAGTGTTTGATTCTACCAGGCTAGCACAAAGAGTAAGAAACTGATTTCAGTCAGACTCTCAGAGCAAGTATATACTTTAAATTTACTGAATACTATTATATGTTAATTAAAATATTATGTGGTGAGGTATGGAGAGAGAAAACTAAGCCAAATTGACAAATTAAAATAATATGTTTATTTACACACACACAACAAAAATAAACATTAATATAATAAAATAAAAATGGAATAAATAAATTATGGCTTTCTTCATTAAGGATTAGTCCATTTTTAGAATAAGGGTAAACAACCCAATTGCGTTTAATTACAAAGTTTCAAAGAATAGCATTTTGTCTAGACATTGTATTTTAGATTTATATTTACTTAGGTTTTTATTGTTATAGTTTAATTTTTGGAGTGATCACCTCTCTCTTCCTTGAAGGTAATGGAGTTCACTAGTGGCACTCTTATCTTCTATTAGTGGTTGCTTGCTCCTCTAGTTCGGGTTGGCACATGTCTGGGCATTATCGGCAAATACATTTATAATAAAAGGCATTGATCACAGCAGTGGTAAACAAAGGTCTTTACTACATGTCAGGCATCAGATATTGAAAAAACTAGGCAGTGAAACCTGAATGAACATCCCTTGGTGATTTAGCAGTGCATGGTAATTTTTAAATGTCCGAAAATATTGCTATACATTTGATTGATGACCTTGAACTTGGTATAGCAAACCAGCAGTAGAATGAATAATTGACGGCACACTACTAACTTAACTGACAGCAAAACTTCAGCAAATTTTATATACTTCTCACAGTAAAACTTGTCATAAGAATGAGAATGAGCATAAAACAATAGGAAATTTGTTGCTTATATACTTTTGTCATCCATTGTCTGCCTAATTACATTATTAATTAATTTTTTTTTTTTAATTTCTTCTCTTCAAAAATTTTAATTACAATTTTGATCAATTTAGTATCTAATCAAGTGGAAATACCCAATTTTAATAAATTCCATCTGATCATGTAATATACACAAATTAGAGATCTTTAATTAGATTGCTAATTACTTGGTTTCATTTATTGTTCTTAAACGAAATTCTTTCAAAACTAACTTTATAGTTACTTTTACAGTTACATTTATAATTTATTTATTTATTTATTTTTTTCCATTGGAATTTTTTTTTTTTTTGTAGTTAAAAGAGAGCAGATAAGGATTCTTTTAAATATTAAATTTAAAATTTCTACATTTTAATAGGTTTTACCCATGCTATTTGATTTTATAAAAGTAAAAATATATTTCCATTTTTACTAATAAATTACCGTCTCTTTATTTTTTTTAAAAATACATATTTTGTTTTTTTTTAAATTTTTTTTAAGTCATTAAATGTACACACATATATGTATGTGTCACAATATATTTCTAGGCACTTTTAACTGTTGTGACTTCTAATACCTGTGAAGTTCATGAAGGAACCGTTTTGCAAGCAGTTAGAACTTGCTATAATATTTATCTAGCCAGCAAAAACCTTATAAATCAAACTACTGCCAAGGCTACTTTAACGCAGATGTTGAATGTAATATTCACTCGTATGGAAAATCAAGCAGTAAGTACAATTGTATTTTTATCATGAATTTACCTATTTCAATACATTACTTTTAAGTTTTTATGAATCTAACATTTATATATATGTAATAACAGATCAAGTTTTCTATATTTACCAACCTTTTTAAAGCTTGTTCTAAATCCTGAGCTTTCATCTAATAAAAAATGTTAATAGATAATCTCTTTCAATTTGCATTATTTCACATAACAAATCTATACTCATCAGATGAAGTGAAGACTTGAAATATGTGAACATCCATATAATAACAGCAATCAGAAATTTTCTGTTTACATATCTTAATCATGACCAGATTTGATGTTGAAACATAGCTACTGCATTTATAGAATAGGGATGGACAAGATGTTGAAGGTTCACAAGTGGGACTGACAAATTTTGGAATGATTGCCAGAATTAAGAAAAAATAATGTAAACTGTTTACTATATTTAGCTAGATTTGATAGTTATACATAAAAGAAATACATTTTTCATGCACATATGACTCAAGGCAAGAATCAAATCTTCACCATTGAAGTGATTGTTTGTGATTGTTTCAGATGACACATACTTTCATTCAAAATGCATGGTAATGCATATATAAATTAAAAATTCATCAGCTTAAATACCTTCACTGTTCAATGCAAATGTGAAATAGTCAGTGTTGAATAATTTTCAATTCGTTACAAAGTCAATAACTCATAGATGTATCGTAAAAAATAATCTTTTATAATTTAAGAGGAGTATAATGTCTGAAACAAGCATAAAAGAAATAAAGGTATGCAATTTTAATATGGAAGAAAAGTTTTTCTTCACACTGGTGAATGGAAAATGTGTGTGTTTTATATGTCATGCAAGGAAATGTCTAAAAACATTTTAAAATCATACATATAAATTTTAATAAAGTTTTTCTGTTAGAAAACTAATTACACAAAAGTAAGTTAAATTCTTTAAAATCACAATTAACCAGCTAACAATTGCATTTTATTAAATCCATTATTAAATCTAAACTTCTAAAATGTGTATCATTTCATATGAGTTACATGTTAACATAAGAAATTTTTAGCAGATGGTGAAATGATAAAGAAGCATTTCTAGAAGCCAGAAATTTATTATTTGATTCATTCAAGAACAAATGAAATTATTTCCATAATAACACATGTATAACTCTTGAAGAACTGTCATGCCCTTTCAGTCTTCTAGACGAATACTTAGAATCTTCTGTAAAAAAGGCAATTACTAATTATATACTCAGATATTCAAGATTAGCTGACAGCATGCAATGTATATTTAGACAACTCTATATATTTTCATGCTTCTACTTGGAATATTTTATATTGAATTTTTATTATGTATTAGATTTTTTGTTAATAAATTAATGTTATCTATAATAATTATTATTACATTGTTATACACAAGTGGTAGATTGTGATACTTACAGAAAATTACAGGTAGTTCTTGTCCTGCAAAAATCTGTCCACCCCTGATACAGAGAATTCAAATCATCAAATCTTTAATATATTTTCTAATGGATGGGAATAATTTATATTTACTACATTAAACTCCCGATTGATTATAAGTTCTATATATGTATAACCAATGCTATAAACATTCAAGCTTCAAAATCATGCTGGTCATTATTAAGACTAATAAATTGAACAATTCTGAATGTTGCTTCTGTATGGAAGCTCATATTTTTACAAGCTTTAGAGGAGTGCATGGATATTGTTTATTACACAATTATTTATATGTTTGTATGGTTATTGGTGTATATATATATAACAAAAAACTTAGAATATTTCATCATAATGATATATATAAAATTAAAAATAATCTATTTAAAACAAAATTGAAACACTCATTATAAATAAAAATTATTTAATACATCAACCTGGCTTTTATTCCTCAATGGAACCATTTCAAGATGTTTTTTTTTTTAAATTTATATGTAGAAGGCAACATTATGGACAAATTTTAACATTGAAATTTGATCATTTAAAATATGATATATATATACGACAAAATAAGGAGAAACGTATTTTGTCAGTGATGTAACTACTACAATTAAATTAATAGCTATATATATATATAATAATTATGAATAAATCATGGCAAAATGTTTATTATTTGGGTTTAAGTTTACAATTTTCTTCCAAAATAACATCCTATTAAAATGTTCTCAAATACATTTTGTTGTCTTATTATTCTGTGTTGGTTTATATGTTTGATTTTGATATAATATTTTTTATTTAAAATTAAGATTTTAGATATAATTTTATTGATTATTGATTTTAAATAATTTAAATTTTGTCATTTTAATGATTTTAACATGAATAGATAGATAATTTAAATAAGGAAATCTCTTGGCTTTTCTTCCCCGTTGTTATCTATTCCTTTATATTATATATAAAAATCTTGTAATTAAATATATTTTGTTAAATAACATTACAAAATTAGAATGTTTTAATAGTTGCAGGAAGCCAAGAAAAGAAGCCATAATAATAATTTATCATTAAAATCTGATATAGAAAGTAAAAGTAGTACAAGTATAAGTGGCATTTCAGAAGATCAAAATGAAGAGATAATTGATAATATCTGTATACAAGAATCCGTAATCGTACTTAGTCCTGAAAATGATGTACCTGTTGTTGATCTGGAAGAAAAACCACCTGATTTAAAAGGAACATTTAGAAATGAAATAGCAGAAGTTAATTCAATTGAACAAGGTATGTTTGTGTTTAGTTTGTTAACAATTATTTATATTGCTATATTTATTGATAGTGAATAATATATATGCTTATCATTGATCATTCAAGGTAATTAAATTTTGTATTTCATCTTTATTGTTGTATATCCTTGGCTAGCTTTTTACTTATCTCCAGGATTAAATTTGTAGTAGTATTGAACAATTAGAAATTAAGAAATTATTATATATTTTTCTTCTATAATGAAAATTGGATATGAAATATAATACTGATAATTAAACCTCTGTTTACAACAACTTTTCAATGCAGGAGTGTTTTCTGACCGAGTAAAGAGGATTTATTTATTTATTTATATGATACACAATAATTAATTTGATCCATTTGAGGATCTTATAATGCTTGTATTTCTTCTCCAAATCAATAGAAACCATTTACAGAATTTTTGATTAACATTATTAATATAAAACAGTATTCTCCTTTCTGATAACATCCCACTTTATTCAGAATTAAGTAAACTACTTCCTTTTTAAATTTCATTTTTGCTTTGTTTAAATTCTATTAAAAATGTTTTGGTTGCCTATCCACTTAACAAAGTAAAATTGAGGTAGGGAAGAAGGTCTTTGAAGAAGATTGTTGAGCAATGAATACGTTTTTAATAAAATTTAAACATTTCAAAAGTTAATTATAAAAAAATATATATTTTTAGCACAATGATCACATCCGAAAATAATTTTTTTTGGCATGAATACAAATTAGTTATTGATTATATGTATCTTTTTCTATAATTTTGCTTCAGTGATATTTTTCCTATAGTACTTAAAATTTTAAAAGTCAGAAATTTATGCCTGAAAATTATTTAAAAAATTTAAATGCTTTATGAATAATTAATATACATGTGTGAATGACAAAAGTCTTACTAGTGCAATACTAGATAATATTCCTTTTTTAGAAAAAGCATTTTTGTGTGTGTGTATGAATTCCTGTTATGTTGAGCTCATTTTTTTTTTTTTTAATTTATTATAGAAAATTACGAGATAATCCAAGAAGAAACTTCAGAAAAAATTGTTGCAGCTATTATATTTTCTCTTATAGAGCAAGTGATTAGAGGTAAATATTCTAATTTCTGTTGTTTTGATAAAGGATTGAAATTTATATTTTAATAAAATATTTATTTCAGAGTTTTTTTTTTATCAAATTGTATTCAGCATTTCATCATATTTACTTATTAATTAGATAAATAATTTCTAAAAAAAAAAAAAGATTGAAAAAACTTTTTTTTTTAAGTAATCAGGTATACAGTAAAGATTTATACAATAAAATTATGTGCAAGCATATGAGAAAATTTTGTGATATCGTTTTTTGGTCACTTTTGATGAATGAAGTCATTATTATTCTGTGGTCTGTTTATTTTAGATTATATATATATTGTAGCCCTTGGGTTTGCCCAAAGCTCCATTACATTTAGAATTAGCTATGTAAGACAGTGTTTAATAAAAATTTTCCTCATGAGCTGTATATTTTTTTTTAATAGACAAACTTTCTAGCCAATGCTAGGTTTGAACCCAAATCGTATTTTTAGGGATTGCGTGGTTTACCTAATAGGCAAACTAAACATTTGGTTATAAAAGATTTCTAAGCAAAAAATTGTTTTATTTAGTATTGATTCATAAGACAATTTAATAACCAAAGATATAATTGAGAAATTTATAGATTAGCAATATTTATACATCATTTTAATAGTTGGAGATTGGAAGGAAGGGAGGGGGTTGTGCAATTTACAAAACTACTTTGGAGAGTGAAAATAGATAGTCGTAGTTTTACAATAATAGGTTAAAACTCAATAATTCATAAAATCAAATTGTAAAAAAGAAAAAAATCAAGGATTAATCAGAGTATTAAGCAGTCAGTCTAATTAGAATTGTATGTGTAAGGAATGCATGTATGTATATGATTTAGGTGTGAATTTTAATTGTAAAGTTCATAATTGAATAATAATTATCCCATGTTCTCTCGTGGGGAACTCCCTTAAAGAAGAATTAATTTGTTTTAATAGTTTATTCATAGCAGCCAAAATTTCGGTCAAGATTCTGGGTTTGAAGTTGGGTTGCTATACGTTTTTTGATTATTATTAAAGAAAAAGGGGGGAAAAAGAGCTTTCTCTCATTTATTCTGAGAGGAGAGTATTCTTTCATTTGTTCTTTGGGGAAATATCCACGAGCAGAAAATTAATAAAGTAAATCGTGTGATATCTGTGACACAGGAACATAAGTTTAAAAACAATGGGTGGTCAATCCATTGGAATCCAGACATGAATTTGGCAGGTCAGTTGTTCAGGGGGGGGTTAAGTTTAAAATAACAACAAGAAAAAAAACAATGGGCAATTAATCAAGGAAAACACAGACGTAAATGGTTTGGAAGGTCAACCATTCAGGGGGGGGGGGATGAAGGAACACAGACAATATAAGAGCTTGATTGGTCTTTAGAGGGGTTGGTTGGTTGTTGGTGGGTTCGCTCTCTCTTTGCAGGCTCTCTCATCATCGGTTACCGAGAAGCCTTGTTTTAGAGTTAAAGGAAAATTTTTTAAAAAAAGAAAGAAAAGAAATCATTTATTGGTAATATTTTGTTGTCTCCTGAATGATAAAACTTAGCTAAATTTAATAAGATTCGTAGAAAAATGACTATCGAGTAAGTTTATATTAGGCGCACACCCCATTCTCGCAGAAATTAATCAACTTCATGATTTGTTTTACACCTAAATATACCTAATTTATCAGGAATCGGCAAATGGTGAAATTTAAACTACAGAGAGAAAATTGATTTTGATTTCGCAAATAGGGCGGAACTGAACACTACAATCTCATATGAAGCATCAATCTGAGTACTAAGTGAACTGAGAAGTACATCAAGAAGTGGACTTATATATGTCAAAAATTAAAAGCAAGTTCTTTTCAGCTGTAAAGTGTCGTTAATCCCCAGAACTCAAAATGGAGAAAATCTTATCATCAGCGTGAAAACTTTATTACATTTGGCATAGGAATTGAACTTGTATAACAGTGACTCTTTCACATAAAGCCGTGTGCACACGAACAAACAAAAGAAGGAAAAATGGAAACCAGAGATCGGAAGGACAATCCAAGAGGACTGTTTAAGTATATTTTTATTATTTGTTATTCATTTCGAACATTTAAAAAAAGAAAAAAAAATTTTTTTTTAGTCATATATATTTGTTTAAAGTTAATCTATGTTAAAATTATTATTATTATTATTTTTTGGGGTAGATAAGTTAATATCAAATCATTTTGTATGTGCCTGTTTTAAATGCTTTACTTTTTTTTTTTTTAATGAAGAGAGTGAGAGATATTGTTAGGTGAAATGTTTTTTTAGATCGGATCAGGTATTATTATCAAATGCTTAGACTTATTGATATGTTTTGTAAAGGTTGTGTGAATGTTGGACTAAAACATCATCATTATGGTGTATAAGGGCAGAGAAATAGTTTTAAAAATTTAATACCCATTTTTTATTACCAACATTAAAAATGAATTATAACTGCAAACTAAATTAATTATAAATACCACTTGGGAAAACGAATTGCAGAAGCTAAAATATTTGGATTTGCTTGTCCATAGAAAAGGCAGAGCTCTGCATTATTGCATGATTGTTAAGCCTCTTGAGGTCAGAGGTTTTGCCCACCTGAATTTCAATTCACCTACAGCACATTAATTCGCAGGTTTAAACGCGTTTTATTTAGGAATCAAAATTTGTGTAAATTTGAAGCTGATAGGAAGACAAATATTGCAGGCTATATCAAAGATTTATTAAGTGTCGGCTTCAGTTACAGATTAATTACAAAGAAAATAGATCAATTTTACAAAAAAAAAACAATAACTAACCAAATAATTAAAAGACAAACCTCAAATTATCCTCCCTTACATCCCCAAATTATCACAACAGTTTATAAAGACTTTAGCTGGTGAATTTAAAGTTGGCTTTTGCACT
Source organism: Epiperipatus broadwayi (assembly GCA_028023455.1). Lineage (NCBI taxonomy): Eukaryota > Metazoa > Onychophora > Udeonychophora > Euonychophora > Peripatidae > Epiperipatus > Epiperipatus broadwayi. Next base: position 235,860 of record JAQFVV010000607.1, read on the forward strand.
CCCCCTAATACTAACAGACTAATTAATAATTCGAAGGACAGAATGGATACATCTCAGACACCCCAGGTCATATACATTATTTCATGCCCTCAGGCTAGATGCAGTCCCACATACTACGGGGAAACCAAGGCCACTGTTCATAATAGAAATGCTTAACACATTTATAGGTATAGAAGAGCAAATGAGAATAATGATAACTTCTCAATATTTTTTGAACATGAGAAGCAGGCTGGCCATGTGTTTGAACCCTGAAATCCCAAGATAGTATGTTCCGAAGCCAATGATTGTAAAAGAAAAATCAAGGAGGCATATTTTATTATCAGTCATAACAATGCCATAAATAGATGCGACACGTGTTTTTCTATTTCAAGAAAATGGACAAATTAATTTGCATTCGCATTTGCATATTTTATTATTTTATAACATTACAGCAATGTTTATAACTTATTTTGGCCATGAATATGAGGGAAAACCTCGAAAGTACTAGGCCTAAATTGATTTGATTTTTTTTTTTGGTTGATACTTACAGCTTCTTCTTCAGCGGGTAAATCGCTTTTATATGCTATTACTGTTATCATAAAGTTAAAGTTAGGTATAAGCTAATTAAGGCTTGGAAAAATTGTTGGCTCATGTTCTGGTGTACTATTTCGCAAGAGGAATGTAGATGTGAAAGTTTTACTCAAACAAATTGATGTTAGACCTGTGTATATGTGGATGGACAAAGAGTCCCCACCAAGCTAGTGGAGTCGTAGTTTAGCTCGCTCACTAAGATATTTATTCCCTATTTAAAAAGTGTTTAAATACACTGGAAGAGTTTCCCACTTGGTTATTTTCTACACCGTAAGGTGATTTCTTTATTGATGGCCAGAGGTTAATAGGTATACCCAAGTCTCTCTGTATGACTGGCGATAAAATCCTAGCATACCTCAACCTTAATGAGAAGCTTTTCTCTTATTTGGGTCACTGCCTACCTCATATTAATGTTGATATTTCTTACGGGTGTATGAATTACAGCTATTGCTAAGTATTACTTATAAATGTTGGATACAGGGTTGCAAACTCAATTTGATGTCCGGATGAGTGCGGATAGTGTGTTTGCGATTAGTGTACTTGAACATTGTTTTGTTGATATATTTTAATTGATCAACAAGAGCCAAGAATAATAACGTAAATGAATATTAAACTTAAGGGTTAAATAAAACCTGTGAACATCGTAAGCAATGCATATGTAAAATTATCTAGAAAATATATCCACAGCCAGCTGAGAACTTTGCTGGAATGGTAAGATTATTGAAATATTATTATTGTCATAAGAACATGAGTATAGATTGTATGCACGTATGATGATGTTTAAGCTGGATACCGATTTCTTGACATTTGAAAAGTAGCTAAAGGTAACTTAATGAGAGAAGTCCACCATACATAAAATATCTCGATTGTAAAACATAAGTCGAAGGCATATTAGATTAAAATAATTAATAGAAATTATTAAATTTTATTATTGGGAGAGTTATCCTTAGAAATAAATCAGTAATTGAAAGCATTTAAACACTGGGGGGGGGGGGGGGGGATTTAATACTCAGATAAAAGAGCAAAATATAATATATATGAAGGTAACTATTATCTTTATCTGTCTGTTATTAGTATTACTCCATGGCAATTATGATTCCCTAATAATTAAGACTTAATGTTTATATTTTAAAACCTCTTAAAATTATCTGTTGATTTAGGGATTTTTTTTTATGTTATACGATTGTAGAGCAGGGGAAAGCCATGTGAACCATAGAATTAATGTCCATATTATTTTATTGAGTTGTAATTTGTTAATAAACTTTGTTATTTTTTTTAAATAAAAATTTGCGTACGTCTCAGTGTTTTGTGGGTTATTATAATTTAGAAATCTCAAATCCAATCATACATCAATACATTATTATTTATATTTGAAGCATCATTTTGGTAAATAATATCCGGTAAAATTTATTTAAATGGTTAATTTTCTGAGCTTATGTAGCACAGCAATACTCAAGATTACCAATACTCAGGAAATAATTCAGTATAGTTGAAATATAGATTATGAATAGGAATGGTTATTGGGTGATGGTGGATGTAGTGGGTGGGCATAAAATCCTTTTCCCATCCGTTGTATTCAAACACCTCTCTAGATGCATTTCCTTATGATTTTATAATATGTTATTTCTAAAAGATTTAGTGTAAGCTTAATTATTCGAACTTTGATGTAAGTGGACATTGGCTACATTAAAGTCACCAAAATCAGCCTTGGAGGTAATCATGAGAGGGGTGTTTATTACCAATAATCCATAGCAGCTTGTTCGACTTCCAGACCTTATTATTATAAAACCCTGAGAAGAGATTATCATAGGAGATAAACGAGCTAGGACGATGGAAAATTTGAGAGTAAAAGAGAGATAGTAGTGCAATAGACCTATGAATGTGAGGATGATGGAGGGATGGATCACGAGGGTGATGATGGACATGGAACATTGTGACTTTAATGATGGTGAATGGGAAGTGTGCTGAGAATATAAATTGCAATGGAAGTTGAGTTTAAAGTTTCTTCTCTTTAATAACCACGAGTTTCCAAGAGTATTAATATTATTATTTTTAATGCATTCTCAGTGTTCTCTTAATCTATTGATTATTTATTAACCCATTTATTAGATATCATTATTGAGATTTATTAATAAGTTATTGAAATAAGGTTTAGCCTCAATATTTTCGTTGAAGTTGCAATTTGGCGCCCTGGCAAATATGATTATGGATATTCTATCCCATCATCATCAGTCCCAATAGGCTTTAGAAATAATGTTAGCTGGGAATGGAGAAGCATCCATCGATCCACCCGACCAAAAAGGTTATAAATGGAGCGGCAACTAGGGCTAGAAATACGTCATATACCTGAGAAGTCAGAATAGCCTCAAGTTCCAATTTGTAACAGATATTGTATTGGTTACAGATTGTAACAGCTATCATATTCATATCATTAGGAAAAGTTTAGAATTGGTGTAAAAGCTTATAAGTGGCACACAACGTGGCCACAAGTGTCTAAGAGTTGGTGGAAAAGGTTAGAATTGGTGCCTAACATGGTTGTGCGACCAGAAAAGGGTTAGAATTAGCCCACAACACGACTGCCCACTGCCCGTGTAAAAAGGCTACAATATATGTAAATAATATTTAAATATGTGTATGTTGTGTATATTAAATTAATGTAATAATAAGGGACTTGAACTCAGATCTTCAAACACTCCACAGCTATCCAATCCATACATATGATCACGTAATATGAAAAAGATAAATGATCAATATTTGTATTTCATGCTGAATTAGCACTCATCAGCTAGTCCAGATCACCATCTTCCACACATATACTCAATTTATATTAAGATAGCAAATCTTCAAACTGTATATCCATGTTGATCTTAAATCAGTCTGACCCTTCACACATAGGACCTTAATGTGTCCATTTAATTATACAGAAGAGGAATGGTTCAGAATACAAACTGAATATGTAATATTTAAATACTTATATATTGTCTATAGTAAACTTAATGTAATTATAAGGGAGTTGAACTCAGACTTTCAAACATCCCACAGTTATCCAATCCATCTTATACAACTGATACACATGATTATCCTTCTTCTGTATAATTAAACATATTAAGGTCCTATGTATGAGGGGTCAGATTGACTGAAGGTCAACATGGGTATGCTTTGAGCATTTCATCTTCAGATTTTCAATGATATGGATGGTTGGAGAGTGGAGAAGATTAAAGTTTGAAGATGTGCTATGTTAATATAAATTGAGTAGTGATTGTATATATGTGTGAGAGATGGTAATCTGTACCAACTAATGAGTGCTGGTTCATCACAAAATATGTATATTGGAGATAATTTATCTTTTTCAAATGTATGTGGCCATGTATATCAATTGTATAAGATGGATTGGATGTTTGAAAGTCTGAGTTCAAGTCCCTAATAATTATATATATATATATAAATAAGTATATCCTAAAAAATTTAATCATTTTTGATTCTTATATAATGTAACAATTTGGAAAGCCTGCTTTGAAATTTAATTTTTCATTTCAATTATATGGGTGTTTCTTTAATAAAAACTAAGTCTAAAGCAGGTTATATCATATCAATTGTATGAATATATATTCTCAATGATTATCTTAAATTGTATTTTGGTTTTTCAAAGCTTAAAATATAATAGAATGCATTTATTTATCTACTGATGTAAAACTCATATATTGTTGAGTATAATGAATTTCGTTTAGAGAATTGTATTGGATAAATTGAGGTCTAATCCTAATTGTTAATACGGCATCTTGAACTGAATTTTTTAGGACATGCTGTTTACAGTAATGTTAAAACAATTATAGTTGAAGATTAAACTATCTTGCAAACATTTGCAAGAAATAGTTATATGTTTTTTACAAGACAAACATGTTAAACAAAGCCAAACTCTCCATACAGTAGTGCCATCTTGTGCCAACAAGAGCAATCAATAGATGCCAGAAGGCTTTGTTTAATAACAATTATGTGCTAATATGAGATAATGATCATGTGATGTTTAGTGGTTTAAGACAAACATGTTATTAGTTGATTTATCATTTTACTTATTAATTTGTAATAAATAGTTATTCAGACTGGCAGTAACAGTATTTCTGTTAAGAATATGAAATTATTTATATATATATATTAGGCAGATAAATAAAAAAGAGAGAAAATAATATTGTTTTTAATATTCAATTATAGAATGTGAAGGTCTTTCCAGATATTATTATAGAGAAATGGTAAAGAAAAAGACAATAATCACAGACTAGTCAAATGCCAAGTGATTATGGCTTGCTATTTTTGTTTTATTATTCAGTTAAAAATAATAAGATACCTTTTTTCTCAATAATAACTGAACTGCTTTCTGGATTTATTATGAGCTTGTCATTTGAAAGAGAAATTATAAGTTTGATGAAATTTTATTCTGATTTGAATTTAAAATTTTGGAATATCAGGAGAATATATGAACATTGAAGAAATTTTTACTGGTGGTAACATTTCTTCAAATTGACTTTAAAGAATCAGTATTATAATGGTCGGGGAATATGGACATTTACACTATCTGCTGTACAGGGCTCCACTAGGCTATTTGAACCTAGAAATTTTATAATGTAGGCAAATACTTCTTGTTAAGATTCTACTTTTAATATTATTGCCGTTATGCCCTAGTTGCTGTTCAAGAGAAGCAGAGATTTATAATATAAATTCTTAACTGTATGTAAGTATTTAAAAAAAAAAAAAAAAGCTACTGCCAGTAATAATCACAAAAACATTTATTTATGCACATACATAAATTTGAGGAATAAATATTTAATATTGCTTTGTTTTTGTTTTTATTATATTAAGTTTTAATATCTGGGTACGTTCGCACAAATGGATATTTATATACTTTAATATTTTAGAATGTTGAACATAGATAGGCTACATAGACTACGCATTTAAAGACTTTTCAAAACATTTAACCTCAGACTAAAAATTCGTAGCTAAACCAATGCTTGATTCCTGATATACAGACGCAAGCAATGCAATATGAAGATGTTAGCATAAAACCACGCTGACAGGAATGTGCGTCTGCAGCATGATATTATTTAAAAGAAATGATCCTCATCTAGTACAGGAATGTGCATCTGTCTGGCAAAGGAATCATATATATATATATATAAAACATTAAAAAAGAAATGCTTCATATGGAGGGAGAGTAGTCCTTACCATCTTATAGTCCCTATCGATAGAGCAAAAGGAGAATCAATAGCGTGGTATATACATCCATATCCATTTCAACGTGATGGCTAGATCTCTGGGCCATGCATTCATTTGTGCACAGTGCCCTGCATGCTAAACACACTTCATATTACATTGATATAAACACCCATACATTCCTCTACCAGCATCGACTCAACTACGAAACAAATAGTCTGAAATTAACCCCATATGACCTAGCCCCAAATTTAACGACTCTATGCAGTCATCTGCACCCAACTTTAAATTTAATAATTTAGTTATTTAATAAACAAAAAATAAATAAAAAGAAAAATGGAAACGATTGATTAGCAAACTTAATACATAAATATATATAAAAAAATGATCAACTGACCTAGAGTACTAGTCTTGGTCAGATAAGAATTCACTTAGTTATATATATATTTACATATTAAACATTTATCGGAGAGATATTTAAAAGATTGGAATTGATAAAAGTTTATACTTTTCGTTCGATCTTGGTGATTCCTCCAGAATTCATCTGGTTTATGAAATCCCTCACTGAAAATATTTGCTAAAATTTCTTAGGAGTCGTAATCGCTACAAGCCATACTTTCTGGAAACACAACTGCTACAAGCCATTTTTTTGGGAACTGTGGTCAAGGAAGCCACCTCAGCTGGTGCAAATATCAGGAAACTAAATTTTATGTCAGACTCCTACATCATGAAGTCTACACTATGGCTAGTTGTCATACGTGAATTAATAGTCAGATTCTTCTAAATTCTATTATTTCATCTTTTATAATTTCTGCCCTCCCTTATCACAAATTCTACAGATCGATCGAACATGACATTATTTGTTTTTAAGGTCCAGATGTTTTCCTTTCTGGCCCGTGCGTTTGGTGCTGCTTGTATTGGTCACTCTGCTTCAGAGCAGGAAACACAATCTTTAATATTTATCTCTTATCTGACCATACAATCATTTCAATCATTTCCATTCACAAGATTTAAATATGATTTTTAAATAGAAATTAATCAACATTTTTCCATTTTCTTTTATATTAATTAATCTACAGATCTTTACTTTTTTTTTATATTTCTTACTTTTAAATACTTTTTTTTCTTAAATAGTTTTCCATCTGTGCGATAATATATATGTTAAATAAGTATTTTAATTTTCTTTTACGTTTTTTTAAAAAAAATCATTTTTACTTATGGTTATTTCTTATTTATTTTAATTTTAAAATAATGTAACTGCATATGTATACCGTTACAGTATAATGTATATTTAGATGAGATTATTTAATTCTAATGTTCAATTTTTTTTTTAACTCATAACATTACCATGACTTAAATTTTTTTCTTCTGAAAGTTAAAAATGAGAATAGTCTTATAATTCAAAGTACTAGCATTAATTAAAGTTGAAAAGTAAATTCACCTTCACACAACTTTTTCTTCAACTTAGCACTTTATCTTCCATCTTAATCTCCTTTTGATTGAATCATGTACAAAATAGTTGTAAGTTCCCAGCATTATCATTTGTATTATCCTTTGAAATTCATTCATTATATTTAGAGTTTATCTTAAATCTCTATTTTCTGAAAATACATTTGCTAATCAGCAGCGTCATCAAGATCTGTCATCTGTATAGGGTATTTCAAGTCATTGGTATTCATTTGTTTCTAGAGATGTTAACGCTAATTTTTTTAATTCCATGTACTTACAATTTTATTTAGATTGTTAATTATCTTTCTTATTTTCTTTTTATTTATTATAAAACTTGATATCAATTTTCAATTTATAATGCTCTTTTATTTCAAACTTTAAAAATGTAAAAATTTCTGTAATCTGTACTTTGAGTTGATAGTTAGATAACATAACAAAATCTTTTATGTTTTAAATGAAAACAAATAAAAAAGAAGTGCAATTTAATAAATTTGCATCATCTCAATATTTGTGTTTAATTTAGTTTTTACCCTGATTTAGCATGACAGACTTGAGAGCTAATGATCCATTGTAGTTTATCTTGAACATCACATGACCTCCCATGCTACAAACCATTTGATTATTTATTTACACCTGGGTCTCGTTTTATGCGGTAGATAGGTTCCTCAGAAAACGCGCACAAAAATAGACTTAACTTACCTTGAAAAATGGGGGATACGTACTGTAATTTCCCAAAAATCGCATAAAAGCAAAGCAACAATGTAAAATTACTTTAAAATTCGCATAAAAAAAAAATAAGAAAATAAAATATGACTAATAAAAAATTTCAAATTTGAAAAAAATTGATACAAGACAAACTTTTTTTATTTTTTTTTATTAACTACAGTATTTAATTTTATTCAAAACTATATTTTTATGCGTAATTTACATTTTTTTCATACATGTACGGTATTTTAAACATTATCACTTTCTGAGACATCAGATTCATCATGATGTGATGTGATGTGAGGTACTGTAGCTTCTCCTTAAACGAAATCAAGAGGAAGTATAACTAAAACTTTTTCCAATCGCTGTTGATCCTCCCCATTTCGCTAAGCGATCTAAAATTGAAATTTTTGTTTACAAAGAAATCCATTTTTTGGGTGTTTTTTTCTCTCTGTTAGAGTAAACTAAAAATTTAAAATAAAAATAAGAACTTAGACTTAAGATAATAAAAAGACAGGGCAAAATTTAATTAAAACTAACAATTAAAAATTAAATTCTTATTTTTGACTTTAATTTTTTAATTTTCAATTCCGTTTAAAAATCAAATTTCATTGTTTCATATCACCTTAATTTCAGATCAAGTTAAGTAATTTTTAAATTGTTAATTACAATTAAAAATCAGATTTTAATTGTCAAATTTAATTGTGCTCATCTTTTAAAAATAAACTTGCGGACACTAAATGATTAATTGATTACATACTCTTTATATAAAAAGCAAAAATAGAACTTGATTTAAAATGCAAAAACAACAGCATACATAATATTTTTCATCTATAACGTTTGAACAGATTTACATTATAGTCTTGTAAAATTTAATGGGTGTATATAAAATGGGGAAATTCTGATTTTAAGTGAATTATGAACTTCTTTATTGCATAAAATCTATTACACTACTATTATAAAGCGCTGAAAATATTGAAATTATTAGATGGAAGTCGAACTTCGATAATGGCTATTACTTTAAATATGATGTGAGTGCGCGAAATTTATAATATTTAAAGTAATAGCACATTATCGGAGCTTCACTTCTGATCTGATAATTTTTATCGCATAAAAGAAAACCGCATACAAAGATATTAAGAAGAAACATGAATTGCATAACTTCAAAATCGCATTAAATAAATCCGCATAAAATGAGACCCGGGTGTATTTATTTTTCTAAAAAAAAATAATAATAATAAAAAGTTCTAAAATATTTTATCTTTTATCCTAAAACATCTTATAATAATTAATTAAAATTAAAATAAAAACGATCGTAATAAAAGTCCATTTTTATTTTATATTGTAAAGTTCAATTTTATTTTTAAGTCAGTACCAAATAAGAATTAAACTTTTATTTAATCTATCAGAAGCAGATGCATTTATTACTGCTGGCAATATACTAGTCTGTCATAATTAATTGGCATTTTCAAAATGAAATTAGGCATTTAAAAAAAAAAAAATTATTAGATATTTTTCAACAGTTTTATCAGAATCATTTTATATTGTTTTTGAAATTATTTTTTATTTTTTTGAGATTAATAATTACCAATGTTAATTTTTAAATTATGTTCCTAAATCCTATGTTAGAAATATTTTTTATATTATATTTGTATATTTCTACTGGATTTTTTTTTTTTCAATTTTGATCTTGTTTTGTAAATATATGTTTGAAAGTAAAAATTGCCCAAGCTATATGCATTATATATTTCTCTAGAGAGATCTGATAGTTATTATGTTTTAGAATTTTCATGAATAGCAAATATTTTTTCATATATCTACTTATATATATATTTAATGTCTCTCTATATGTATATTTTTATTTTTAGATGAAAATGTAGACACTCCATTTTTAGATCAACTTCCTTCACCTCACCAGCAACATTCTGGAAGTTCTACAACGCCGTCTGATAGTAGAGCTTCCACACCTCGTCTAGGATGTGACTCTGTTCCTGCTTTAACCTCAGTTACACGTGTAGCATCAGAGGATGTAGCAGAAAGCAGTGATACCCAAGATGTTAATATAGTTAATTTTTCACATATTTTACAAAAAGATGCATTTCTTGTTTTTCGTTCATTATGCAAACTGTCCATGAAACCTTTACCAGAAGGTCATCCTGATCCAAAGTAATTTTGTTTTTTAAAATTTTAGTGAACAAATAAAATAAATTATTTATAAACCATTAAATTTAACTAGAATGTTATTGAAAAAATATTTGGACTAGTAAAAATAGTTATAAGTTAGGTAATGTGAACATATCTAATTATACATATATTTTCAGATTGATTTTAACTAAATTTAATTAAATGGAAAAAATAAATTAATATTAGAATATTTTGCTGCTAAACAAAGTTTTATTTAAATTGATTTTTTTAAAAATATATGAGGTAATAGATATAGTTTTTTTTAAAAATTTCAGCTGATTTATGTTACACCTTTGGTTTATTGTCATTTCTTTATTATAACCTGAAATAAGGAATCTCATTACAATCCATTCCTTATTCTTAATTAAATTTTTTTTTATATATTCCATTATGCCTTGAAGCTATTCAACAATTCATATTAATGTTTGTCTGAGCAATTATGATTGATGTTTTATTTGTAGTTATTAATTGGATTATTTTCATTATCTAATTGAAATTGTTAACTATTTTTTAGAAAAATTTAAATTATTTAATTGAAGAAAGGAAATAAAAAATTCTATCCAAAACATTGTTTTCTATACTAACTTGTGTTATTACTAATGGATAAATGTATTTGGAAAAGTATGAAGTTTCAATTTTTAAAAAAAAATATTTAGGCATTTCAATTAGTTGATAGAAATAGTCCAACATATAACTCAAATTTAAAATATATATATATTTTTTAATAAGATAGGCTTGCCTATTTCAAATATTGATCAGCTAATCAACTTTATTGACATAGGAAGGTTTTCAAAGTAATTTATTAATTTTTGTAACTGCTAGCAAGGGACACTTCATAATATTGGTAACTTAATGCAGGAAGTTTTGAAATTGTTGAAAAAAAATATTCTTTTTAAAATCACTTTGTACTTATTTATGTTTGAGCACTTCCAGTTGATTTAATAGTTGATTTTATTAATCTCTCAAACTTAAGTTTCATCAAATATTTTTGAGGTTATTTATTTACTTAGGCTATAGTTTTTTTTTTTTTTTAGATAGTAAGTTATTAATAAGCATTATAAAGAATTCTATAGAGATTCCAATTTGGAAATAAATCAATTCTGTGAATATGCATAGATTTGACAGTCATTAATTTTATGATTCATGATTTATGCTTGGGCCATATCTGACATTTTGAAGTGATAAATGTAGTAACCACAGGTATGTGAAAATATGTAGAAAAATCAGATTCTTCTGGTTTTATTATAGGATCTTGGAAAAATTATGTTTGGAGAGGCCTCACAAAAAAAAATCCATTTCTCATGTTATAATTTTTTTTTTTTTTTGTTTGGAGGATTATTTTGGGTGAGCATCTAGAAAGTGGAATCTAGATTTATGGTTTTAGATGATGAAATTAAGTCTTAAATTAATATTAAATATGGTCTATTCAATAATTTTTTATATAATTTTCTGTAAGGCAACTTGTCTTCTAATATCTAGTGGCGAAATAACCAAAAGGCTGGGAGTAGTTTGGAGTATACCTGTAATATTTCTTATAGTAATATTTAATTATATATTCAGAACTGTAGTGTAAACATTCTTTCTCTTAATAGAGACACAGTATTTTTGAATAGAATAATATAAATCTTAGAATATTTACATCTCAATCCCAATTAATGCCACCCAGCTTTTCAAGGATATTATTATAGATCATTTTTTCAAATAAAATAAGATTAAATCAGTAAAAGTAGTACTGATTTTTATTATTAGTCTTATTCGGTATTAATTCTTAAAGATAAAACTTATTTATAGCAGATCCTATCTGGTCTAAATTTGGCATGTTATAGAAATAGATTATTAATTATCAGCATTATTTATGTTAAGATCATTCTTTCAAAGATTTTGTACTGGTCATTTAATAATGATATTGGGCATTAATTTTTTTGAATTTTTGTTAGGTTTTAAAATTGTTATAATTTTAGCATTTTTTTGTTTTTATTTTTTTGAATAGTTTTTAAGTAACTAATAATGGTATTATGAACATTTTTATAAGTCCATAAATAAATCACAGCTATTAAATACAAAACAATTGAGAATATATAAATTTATTCATGAACCAATTAAGTCTGTATACATTACTATAATTCACAAACTAGATTCCTAAAGAATCTTAACACTTTTTTATATTATTATCAATTCATTAGTCAGAAGAAAGTGGGTGTTATTTATAAGTTTTTAAAAATGATTCTTTAGGTACAATAATGTATTCAGGCTTAATTAGTTCATGAATATGTTTATGTTTAAACTTGTAAAATTTGTTTCAAAAATTATTTATTGTCTACAACGAAATAGTTTGCATATTAGTGTGTTATTGTTTGATCAAATGTAGTGGTTGTTTTTCTTCAAGTCAAGTCATTAGTAGAAATTTATTTATATGCTTATATTTATGAATTTATATTTGTAGGATTTACTTTAGATATTATACTTTTTATTGATAATATTAAAAAGAATAAATTTTAAATTTTGTATATTCAGTATTAAGAACATATGTATATATTGAATTGGATATTTTCATGGTTAAAAAATAATTATTCATGATTGTTTTTTTAGAAATCTCTGTGTTGATGGTTAAAATTATTTTGTTTACCCTTACTTAATGTTTGAATGAAATAGTGCGCTTTGTTTTCTTCAAGTACTATCTGAATCTGACAAAAACTTTTCTGTCAAAGTGTAGAGTGGCAGTCACATAATTAGAACATTTAAATGTAGATAACATTTTTATGTGATCTCAATGCATCTTTTTCAGAACTTTCTTTTTAAATTGTAAGAAAGTGTTCATTGTTCAAATTCTTTATCCTTGCCTTTTCAAAGATCATTTGATTGAAAAGATTTAAGCTGTTTTTTTTTTCTTTCTAATAACTATTTTCAAATAGCATTGATTGTATTTAACTTTTCATTCATGTTATTGGACCTTTTAAAAATATCCATAGTTTGCCTTAATATTCTTTAGGTATATTAATCGATTTTTACACAATTTGTGTTTTATGAAAATGTTTTGTTAATTTAATAAGTGAGTATATGGCTGATGAACTAGTTACTCCTACAGCAAAAATATGTTTGTTTGTTTTTCTGTTATTCTACTTTTTTAAAAAAATAATGTAGTATTTCTATATTTCAACAATCAAATTTTTTTGGAATGCCATGGCATTTATGAAAATCTATGCAAGGATTTCCCTTTTTCAAACATCAGTCAGATGAATTGTAGAACATATTTTTTATAATATGTATTTAATTAATAAACTGTGATAATAATTATAATGAAACACATATCTTGGCAAGATTAATCAATAGAATCAGTGATTATTAAGAGAAGTTAGAGAAGTTTTTAAAAGGCTTGATAACATATATGAAAAGTGTGAGGTAAATAAAATCAATCCCATTTAAAAAAAGTTATTGAAGAGAAAAAATTATTGCTTAAAATTCCTCATTTAATGACCTTTGATATTGGAAAGAAAGACAAATATGAAAAATTTAAATCTAAGACATATTCTTATGTGAGCTAGAAAGCTTTACAAAAGGACCTTTGAGGTTATTCAAAACATTAACTTTTCTTAGTCTGATCCAAAAAAAAATTAGATTGTACTGTAACTTCAATTATCCATAATAAGAAAATTGTTATGATTGTCTTTATATTGCTCTTTTCTGAATTAATACACTATTGCTGCTGTCATGTTTTAAAGTAATGGTTTGATCCATACAATAAGATTATATAGGAGTTTCTTCGTTTTTGTTCTCACATTTTCTACCATAAAAAAAGCTTTCCAAATATTATTTTTGTAGTCAAATAGAAATATATAGCTAGATTTAGTTGATGCAATGGATTCTTAAGTGCAGGGATGTTTCATTTTAACTAAAAACTCTTTCATGGACAAAGCAGTTTTGCAGTCTAAATCAAGAGGGAAAAAATCCATTCTTGAACATATATCAATTTGGAATTAAAGTAAATAATTAAGCTGTGCTTTGTCACATTATGATACATTAAATCTTATTTGATACTTATTTGTTTCTTCCTTTCCTCCAACTCTTGATTCCTGATTTACAGGCTCAGTCTTATTTTTTTATTTTATTATATTGGACTTTGTATACATATATCCATATTAAATATTTATAATACTGACATAATATATTTTTTTAGGTCACATGAGTTACGTTCTAAGGTGCTTTCTCTTCAGTTATTATTGTCAATTCTTCAAAATGCAGGACCAGTATTCCGATCCAATGAGATGTTTATTAATGCCATTAAACAATATTTATGTGTAGCCCTTTCCAAGAATGGTGTTTCATCTGTACCTGAAGTTTTTGAATTATCTTTAGCAATTTTTCTTGCACTTCTGTCCAATTTCAAAATTCACCTCAAGATGCAAATAGAGGTATTTTAAATTTATTTCAAATATTTATGTGTTAAATGTTTGTGTGTATATTTGTCTTATAGCTTTATTTTATGTAAACTATATATTAGCAACATCTATGTATAATATTTTGTTTTTAAGATAAAGCAGTAATTGTTAGCATGCAATTTGGTAGTCGATTCCATGATTTTAAAGTATGATAGCCATTTACTGGTTATTCGCCTTTTTTCTAACAAATGTATTGCCAGATAAAATAAATTTTAGTAATTTCATCATTAACTAAATGAATATATAAAATATACATACATTCTTTTTCTTTTTAAGACTTGTTTATTCAATATTTTACTATAATTTTATTAGTTTCCTTAAACAAAAAAATAAAAAACGTAAAAATAATAACAAAATTAAATAAAATACCAATACGTCACAAATATATATAATATTCAAATAAACCCACAATATTATTATATCTACAAATATAACTATTTACCTCCTTTTTTATATTTAACTATTTCTTTTAAAATACCTTTATAATTTAATATTCTTCTTATAATGTTTTTTATTTTTTTGTTTAAGGAAACTTGATAATGACTACAGAATGTAGTTGAAACGTTATGATGGAAAAATAAAATTATAGTAAAATATTGAATAAACAAGTTTTAAAAAGGAAAAGAAAGAATATATGTGTATTTTATATATTTATTATGTTGGAGCTATAATTTAAAAAGAACAAGAAGAAATTAAAAGTTGTGTATATAATTTTATTATTAACTAAATGAAGTGAGTTATATTTGGTCAAAGAATAGGATTTATCCAATGGAGTATTAGTATCATTTATTTTCACTGCAGGAGGTAGTTAATCTGGATATAGAATTACAATTTGTTTATTTAGTATTTATATCTTTAGTCATAAATTTGATTGTCTAAAATTAATTGCAGGTTTTTGAAGTATATATATAATTCTAAATTAATTATATGTATATTAACATTATCAAACATTATCGATCTGCTACAGGATGAAAGTGTCTCCAAGTTTAATCTAGTTTCACTGATCCATAGCTTATTTTCTCCATATTATTCTGATAAATTTTATCAATTCATCTATCATCTAGTTTTTTTTAGATCTTTTACAATCTTTTTGGATTCTGTCTAAGACTTTAACTATCCATTTATTGATATCTCTTCTAGCAATATGTCCAGCCACCTTCATTTCAGTCTCTTAATTCTTTAATTGATGTCAATAATGTTTGTTTGTTCTTTATTTCACATATTTTGCTTTTGATCTCTGTTATTCTGAACATACATTTTTTTCTTAAGTTTGCTTCTGTTAAACTTCCAAATCTGATTTATAGATAAGATTGATAAAATACATCTATTAAAAACTTTTATAACTAAATATATTGTTGCTTGTATTCAAAATTCTAGGATATTTTAAGTTTCAAGTCATTAGTTCGGACAGCATAATTATAATATAAATAAGATGCATTCATGGGTTTAGTTGTCTTCTATCTGAATAAATATCACATATCCAGAAGTCAGACTGAGGGCAGCATTGCTATCTTGGTTATGTCTTAATTTTATAATTTTAAAAACTTTTTATTATAAATGGAAAGTCCACTAAGATGTGTTTCCTAATTTGAATTATATTATTAGAATATATTTATCGATTTACTATTTATTTTGACTCTAAGAATGTAGTTAGAAAGAATTGGAGATTGATAACAGAACTAAAAGCATGAAATCTACATTTTTGATTAGAAATGCTGTTTCTCAAAAGAAATACTAATGTTTACTATTTTGTAAAATGATTTTATTTTAAAGTTAAAATTCAGCATATCAGATCTTTAAAAGAAATGTTGCACTTAATCAGTAAAGTTAAAATGTTAAAAATGCTCCTCCTTCCTGTTTTCAGATTGCCCATTAGCCCCAAGTTAGAGGCACTGTGTGTAATTCATATAATTGTATTTTCTAAAAGTAACATTAAGAAAAAATTTTAAAATAGTTTAATTGACAATTAAGATAAATATTCTGAATTATGAATGAATATTGTTTCAGACCTATGACTGGACACAATTAACTGAGATAAAAGTAAAAACTGTAAAGAAACAATAAGTGCACTATAGTCCAAAGAAAACATATTTATAAAGACATTGGAAAATATTGTTTAGTCTTGTTAGAAAAAAGTTAATTTTTTAGTTGTGTATTTTCATGCCAAATAATCATAGAGAAATATCTATATGCATCAAAACTTTATAGACATTGATTTTTGACATAATTGAGAAGTAAATGCTAGTAGAAAAGAATCTATGTTATCTTGGTCAATGATTTGGTGATTCCATACACAAAAAAATTATATCTAATGATTTCTTAACTTGAATTCAGGATATAAATTTGAATTTTTTTTAGCAATTAATTAAATTGTATTTATGAATTAGAAACATTTGTACTATATTTTAAGAGGAGTGTAAATTATTTTTAAAGAATAGTTACATATATGTCACCAACTGTTAACAAAGAAAACTTAAAAACTTTTAGAAAGTGTTTGAATATCAAAGGGAAAAGCTGATACTTCTTCAATATCTTAGATTTTGTATTGCTATTTTACCGGTTTATCCAAACCTTGTTGAGATGAGCACGTGCACATACTGAACATGAAAAAAAATATGGCGACACGCCAGGATAAGGAACAATTTTAAACCCTTTTATGATCGCGTTCATACAGTCATAAGGACAGTTGTTAAAGTATTGATTCTTACATACTGTACCGGGTCGAACCGCTGAAACCACCTACTTATACGTATATATAAGTTTTGGCCGGTTTCAAACTCCTTCACAATACATTTATAATATTATAAAGGTTAGGTGAACGAACCGGCACGTTCGAGCAAAATGGGAGATCTTATTAATAGCTTTAACTATCAACAATGGCCCATCTCGGCTGCTAGATTCAAACCCCTACCATCCAAATACTTTATTTGTTTCGGGGTAAACCCCGGGCGCCAGCTAGTCTGAAGACTAACATATTCGGGTAGTAGGCTCATAATCCAGCGTCAAACAATTCCCTTAACCAGCCCAGTCTAATTTTAATCAATGATATTTATTGCTAATAAGATATTGATAAAAAGAATTGACCGACAGATCAAGTTTAAATTTAAAAATAATTTATTTCAATCAACATCAATTAAGTTTAAATATAATTTACTAACCAACATCAACGCATTCTAAACATTTTATAAATCCAAATTTCACACACGCACATTTAAATTTACATATGATAGGATATTTCATGAACAAAACAACATAATCTTAGACATTTAAATTAACTCTCATTCGCAAAAAAAAAATAATAATAAAGCATTAATGACATTTGAGACTCTCGCACACACATCAATAGTTCCTTTTATGTATGATAGAGTTCATATAATGTTAATCTTCAATATTTACGGATTACAGTGGTAACTACTACTGGTAAATAATAATAATAAAACAGATACCTAGGATTTTTTTTTTTCTTGTCGGTGGCTACTTCTGCTGCTTCTAATGGATTGTATCTAACCGGTTAGATTTTGTTTATGGAAGAGAATTTATGGTAATCCGTTGGTTTCTTCTTGGAGACAGCTGCACATTTTGACGGAGGGTTTCTGTGTTGTTATCCAGACATTATTTCTCAGGCAGGTTTTGATGGTCTTATTGGACTAACAAGGCTGGAGCGCAAGCGTATATTTCCAAAAGCTTTTCAGCACTGCATTTCTGTAAACTGACACAGTAAAACTAGACTGAATTTCAAAACAACTGAATGTCTGATAAACGAAAAAAAGTCTATTTATACCTGCGACGTGTTTTTGTTTTAATATCCTCCGGCAATACGTGTTGTCGAAATTCCTTTAGATTAATTATTATGACGTGTTTTTCGATTGAATATTTTATTAGTAGTAGCTATTTTAAAATGTGTTGTTTTCATATCTTTAATTAGCAGTCCACCACTGTGTTTCTTTTGAAATACATTTCATTTCTTTATTCATTTTTTCTTTTTTTTTTTTATATTATTCTTACATGCATACTTTTGTTTACATTCGCACGCACTAATATAATCTATTACAATAAACTGGAATGAAAAGAGATTTTTTTTTTTTTTTTTTTATATCTTAATAATTTTAACTTTTTACGAAACTCTTAGTTTGTTTTTTTTTTTTTTTTTTATAGGAAAACTCCCTCTCCCCTCTTTAAAGTAATTAATTTTAACTTTCAAATTCTTTTTTCCGAAAGATTTTGATAATAATTTTTATCCAAAATTATTTTATATACATGTGCCAATTTGGCATTGGCACATTACACCCCCCTTCGTTTTAGAGTAAAATGCGTCATTTTTGACCATTTTATCTCTTGCAATTTTAATTGACTATAAAGATTTATTAATTCTTTATTTTATTCTAGATAATTCCTACACATGTGTATATGTGCAGCATAATTCTACACCTACAAATATTCTAGATATCGAGTTATTACTGGACTTGCTTACAGGGAATCTATAATAAATACATCCCTTTTTGCACTCACCATAAGGTGCAGCAGTACCAAGAAAATAACCTAAAGGATATCTGGATAAATACATTTAAGATACTCATCATAAGGTATCGTATTTACCGAATATTACAGTGTATGTGCGCGTATATACCCATGCATACTTACCTACTCGTAATACACATTAGACTGACTTTATACTTTTATTACTAATCTTATAATATTATTTGTAAATCGTTTCGAACATCTTTATTTAACACATGAGTATATGTGCAGCATAATTCTACACCTATTAATACTCTAGATATCGAGTTATTACTGGACTTGCTTACAGGGAATCTATAATAAATAAACCCCTTTTTGCACTCACCATAAGGTGCAGCAGTACCAAGAAAATAACCTAAAGGATATCTGGATAAATACATTTAAGATACTCATCATAAGGTATCGTATTTACCGAATATTACAGTGTATGTGCCGTATATACCCATGCATACTTATTTATTTACTAACATTTTTCTTGATTAACATGTGCGTTGATCACTTTCCTAAGTATTGACCATTTCAAATTCTTATTTTTCTAGAGTGCATGTAATATTAAGAGAAGTAGGCAGCAAAATATAAGGCAATTCAACACACAGATCGACTTTGTGCTGATTTAAACCAACTTTTAATTTCTTGCGGAAGTCGTACTACAGCATGGGCAACTGTTGTGCACAACGGATCATGAAAAGGGACTTTAAGATTGCGAATGGCAGGACTATCTCTACTGCACATTCGACTTACTAAAACATTTATTTTATTTGGTTACTGGGACTTTCCTCCAGATTTATTAATTTTTATATGCCAGGACTTTTCTACTGGCGCATCATCATCAATGTTAATTATTTTTCGCACTACCCATCTGTAGAACAAGGTCACCGCAAGACAAGGCTTAATCCAACAAAAGTCAGGCCTGGAATTTATCTCCTTGCCCAAATACTCGCACACACCTCAATCCTAATTTAATACCCTTTTTTTTTTTTTAACTTTATTTAATAATGTTTTATTTCCATTAATACGTTCATTATACACTTATTTATTTCATTTAAAAAAAAAACATTTTCATTTCGTTTGTCTATTTTGATTTTACACATTTATTTTGTGAAAGTCACGCTCCGCTAGGTTCTAGACTTATGAGCTGGGATATCAATATAATCGATAAGACATAATCGAGGGTTTTGACATTTTAAAAACTCTAAGATTATTATATATTTACTATTATTGACTTTAATCTTTCTTAATTATTCGAACTAACTTGATACTCATTTATTTTTTAAATTTTAGCAACCATTGTCCATTTTCGAGTCCATGGTCGATAATAATTGGTCAAGCCGGCAAAATCCGTCAGATTTATTTTTAATTTTTGTCTGGCGGTTCTTTATTATTCAGCCCTCCAAATAACTTTAGTGATCTAGTGTTAAACGTTCCTTTTTCTATATTACCTTTGGCTATCACAAAGGCATTGAAGTCAGTTTGATGGACTATACTATATGGGCTTTTGTAAATCATCTGATTTTTTTATAAATGTATTTCCGACGATGACTCATGGAGTTATTTGTAATGTGCATGTTCGCACTCAGCTGGTCTGGCTTTTTTATTTCAGTTTGTGGGATATTTTGACTACGATTTATTTGATTTACTTTTACAGTTAAATTTATAACTTCAACTTTTATTTCTACAATTATTTTTCTATCTTCTATCTTATTTTCTATTGCTTGGTAAGCAGTCTCTATTTTATTCTCTACTTGTGTTTTAATTTCTTCTATTTCTTCCCTAATTTCTTCTTTTATTTTATTCTGGCCCATTTCGATCTGGTCCTTTAACTTTTCAAGCATTTAGCTTGCCCTTCCAATTTACTCTTCATTTCATTATTTTGGTTTTTAAGCTCTTCGGCTATTTTTTTATATTCTTCTGCTGTTTCTTTTTGTTTTTCGAACATGCACGTTAATAAAGCTATGATTTCTCTTTTTCCCTTGTTGGGAATATTTTCTATATTTTTACCTTGAGCCTCCATTTTGGCTTTATTTCTTATCATTTATAATTTTAAACACTTTTTTATCATTATTTTTGATACCATTTTATTTTAATAAGTTTACTAATTTCTATTTTATTTATTTCTTTCTAAACTGGAATACACGCTGGCTCCCTCTCTTTTGTCCGTTTATCCTACCCGATCTTAATGCTTTAACTCCGCCCAAACACCCAACTGTCATTTATTTAAACAGAACGTAAATAGCACAAAATCTCTTTTCATTTAAAGAAGTAAGAAAAAAATTTCGGTCAATTCTTTTTTTATTTTTAATTTAATACACTTTTACCTACGTAATTTAGATTTCTTTAAGGTTTTTATTTTTAAACAAGAAACAAAGCATTTATTTACTGTTATTTCTTAGGTTCAGCCCCAAACGTTGGGTAAAGCCATTTATGTACCGCCCCGGGGTTTACCCCGAAACAAATAAAGTATTTGGATGGTAGGGGTTTGAATCTAGCAGCCGAGATGGGCCATTGTTGATAGTTAAAGCTATTAATAAGATCTCCCATTTTGCTCGAAATGGATCGTTATAATTGGCGTCCCAAGTGTGGTCTTAGCTCAGAGATTGACCCTGAGAAGGGGAATTAATGCTGAAATTTCCGATCTTTAATAAACCACAAATACCCTGAGCAAAGTTTATCAAAATGAATGTTTTATCTGCTTACATAAGTCGGATATTTTTAAATTTTATAAAAGCACTGCCAGCAAGAAATTGCGCATATATATTAAATAAAAGAAAGTATAAATAATTTTAAAACTAATGTTTGTAAATTAAAAAGAAAATCAAAAGGTTGCATTGGATATGTCTTTTTTTTGTTAATATATATTTATGCGTTAACGTGTATAGGCGCACAGCCACGGAAGTTTATGATCGAAATGTGGTACCTTACGATGAGTACCGTTGGGAATTTACGTCAGTGTAATCCTATTTATGCATTTCAATCAGTCATAAATAAGTTGGTGATAGTTATAATTGTGCTGCAAATATACATGTATAAATCCATTATCTTGGAACATATTTATCTCAATGCAACCTTCCTAAATAAGTTAAATAATTTGTTTGTCATGCCGTAAGTAGAAATCAAATGGATAAAATAAAATAGAATTTTCGGGGGGAGGGGGTTAACGTAAATGGTCCTTAGGTAGGCGATGGTCAACATTTTCTTTTTCTTTTTGTATATAGTTGTTTGTAAAATTATTAACTGAATGTTTGTAAATTTTGTTAATACCGTAATTACTAACCCTAAGTAAAATATTTTTTTTTTTTGATCATTTTTTTTTAAGTAACTTTACTGATATGTAACGAGCACAGACGTTCGTTACATTGTTTTTTTTTTTAAATTTATTAAACATGAAAGTAAATTAAAAAGTTCGCATTTAAAAATTTTCTTTAAGAATTAAAAATTGAAATTAAATATCATCTTAAACTCTTATATATTAAATCGCACAGATAATGAAAAATTATTAAAATAAAACTTTATTAAAGAAAAAGTATTTTAAAACTAAATTTTAAAAAGATTTGGAGATGAAATTATATCTTTAAATTTATCTTTAAATATATTTTTGATTTGGAAAACAGGTTAATTAATCAGAAATGGAAATGATTGTTAATTAGTTAAATGTAAACCAGCCTTCAGCATTTAAATGTAAAAACACTAGTCAGATAGGAAAACAATAGAAACTGTTAGCAAATAAGAAGAAATCCCTATGGAATCGGACCGCAGCGAAAGGACCATAGCATCGGTGACGTAATGTAAATTCAATCCTTCACATTAATATAAAAGGAAAATTTGGAAATTATTAATCAGTGACTGGAAATTGATTATCACGATGTGACTATATGTAGTAGTACGGAGTTGGAGGAATTGACAGACGCACGGTCAATTCTTTCAGCTGTTAAAGAAAGGAGAAATGAACTATCGTTTCCTACATTGAGGACCAACCAAATTAAAAAACCTCCGAATGAGTAAATAAAACATCGGCTAAATGTATACCAATATCTTCAGGACGGCGTGGGAATTCCCGTTCAAACTTACAAACGACAGATAAAGATGAACTGTTTAAAACCGTAAGAACTTTACAATTAATGAACATTAAGTTAAAAACTTTTCGTATTTAAAATAATTGCATTAGTTTCCTATCTGACCAAACTAAATTAATAATGTTATTTGATGTATTTTTTTTCTTATTTATTTTGTAAAATCATTTCCATTTATTTATTTTTTGTTCTTTAAGTTTTATTATGATTGTTGTTTCCGTTAAATTAATTATAAAAATGTTAAACTTAAGTCGGGCGTAAATGGCTGTATAGATTTGTAAAGTTATATTAGGGGAGGGTAATCTTAGGTTATTTATGTCGTTGTTAGATTGGGTCAATGGATTGGATATATTGATGTAGTTAGTATATGTAATCGGAGATTCGCTACGGGCAGAATCGTTTATATATACGCCGCACTCACCCGTTTGCCTATGGAAGGAATTATAAGACGGAGAACGCAGTTCCTTTCTATGGAGTTTTTTTTTATTGTTCTTCTCGTTAGATAGATGTAATATTCCTATCTGATTGAGAGTCAATGTCTTTTCTTAATTCTTTTGGTGCTGCCGTATTTCGTATTACATTGAATACATCGATGTATCAGATGGATTGATGCCAGTTTGACTGCGAATTTTAGCCTAAGGTTAAATAGGGATAGAATATTTTAATTTCAATGCAAATCTATGTAGTATTCATGCTCGACCCTAAATAAAAATGCATTAAATTTAAGTTGTTTATAGATGCTTGCATGGATTGTTTATCGGTTAACTATGTTTTGCGTGTTCATATTTGATCAAAATATATAGACATTCGATAAATAATGATACCTTACGGTGAGTATTTAAAATGTATTTATTCGGATGTCTTTTAAGTTATTGGTGACAATGCAAGTATCTTATGGTGAATACTATTGGGTTACATATAAATTTCCCTCCGCAATTGTCAGTAATCAATAATTTTATATTTTGATCGCTTATGTTTATTTTGGAATGTTTTTAACCGTGTAATCTATGTAACCGATCTATAGCAACTTATTATAACAAGCTTTTATAATCCCATCTGTGCGAACTTGATTAAAAATGTAAATTTATAATATAATAGTAACTCAATGTAAATTAAAGTAAAATCAAAGTTAAAAATAATGTTAAATGTTTAAATGTAAATCACTAAAATAATTTTAAACCTTATATATATATGCATAAATAAATCTGTTTGTATGATAATTACTGGCAGTGGCTTACTTTATTCTTTTATATACTAGTAAATGATATTATTAAATCTCTGCTATTCCACTGAGCTAGTGACAATGGGCTAACGATCTAAATATGTAAATAAAGTGGAATCCTAACAGCGCGTATCTGCCTACTCTATAAATTTTTCTAGGCTCAAATGCCTAGATGGCGCCCTTTGGTAGTGCGGTGCGGTGCGATGCGATCTCCCACTTCGTTTGGATCGTTCACTTTAAATATAACCTTTCATGCCACTCTTAGAAAGAAAAAAAATAACCTTTCATGCCACTCTTAGAAAGAAAAAAAATAATTCCCCTCATGAAAGAATATGCAAGGTCAATAATTATGTGAAATAGAGAAAAACAACAACAACAAAAAAATCTAATAAAAATAAATATCCTAATGATCAAAGATTTAAATCCCGATAAATTGGTATCCCATATGCCAGCTCAGTGTTCTCTTTATCCCAGTTAAAGAAATGTGGATCGAAAGACTCACTTAATTACCTAATTATTGTGTTGTTAGAGAAAGCAAACGAATAAAATATCAAAGCAATAAGGCAACTCTAAAAATCATTAAATAAATATTTATTAAGCCCAAAATCCCTTCACCACTTACAATCAAAGATAAATTAAAAAAATAATAATAATAACCCTCAATGCAAAGGAAATATTTATCATATTCTAAAGTCAATTCAATAAAAGAAATATGTCCAAACAGAAAAAGGGATCAATTATTGAGAGAGAGAGAGTGGTCTGAGATCTTATAACCCTGCAGACGAATACTTTACACAAACAATAAATAATACATTAAATATGATTTATAATTTACATAAAGAAATATATTTGTGAAAGATATACATTACACAATAATATCAATATTATATTAATAAAAATAGAGTGTACCCTATAAAATCTAAGCTTCATACGTCCCTGGTCTCTCTGAGTAGGCTATTCATCCAGGGTGGCAACGATTTTACTTGAACACAGCACTATTTGGTGGTTGGATTTGGGAGACTACATTTTTGACGGCAGGTCCGGAGCTGAGCGGGCATGCTGAGTAGAATTCCTACCCCATGACCATTTCACAGATGGGAATATAAATGTGTTGCATCTTCAAGCTTAATTTAATATATTCTCAGGTGGTCAACGATCATCCACTATTTACTGCGATTTGGCTATGGCGTTGATACTTTCTGCCACGCGGTTTCTTCCACTCTGGTTACCGCACTAATAGTAGGATTTCTTCTTGATTTGCGAACTCCCAGATATGAAACAATTATACAGCGCTGGTAATGATTCTCTTTTACTTTTCTTTTTTAAATACCATGAACTCTCTTGTAAGAACAGTTCTGCACAGCACTAGTAATAATTTTTTAGGCTGAAATCATCTCAAAACTTCCTCTTCACCAGCATTATAAAAATATATATATATATAACTCACTGAATGGCTGACTGTTTGTCTCACCATCTCTTTATAAGTTCAAGTGCCTCAAGCACCTGGTGAATAGCTGATAGAACCCACTAATTACATTCCCAATCCAGGTACCCCTCTAAGAAACATTTAATTAGCTAATTTTGAATTTTTTTTCTTAATTGATTCAGACTGCATGAAACATTCTTATGCAATCGCCTAATAAATCTGTCAGGAATTTTTATTTTTAATTAAATTTCTGTATCCACTCAGATCACTATCTGATTCAACACAAAAAGAACAAAATTTTAATATATAAGATAACATTTTTTTATAATCCGATTATACCAAATTGAAGTTAAAAATGCATTTTGTTAATTAATCTAGATATTTCTCTCCACCCGCATTAACATAAGTTTCAATGAATTCTTTTGACCAGCTGAAATAATTTAGAATTTAAAAGAAAACAAAATTCCTTATTTACTAAAAAAAAATGCCTTTAGGTTTTTCTTAAATCTAGTAGAACAATGACTTTCCCACCTGCTGAATGTGTTTGTAGAGAAAAATAACTAATAAAACTTCGATTTCAAAATTACACCCTTGTTGGAACATTTAATCATTTCCATTTTTTTTTTCTTTTTACAATTTCATCAAGTAAGCACTTTTAAAAAAATATATAAATAAAAATTACAAATAAACATCTTTGCATTTCTTTAAAAAAAAAAATGAAATAAAATAATAATAAAAAAAATTATCATAAGCATATAGCTAATATGCCTACATATTGAATTCTAATCCGTAGCTTTAACTATTTGGCTTTATTCTTGTGTGTGCGAGTATATAATATATCCACAGACCCCTCTCACTTATTTTATAACGTCTAATTTTCAAGTTATGTAGATGGTATACACCCCCTCCTCCATTACTGGCTTCATCATGTATTTTAAGCCATAGTTTTTTTAATACCATCTTGTGATTGGCCACATGAAGTGTGCCTGGCAGACTATATATATTGATCATGAATCTTTTTCTAATAGCATTGTTATAGTTGTCTAGAAAATTTCTATTTCCAATTGTTTCATGTGTAAATTCAATGATGTATGGTTGAACAGATGAGAAATACTAGAACAAGAAAATTTTTTTTTTTCTCATATAAATATATTTATAAAAAATGCTGAAATAAATGAATACAAGAAGACAATAATTCCAAAAATGTTTAAATTTAATTAAGATTATAATCCCAAAATCATTTTGAACAGGTGTTCAAATTTAGCATTAAAACAACTATAAGGATCGAATGAGAAGCTTCTAGAATACTAAAAGCTTATTGTTTGATATTAAAATTATAGTTTAAATCTAACAGGGAGAGGCAAAGCAATAAAGAAGATAAACATTATCCTTCAACTTAATAAATAGAGAACCTCTGGGGTTAAAAAATCTTTCACAATTTATGAAAATATGCATTTATAAAATATGACTTATGAGAAAATTTTTTATTTGAAGTAAATAAATTTAACACATTAAAAAATATAACGTTGAATTCTGAGTAATAGCTGATTTATAATATATTTGACGAAGTTAGTTATTAATTATATTTGTTGTATATTAGATTAACCGTTGATTCAATTTCTTTGTTGAAAAATTCTTATAAGTACTAACTTATCCTTCAAGCAAAAATGTATTTCACCCATCAATAAGAAAAACTTTTGCCCATATTTCAAATATTTTAAAATGCTAAAAATAATTTGGATTATTATCATTAATTGATTGCGGGGGGGGGGGGGGGTTTCAACAGTGAATCATTCTTATTGTTTTTGACCATTAATTTTTTTTAACACTTTGAGTACCTGTTTGTAAATTTTTAATTAAACCCAATCTGTTGAAAAACATGTTCCAAATAACTTAGATTCATCTAAAAAAGATGTAAATGATATCATAACTTAGATAATATAGGGAATTTCAAGAAATGATAAGTGATTATTGATGATATAATATTGTTATAATACTCTATTGCTCAAGCAAATTTTGCATTATTTGTTCAAAAATTTATGGATAATTATTAATAAGCTCTTTCTATATATAGGTGTATATGTATGTATATTTGATAGTCAATGATACATTATGTCATTCTTTTTGATTTGATATATTGGTTATTGGTTTGAGGGCATATTCTGGAGCTTAAAATTCATGGATCGCGACTCAGCTTTATTATTTCTGGTGTTCATACTTATTATGAAGTGAATAATAAATCTTTTGATTATTATTATTATTATTTATGAATCAATATCAGCTTTATTTATAATTTTATATCTATTAAATTACTGAACACAACCATATTTCTTGAATAAAATGCATTGGTTCAACTATTGACAGTAAATTAAATAAGTTTCTTTAATGACTAAATAACTTAATCATTGAATTTACTTGTTATTATTTTTTCAAAATCTAAAAAAATCTACTCCTTATGCATTTGAATTCAATGCTTTTTTAAAATTTTTTTTGTTTATAGTTTCAGTTATTTTATACAATTCATCAGAGTTGTTTTTTTATTAATTCAAAGAATAGCTTTGTTGAAGACTGTAGATCAATCAAAACTGTAAGCAAAGAAAGCTGTAATAAAAAGCATTAAATTAATGCTTAAGAATAGGATTTTTTTAGATTTTGCATTTTTTATTAAGAGCAATGCAAAAAGATTATGAGATTTTAAGAAAGAATAGGATATAACATTTATTATTATTATTATGGATTAAAGTAAATTGTGAAAATATTATCCTAGTAACAAATGTTTTTGGTATACTGTTTGAAATATTTGTTTCAAAGATATTAGTGACTTCATGCAAAAAATGAAGTCAGAATATCTGTTTGTTTGTTTCATACCTTTTGTCTAGTAGAAAAAAAAAAAGATGATAATTTTATTTGTATTTAGTTTTTTTTTTTAATGAAGCAGCAATTAGAGTTTTTGATTTTGTAGTAAAGCAGGCATTTGCAAGGATTTTTTTTTTTTGATCGGTTATCAGAAATTTAACTTGTAAATAAAAATTATATGACTATCTAGAAAAGAAAAATGTAATATGAAACAGTTGAATACTTCATTAAGAAAGATTAGACTTATATTATAGACTGTTTTCTGTTATAGGAAAAATCATCATTGTTCTGAAACTATGGAAGAAAAATACAAGAAAAACTTTAGACATTGACTGATTTTACCAGATAAAGTGACTAGGAGTAAATATCTGCAATACTATTGAATAATGATTATGATTGAAGATGTATAATTATATGGTCTTTTTAAGAGTGCATATTAGAATTAAAATCTAGTAAAATAAGATTATAATTCAATACCGATAGCACTTACATTTTTTGCTTTAAGTTATATGCTTTAAATTTGTAATGGAAAAATTTAATTAAAATGGTAAAAATGTTTCAAATGTAAAATAACTTATTTAGTAATATTTTAAGTAAAAGAAGTAATCTCTATTTGGATGCATGTCTATAAGGGAAGCCTTACAAACTAAACAGTTTCCTCTTATTAGACTTTCCATCTTTATTGTACATGCTATATGGAATGTTAGATGTAGGCTATTGTTCACAGTGCCTGTCCCTGAACCAGTCAGTCTTTTCATGAACACTATTAGGAAAGTAAAAAAACAGAGACTTTATCATTGCATCAAAATTCTTATATAATGAAACGGGAAGTTAATTAATGTATCAGATCCACCAAATCAGTAATAGCTAAGCAAAAGATGAATAATAGATTCAAATTACAACAATGCTGATAGATGAATGGTAAAGCTACATCAGTTTACTATTATTTATCAGAAGATAATCAATATACAAATGGCCCCAGACTGTTGATGATGTGTAAAACATAATTTTTTCTGTCTTTTATAAGCATGTAAACATTATTTTTCATAAATAAAAGCTTTTGAGATTAAAAGAAGTACTCTTTGTTAATACAGATAATCGCAAATAGAATTCTGTATAAACAATAGTCGATAAATAAGAATGCATGAATTTTGAGTAAATAATAATTTTTTTCAGACATACAATAGTACATTTTTACTAATATTTAAATTGTTTTAAACTCTTGAAAAAGCCATACAAATGAAACTCTGTGCACAAACCTTCTGGCATCCATTGATTACTCTGTTTGGCACAGGGTGGCACTACTGTATGGAGAGTTTTGCCTTTGTTTACAACAATTATGTGCTAGTATAGAGATGGTGATCATGTGATATTTAGCCATAAAAATGATGTTATTTTTTTTATTAAATAAGGAATAAATGAAAGTTTTTAAAGAAAGTAGTGATTTTTGAACATTATTTTTAAAGTACTTTAATTATACAAACTCAACGAAGTATAATAGAAAAAGTATGTAATAACCAAGTTTTTTGGAATTTAATTAAATTATTAATTGTTTTGATACAGTCTAATATATGATTAATTACAATTTGTGAGAATGTATTTTTTAGATTATTAAAAGGGATTTAAAATACAAAATAAAAATAAAACTTCAACTATAATTTAATTATCTTTCTAATTTTTGCACATGATAGATTTGAAATCTTATTTCCAGTATTACCTGAAGTTGAAATTGTAGTGGTTATCTCTGATTCTTGATAGACTTGAAATCTTATTTCCAGTATTACCTGAAGTTGAAATTGTAGTGGTTATCTCTGATTCTAAGGATTGATTCTGTAAAATAGTATAGCTATTAATGATATCAGCTTAAAATGATATGCAGGTTCATAAAGTAAGTTTTATAAAATCTGAAGTATCTTTGAAAATCTATTGTTAAGCTTGAAGAAGCACATTTCACAGTCTTACATTTTCATATATTTAAGTAATGAATTATAAGATTGTGTTTTACTAACTTCTAACATAGTCTATATCTTTTAAATGTTTTTCAGATATTGTAGCAAAATAGCCTTATGAATTATATACTTTCCATGTGGAAATTGATTAATGCTTATTTAGAAATAAAGATTTCATGAATTTTGAATAAATAATAATTTTCTGGCTATAATGCATGATTAATTATATGCTTAAATTCTGAGGTAGATGTAAAATACTTATTTTGTTAATATCAAACGGAATTTCATATAAAAAAATTTATATGTGGAATTTAGATTAAAACACATTTTGAATATTTTATGCTAATTATTGAACTATTGTAATTATAATGGCACTACAATATTTAATAAATTTAAATGGGCACTAGTAAAATAAAGAAAGAATGTACAGAGAATGATTGTATGTTGATTTTTAATAAAGACTTGATCATTTTAAACTTATAATTTTTTTAAAGCTGGATTGAATCTTAATTCATGAACTACAGCAGGTCTGTTTTTCAAGTCATATCTAATAGAATGAAATTAGCATGAAGGATGAAAAAGTTTTGTCCAGAATTTATTATGTCCTTGCAGTTTTGGTCAGACAACTGTGGTAACAGTTCCAAGTGTGGACTTACAGATCTGTATTTATTAGAATTTTTTTTTTTCAGTTTTTAATATAAGCTAGGTTAGGAGGAATTTCTTTTTGAACTAACTTTTTATGATGACAGCTTTTACAATTATGGATATTGATTACCAATCAAAACTATAGTAGTTGTAAAAACAAATAAACCTAGAATGATCCAAAAAATTTTTTGTCCAATATCATTATTATGTGTTTCTTTCAAGCTGTTTGAAATAATCATATTAGCAAGAATTTTGCCAATAATTAGAAACATTTATCTATAGATCAGACTGGATTAATTGCTGAGAGCAAGTTTTGTCTTTTAAAAACTCATTGAAAAGAGTTTTCAAAATAAATTAAAAACTGGTATTATTTTGATTGATTTAATTTCAGCTTATGTTTCTTTTTGGAAAATTAATCTTTTAAGAATGTCTAAAATTTTTAAATGTAGGAAAATCACTAGTTTACTTGACAAAATGCTCTCCAATAGAAAGAATTTAAGCTAAACTAAATGATGATCATAATAGATTTAAAATCTTATAGAACAGTCTATTGCAGTATTCTCTTATTTTATATAGTTTATTTAATATGCTAGCCAGTGATCTTTAAAAAAAAGAATTCAGGGAATTCATTTACACTGATGATATTGTTTTGGCTTCATAAAAGGCATTACAAAAATAGAAAAATCTCTTAATAAGAATATAAAAAGTTTGGAAATCTTTTTCAAAGACTGGAATCTTATTCTTAATCTAATAAAGATGGTATACTTAACTTTTTGTCTAAACAATAGAGAAAAATCTTGTAATCTGAATATAACTTTTTACAGCAATAAACTGAAACATTCTTATACTGTGCTTCTTATGAATAATCTTGAACCAGAGACTAATTTATTTTTATAATCTGTCTAAGATTAGAATCTAAAGTAATTTTTAAGAATAGCATCCTTTGAAAGTTGATTGAAATTCCTTGGAGTTACGATGCAGATGTTTTGATAAGGATTCTTAATATTAGCAAATTCTATTGTTAAATATTATGTACTTGTTTTGCGAAAAGTGCCAGTACTAAACTTCTGATACTCAAATATTATCATGAGAAATATTATTGGCACATTCAATACTATTTTTTTAAAATAGCTTTATTTTTGCATATTCCTTAACTACACATCAAAAGAGAAATTGTATCTCAAAAAAAATTATGAAAAACTGTTAACTAGATTCAACTTACCCATAATTCAAGATATAATTTCACTATCCAATACTTGTTTTAAATTAAGATCACTTTCTGGATTTTCAATTAAGAATCTATAACCTTAGAATTATGGCCAAAAAAAAAAAAAAAGAAAGAATTTTTTTATGAAGTTCCAAACAATTTTTTTTTTCAGATCCAATAGGAAATACAGTTTGCTTTTCTTAAGCATTACTGAAATCTTATCAGCAGGTCCAGAACAACTAATGAACATTGTATTTATCTGCTTCATAAATGGGATTTGACAATATTTGCCTAAGTAAATATGGTCAAATGCAAACCATGAACCACATAATTAGTAACAGTCAAATCTATTATACCGGACACTCAATCTATTCTGACACAGAGGGTGCCACCAGATCACTACATATCTGGAAAATTTATTTACTGTGATCAGAATAGATGATGATGATGGTTTGCGCCGACTAAACTCAGGGAGAAACAAGAGATCTTAAAATTGTTTAGACAATTGAGACACAAAAGCACCAAGACAAACGTCAGCCAAATTAAGTTTAAACATCTATAAAAATTTTATTTAAGAGAAAATAAATGGTGAAGTATAAGTTTATAACACAATAAATAGAGTTAGCTCAGGTGTGAACCAGGTTCTGGCAGACATTGATTTTCTAATAACGAATTACAAAAGGGAGGAAGCTATTTCATTCAGCAGAGGATTCACCCAAACATTGGCTTTCACTTTCAGATACTTAAACAATACGTTCTCGAAATAAATTAACGAAACCAGCGCCGGTGAGCTTTCCGAGGTCCGAAAAATGTGTCGGACTACAAATGTCATTATGTCGGTAGAAGCTGCACCTATTATTATGTTTAAAATAACAACCGAAAAATCTGATTGAAAACGAAAGGAAAACAATTGAAACTGGCGAATTCCAACCAAACGATTGGCGAAAACTAATAATTAAAGGTCTCGATAGGAGACAAGCAAATAATTAGAAAAACAGTTACATCTGCCCAAGCATTTCAAGGAAAATAAACTTACAAACAAATTCTGAATACACGCTCTGATAAATTTAAAGCACACGTAATAAATACAAAAATAAATTTATCGGAGAGTACACATGAGTACGAAAATATTAAAAGTTTTAAATACTTTAGCAGCGAAAGTCTCTCTCACCTGTAATTTAAAAAGGGATAAATATTATCTTTCTGCTAACGACTTATAAAATTACAAAGAAAAACAATTCTAGCTTCCGCTTTCAGAGATATAAGAAACTAAATCCCACCTGCGGAAAATTAGACAATAAAGTCGCCAGCCAAAAGATTTTTGGAGGTTTGCAAAAGCGCAACACAGGGTTTAAAATTAATTATTGAATAATAAAATAATTACAGGTAAGCATTCAAAATATACACAACTGCTAAAGCATTTAGTAAAAGTTAGGCATAAAAATAGAAAAACTCACTCGTCACTCTCCAATAAACAAAAATTGAAAGCAAACTTGGAATCTTAAAACTAAGATTCCAAGACACATGGCAAAATATAAGAAATCACAACAAATATTAAATATGATTTAGGGAATACAGATTTATAATTAGATTGAGCAGAGATTTAATGAAAAGAAATTTACCCTGGGAAGAATAAAAGCAAATAGTTACCTTTCGGTAAAACACAGTTCGCGTAGAGTGCGCACTTTTTAGTCCATTTTTAGGTCCTTTGATAATGGTAAGGTAGATATAAAGAGGTTCCGGCTTCTTCTAGAGGTTTATGGCATTACTGGAGCAGATTTGGAAGTTAGGGATCCATCCTTTGTTAAGTTAGCACGCCATTCTGGTGATGACAACATGTACAGTATTTGTCATCTTGTTGCAAGCAAAAGGATTTAACAACGGCGAATTTTCTTAAATGTCCGAACTGCTGTCAAAACTCTGGATCACAACAGGCTGCAATCAAAGTGCGTAAAAGAATACGAACTTTCACTTGAGAAACAGTTTGTCTAGTTAAGATTAATTAATAACTAACTCTCCAAATTTTCGGGGCTATTTATACGTTGTACATTTCCCGCGAAACACTTTTCTTGTTGTTGAATTTCTACGCCTTAGGCAGGGCAAATATTAATCTCTAGCTCAATCTAATCTAAGAATTCTACCCAGGGTTTATTGAAACAAAAACAACACAAATCAAATCTCCGCTTTTTAGAATGAACTTTAAAATAATTAATACAAAAGCCACAGGAATGTAATTAGCTAGCCAGCTTGTTTTTAATAATCAAATTGATTTAAAAACAAGTGGTATAAGAAAGCTATTTTAAAAAAATTTTTATAAACATTAAAACAATCTATAAACAAGTAGGTGTTTTAATACACGTACTCTTTTTAATAATTAGAATCTTTTTTTTTTTTAACTTTATAAACTTAACGAAATTAAACGCTTTAATTTTGGCAGTAAAACCTTTGAATTGGATGTCAATCCGGTTCGCTATACACTAGCAGAATTAAAAGACTTAATAAAACCATTAGTGGATTTATATGTTAGCTAGAATCTCTACAAGTTCTTTTATGATATACACCTGGGTCTCGTTTTATGCGATAAATAGGTTCCACAGAAAACCCGCATTAAAAAAAATCACACAAAAATAGACTTAGTTTATCTTGAAAAATGGGGATAGGTGCTGTAATTTTCAGAATTCGCATAAAAACAAAGCAACAAGGAAAAATTACTTTAAAATTCGCATTAAAAAAATAAGCAAATAAAGTATGACTAATAAAAAATTTCAAATATTTGAAAAAAAATTAATACAAGACAAACTTTTTTTTACTTTTTTTATTACTACAGTATTTAATTTTACATTTTTCATACATATTTTAATTATTACCACCAGCGTTCGTTTGTAAACTGGTAAGAAATCAGATTCGATGTGATATGATGTATTGTGAGTTCTCCTTATATGAAGCCAAGAATCTTTCAGTAATTATGCCCAGAGAAACCTGTTAGCCACTTTATTTTATTCGTGATGTGGTATACAACTAGCGCCATTTTCAGTCTTGTGCTGTGTTAATGGTTTTCTGTTTCTATATTAAAAAAATGAAATCGCAATCAAAGGAAAAATATTATACATTATCATTAGAAATATTATTTTCAGTTTATAAAATCTTCGTTTTTTATTTTAAAAATCTAAAAGATTATTTATTTCTGTTATATATAACAGAATACGTCTAAAAGTTTAAATTTTTTGAATATTTATTGCGATATTTTTATATGTAAGTATAAATCTATTGTAACGTTATATAAATATGTCGTTACATTAATTTAAAATAAAAACTTAAAAGTTCGCAAATAAAAGTAAAAAACTAAACACTAAAATTAAAATGTTTGTTAAACGTATATACATTCGCACAGATACCAAACTTTAAAAATATTTTTTTTTAAAAAAAACAAATAAATAAGTATTTGAACATACTTAAGATTTAAAAATAAAAACAGGTATTAATTAATTCTTGTAATCTGTAAATGGAAATGATTGTTTATAAATTGTTTGAAAAGCAAGCTAGCCTTGGGCTCTTGTATAATTAAAATGATCTGATGAAAGATAGATAAGAAAATAAAGAGGAATTAGCTTGATCAATGGAAGCACTAAGCCTTGGCTCGGACCCTAATGAAAATGATGGATTAGTGACGTTTTGTTGATTGAATCCATGTGGATAATATAAAAAGGGAAATACAGTTTTTTCTGACAGTTCCAGCGTTTTGTGTTTGAGAGATGTGGTAGGACGCACATACCACACTCCCTATTTAAAAAAAAAAAATGAAAAGACTGTGATACCTTGAACCAGCTATTGCCATCGCCTGAACATTATCTTCCAATGGAGGCATCGCGGGAATTAAAAGCAGAAACCTGGACTCTTCTACCGTGAGCTATGAACTTTACAAATTAACAACAACAAAAAAAAGTAATTAAGAACTTTCGTCATTGTTTTTTTTAAAGATTCAGCTAATTTAAATTTTAAAATGAACTCATATTTGATTTTCAAATTAATAATTGATTGTTTAAATTTATATAGTTAAGTTTTGCTAAAATCATTTCCATTTTATTATTTTTATTTGTAGTAATATTTATTGTAGAAATTATTAAATGCATTACATTTAAGTTGGGTATAGACGTTGCATAGATTCGTTAGCGGTTGATTATGTTGTGGTTTTCACAGTCGATTAGAATATATAAGTCAATGATGTCACTGCGGTGTCTTATGATGAACACCAAAGGGTCTCCTGTATTCCCTCAGCAATTGACTTTATCGATTGACTTTGTATTTTGATTGGTTGTGTTTAATTTGGAATGTTTTTGACCGTGGAATCTATGCAGCCGATCTATACTCGACATTATAAAACAAATTGTATAAAATTAATCTGTGCAAACGTATTTAAATGTTAAATTTAAGTTGGGCGTGAATGGCTATATAGTTTTGTAAAGTTATATTAAGGGAGGGTAATCTTAGGTTATTCATTTCATAGTTGAATTGGTTCAATGGATTGGATATATTTGTGTAATTGTAGATGTAGTACGAGATCCGCTATGGGCAGGATTATATATATACGCCACACACCTTCTGTTTGCCTATGGATGGGTTTGTAAGACGGCAAAGGACCGCAGTTCATTCCTATGGAGTTTTATGTTTATTGTTCTACTCGCCAACAGATATAGCATTCCTGGTTGGTAGAGAGACAATTTTTTCTCTAATTCTACTTGCTGTTCAGATGTACATTCCTGACAGTATAGTATTTTGTGTTGTCGTATTTTCATGCTACATTGAATACATAAATGTATCAGATGGATTGGCGCCGGTTTGATTGCGAAATTTGTTGCCTAAGGTTAAATCAGGGAAGAATATTTTCTTTTCAAATGCAGATCTATGTAGTCTATTCATACTCGACTCACTAAATAAATATTAAACTCATGGTTGTAATTTACTTAAATGTAAAACTAAAGATTAATAGAAAAATCTAAAATGTTGAATTTATTCCTCAAAATTTAAATGTTATTTTATATGTGCGTAAATAAATATTTTTATGTGTTAATTTCTGGCAGTGGCTTTTATTCTTTTATATTTAAGATATAAAATTTATATTTTATTATCTCTGCTACTCACTGAGCTAGTGACAATGGGCTAATGACCAAAATATAAAATAAAGTGGAATCTTAACAGCTAGGTTCAAATGCCTAGATGGTGCCCTGGTAGTTGCAGATACGTAGATTGCTGTCTCCACTATTGTTTTGGATCGTTATACTATTATTATTATTTACTCATTAGTATAAATAGGTTATTTACATAGAAGCTAAGTTCTAAATACAGCTTCAGGCCATATTCACGTTAGCTGCTAATATAACATTATATTTTTGAAAAAAAAAAAGTATTTCAAGTCAAAATAAGTTATTAGTAATTTAAATTTCTTGATATATAATAAATATAGTAAAATATGAAAGATATTAAGAAGAAACATGAATCGCATAACTTCAAAATCGCATTAAAATATTCCGCATAAACGAGACCCAGGTGTAAATATATATATATTTTTAAAAACCTATATGTTAAATAAATAAAAGATTACTGCTATATATCAAAAAAGTACGCAAAATATATTGGAGGATCTTAATCCTATGCATTATTATCACTATTGAGAACTATATTTGCTGTTGGTTGTCTTTTTTGCAATTAAAGTGTATATGGTAATATTATTAACAATACATGTAATGTAAATATTCTTTAATTATTATTTTTTTCTCAAATCTATATTAAGTATAAAATTATTTTAAAGACATGTTTATTATTTCTCTTCTTTATCAAATTGTACATATACAAATTAATATTGATACATGAATATAATCGTAAATTGTGCATGTAGTATGTTTAAATTATGAGCTATTCAAAAATTTAAAATATGGCATTTAAGTTTGTTTTATAAAAGGAGAATATTATAATATACAGAAATCCAACTCAATCTTTAAATATGTAAGTATTTGTGTTGTAAAGTGAGTGAAATTACATTTTAAAAATAAAAACGTTTTAATGTGGTACTGTGTGGATTACATTGTATATGATTATGTAGAATTTGTGTATATAATGAAAGTAATTGTTGGTGTATTTGTAAACTGTAAGTCTGTTTTAGATCTTTTGGAGCTTTATCACTCTAAGGTTCACATATTTGTCAGCACTATAAAATTTTGATATTATACTCTGTGTATTATTCTTTGATTTATAATGTCATACTTTTTGCACTCACAACTTTGATACAAATCACTTCCGATAAATACATCAATGATTGTTATTAATTATTTATTAATTTAAGAGATTATTCCTAACCCAAATATAAACCTTAAACTTCAATTAAAAATTAATATTTGTCTGTTTTTTAATTAAACGTAAACCCATATTTCAAGAATTTGTAGTGGAATGAAAGTTTTAAGTGTATATAAAATGATATTATACAAAGAAACAAAAAGATAAAATTGAATTATTTTATGTGTTTATGCTTAATTAAAAAAGAGATATATTAATTTTTAATTGTGAGTTTAAAGTTTATGTTTGGAACAATTCAATAAATGATTGGTAATAATCATTAATGTATTTATATGAAGTGGTTAATATCAAAGATATGAGTGCAGAAAATTTGACACTTATTAAACAAATATTAAAGACATATGTAAGAGATTGTGATCTATGACAATTGAAGAATGCTAATTCAGCATTAAATGCATTTTGGAAGCCATTTGTTTTTTTCAGATGACTTTATTCATAATTCATGAATGTTTCATGTAGTGAATGCTTTATGTATATATATATGCACATGAATTTGTATATGTTTATGAAGATTTTTTTATTATTAATAATCTATCATTAAAAGAATTGCCATGTGTGGTTTAGTGTGATAATAGAGTATCAGACTTTGGAACATAAGGTCCTCTGATAGATTCCAGTTCTGGTGCTCAGACTTCTTTTGAACTCCTAAGCAATGCTAACATTTAAGTAGTAGTATTATTTTTATATTAAAAAAATATTTTTTAATATTTACTTAACTTACATTAATATTTTTGCCATATAGACTTTCTTTCAGTTGTGTAACTTTTGTGAATTATTTCTATTTTGTTGAGAAAACAGTTATATATTGTATATAATAAAGATTTAATGATAATCAATATTATCATCACATGATCACTATCTCATACTAGCACAATAATTGTTATTAAACAATTCAAAACAAAACAACACTCTCCATATAGTAGTGCCATCTTGTGCTAACAAGAGCAATCAATGACTATATAAGCTATTGAGCTTGGATTGAAAATATTAATAGTGTTTTCAATTTCATTCTCATAGCTTTGTAGTTAAATAGAGTTAAAAGGTGGATGCTGGAGGGTTGCATTAGATCCTAAGATCTAGGTGCAGTGCTCTCAGATCCAAGGCTCCTCACTGATGAAGGCCACAAGCCAGAAACTAGTCTGGGGATATTGGATGAGTAGGCACTAGATAGGGATTTTATGCACAAGCCTTCTGGCATCCATTGATTGCTCTTGTTAGCACAAGATGGCACTATTATATGGAGAGTGTTGTTTTGTTTTGAATTGTTTAATAATCAATATTAGTAAGACAGTAATATTCTGACATTATTAGTAACGAAAACACAGTGGGACAAATCAGCATAAGGGTCATTCTATATCTCAACATTCCACTATTTGTTTAAATTATTCATTATGAGGTTCACAAATAAAATTGTTATATCTGATCACCATTTTTAAAGCTGTTGATTTGTGATATAAATGCTATACTAGAGAAGCAGTGACATTATAAGCATAAAAGACTAGTTATATGGTCAGAGTGATTGTTATAAACATTTTTAAAAGCTATTTTATTTTTTGCCCAAGCACCAAAATGAAATTTGTTAAACAGAATTTCTTTTCCTGCTTGTGAGATATCATGTAGCTTATGCCATCAAATATGCTGTTCACGGATTGTAAGGATAGTATTTTATATCTTCCATGATTTTCCTAAATCATCTAATTTAAATATTGAAAATTTACATCATTCTTGAGATGTGAATGAGAGATCATTAGTTTTCATTGACTATGTCAGAAAATTCAAGGCTTTTCATCTTAAAGAATGGATTAATATTTTTTAAATAGTGTTAAATGTGATTCTATATAGAATATAAGTAGTTCTCAAAGCAGAAGGTCCTACATTATTTTAAAAAGATATAGATGTTCCATAAATTTCTGCAATTTTAAGTTTATCCTCTTCCATTTTTTCTCATATGTATTGAATACTCTGTTTTGATGGATAATTTAGCTTTATGTATTAAAATAATAAATAAATCTAAAATAAATAGAAATAGAATCAAGTTCAGTTTATTTAATTTAAGCAAAATATTAACTTTTAAATGAAGTAAAACTCATTATCACTTTAATCCTAAGAAGAAGTTTCAATAATATTTATGCTTTAGTAGCCTTTTTTTAAAACATTTTTCTAGAGTGTATTTGATTTGTAAGAAGTTGTTATGCATGTATGAGTGTCTAAATATATTAAACACCACAAAGAATAAGTGGAAGAAAAAAAAATCTTTAATAATGTTTAAAATTAAAATAAGTATAAAATAAATATTTTGTAAGTAGATTTCAGATTAATGAAAGACTCTGTCAAATTTATGTTTATATTTAGTAAAACAATTATTTTCTTATTTGTGAAATAAAATTATTATATCATTTTTTTTTTAATTGAATGAATATTTTTAAATAAATTTTAGAAATAGATGAATATGTTGGAAATTATAGTTGGTAAACACTTTCCTTGATATAAGAATATATATATAAAAGTAAAAGGTGGGTACTGGTGGAATGCATTAGATTCAAAGATCCAGGACATTGCTTCTAGATCCAAGGCTCCTCACTGATGAAAGCCATAAGCTAGAATCTAGTCTGGAGATATTGAATAAGAAGGCACTGGATAGGGATTGTAATGCACAAGCTTTTAGCAACTATTGATTATTAGATCTTGCACCAGGTAGCACTATAGGATAAATTTGCTACTACTATAACAGCTTGTTTTAAACATAGGAAAAGATGATCATATGATGTTTTAATAAAAATAAAGTAATTAGAATCAATTAAAAATAAGATTCTTTTTTTCTAATTTTTTTGTTACAGTCTATATATAAAGAATAAACATGCTGGCGTTAGAAAAATAATAGAAACAATTATTATAAATCTTTTAATAACACAATGAAGGGCCTCATGATACTATTATATCTACCTACCATGTCTTGATCTACAGTTCAAATATGGACAGATCTTGGAAATTTTTTAGTTAGCTGGGAATTTTCAAGTGAGTTTATTATTAGTCAATCCATTGCCAACTAAGTTAACCATTCATTTATTAGTTGATTAATTTTAAGCTATTCTTAACTAGAAGATAAAAAGTCATAAAAGATTTCACTGGCAATTGATCACTTATTCTTCATCTGACGATGGATTTTTTTGACCAACAATGAATTCTTTAAAGCTATTATATATATGTTGGTGTGTATATATATGATATTTATAATTAAATATATTTTTTATGTTTATAGGTCTTTTTTAAAGAAATATTTCTTAGTATTTTGGAAACTTCAACTAGTTCATTTGAACACAAGTGGATGGTTATTCAGGCTTTAACTAGGATTTGTGCAGGTATGTATATAGGATAGAATCTATATATATATAATTCTGTTTTAAATAGAAAATTTTATTAAGAAATAAAAATATATGTATTATATATCATATAACAGTATCTAGGATTCAAATTTCTACTTGAATAGCTTTATCGATGGCTTATCAGCATTTGCTATTCATATTTAGATAGTTGTAGCCAAACCTCAAATCAAACTATAATTAAAAGTGTTTTATTATATGCTATAGCATAAATTCTATTTAAATATCATTATCAAAGACAAAATAATTATTTATTTTTCAATTTTATAGCCTCTTAGAACAAATAATTAATGCACAGATGTAAACATTAGGAAATTAAATTGATAAAAAAATCAAGTCAGATGACCTAATTTTAATAAAGCTCGTATTTACAAATGTTATATATAGAGTAAGTAAAAAACAAACTCTTTTAACAAGTTTCAAAAATACCCTCAACCCCAGACCGCGGTTTCTGCATCTAGCGTCATCAGTGAGGTATTAGGGATTAAAAATACTAGAACTAGTCTAGCATTTTATATATATAACATTTGTAAATACGAGCTTTATTAAAATTAGGTCATCTGACTTGATTTTTTATCAATTTAATTTTAGTTTTTTGCTATTAAGGCTTTGGCGAGTTTATATTGCTAGAGCTATTAATATATGGTGTATCTGAATTTAGTTCAGTCCCATACGGCTATTTGAGTTAGATAGCTGGATTTTTGGACATTTAAATGTCTGAAAGTTTCAAATTTTCTTCTCAATAGTTAGGCATTGATAAAATGCTAGACTAGTTCTAGTATTTTTCTAGATGCAGAAACCGCGGTCAGGGGTTGAGGGTATTTTTGAAGCTTGTTAAGAGTTTGTTTTTTACTTACTCTATATATAACATTAGGAAATATATAGTGATGAAGTGCTATATAAATATTTGTATCATTGGTGCTAATTGTTGCTGGCAATAAACATTTGTTTAAAATTAACTTAAAAAATAACAAAAAAATCTTTATGTAAGATTCAAATTTCTGTCTAAACAGCCATAAATTATCTACTATCATTCCCAGTTCAATAATTGTGACTAAACCTTATGTCGATTTACTTTCTTCGATGATTAATGAAACAGCTGTAAGATATTTCAGTATATGCTTCATCTTAAGGGTAGAAATAATTGTTTTATTTTTCACTGAAATATTACATCTAAAATTTTAAATAAACACTATATAATTTATAATGATTGAAGGCCACTAAATAAATAAATAAAATAGACAGTGGTAAATGCTGTCAAATTTTTTTTAAAAAAAAAAAAAAAATTACATAGATTTCCAGTCAACTTAATCAAAAATTGATCTAAAGTCAATTTTGAGAGCATAGTACTTAAGTTATATTGATAGTTTTACTATATAATGTATCTTCTTGATTTATTAATACTATACACAAGAAAGTTGTTAGTTAAATTCTACTTGTTATAGGTTTTAATTTATCAAGAAAAGTTTTGATTGAGGAGTCATCTTTCTTAATACAGAATCAATATTATGATTTGAATAAATAAGATACTATTGTTCAGCAGAAGAACAAAATTGTAATTATTATATTTTTTATAAATTGAAACATGTAAGTTATTATTTGGCAGATATAATTTTAAAACTTAATTATGAAATTTTCATTTGGCATTTGCATGATTTTTTAGTGAATTTT
Organism: Epiperipatus broadwayi; assembly: GCA_028023455.1. Classification (NCBI taxonomy): domain Eukaryota; kingdom Metazoa; phylum Onychophora; class Udeonychophora; order Euonychophora; family Peripatidae; genus Epiperipatus; species Epiperipatus broadwayi. The sequence continues at coordinate 279,698 of JAQFVV010000607.1, forward strand.
ATGATAAACATTATTTGCACAAACTTTTGTTTAATATGCATTTAAATACTTATTTTAACAAGAAGGTTAATATATTTTATTGCACATTTTGATCTTGAATTGATTACAGATCTCTAGCACATGCAGGTTATGGACAAATTTATCAGGTCTAGATAGTGTGTTAATTTAAATGGATCAAAATGCAAAATAATATGATTTCATAAAATAAAAGTAAATTTAAAAAAAAAAAAAGTTTGGTAGAATAATTATTATATATTTTTTTGTTATATATCATTTATGGGTCAATTTGAAAAGGAAAAAAAAACAACATAATTTTTATTTTAATGTATAACATAATTAATAGCAGCATCTAAGATATAAAACAGAACTATCTAGAGAAAATATAAATGAATGTAAGAAATTAAAATACTAAGCTCCTATTTGTTCATATAATACTGAAAGTTAAAATAAGACATGAGTTATAGATCCATGTGATCATCAGCTTTACCAAATTACAAATCTTCGTCTTTGATCAGATTAAGGAATTCCCTGAAACTGCTTCTGTGTGCAGTATTTCATTTTTTAACTTTTTATTATTGATAAGAATAAGGTTAAAATGTTTTTAATTTATAATAATATATATACAAATACAAATTCTTGCATAATAAATCAGATTACTTATAATGAAAAATGATAATTTTTACTATCACTTCTTAAAATTGTTAAGATACTATTTAAAATAACAACAAAAAATTATATAATTAAAAAAAAAAGAGAGAAAAATTATCGCACAATATCAAATGACATATAACATTTTTTTTTGAAAATTTTTGTATTCTGCTCTATAGTATTTTCACACAATGCATTACACTGCAGTTTTAACATAAAAAATAGTTCTCATGTAATTGATTTGTGTAATAAACAATTCTACTATGTATTATGAATCTATTAAACCACTAAACATCACATGATCACCACTTCCTATGCTTGTTCATAACTGTTATTAAAACAGGCAAAACTCTCCATACAGTAGTGCCACCCGGTGCAAGCTAGAAACTAGTCTGGGGATGGAGATATTGGATGAGTAGGCATTAGATAGGGATTTTATGCACAAGCTTTCTGGCATCCATTGATTACTCTGGCTTACACTGAGTGGCACTACTGTAAAGAGAGTTTTGCCTGTTTTATTATGAATGTATATAGCATTTTTTATATATAATAAAATACATTCCATGAATATATTCTTCTAAGTGGTAACATGTTAATGGATTATTATTCTAAAGTATTTTCAATCTAAGTTACAAAATCTTCATTAATATTTTTTAAAATGATAACTTTTACTGTAACTATGTGACTAAGAAGATTAAAAATATGTTTGTTACTTTTTTTGTTGTCAGTGAAATCAAATTGAATGCCAAATTTGTGTGACATTGAAATAATTTTTTAAGTAGTTGTTAAATAAAAAAATTATTTAATTCCACAGTTCACATAATATATAATAAAACAAGAATCTATCTATATACATTAGATGACATTAGAATAGAAAATTTATTTTATAAGTCATTAAATAACTTTTTAAAAAAAACTATGATAAGTTCATCATTGAGATGTAATAAAAGAAATATGTATTCTTGGAGAAAACATTGTATATATTAAGTGCAATGTTAATGCATTTTTATTCTGTGTTAAAGCTGTATTTAATATTGTCATTATTTTCTCCAAGTACAAAATAGTATTTGTTTGCTTTTAATTTACTAAATAACTTATTATGAAAAAAACGTTTTAAATTAATTTTAATTTGTAATCAATAAATTATAATAAAGCAATTTATTGAAATTTATTCAATGGGTTTCAATTTTTTTTAAACCTAGCCCCCCCCCCCCCTTTTTTTTTCTTTTCGTTTTGTGTGTTAACTTCCCTGTTCAAACACATATAGAATTAGCAGGCAACAAAAAAAAAATGATCAAGAAGTAACATTTGATTATCATCTCTGATTTTTCTAACATTTCAATTTTAGAACTTCATGATAAATTTTAATGAGTTTTACATATTGTGTTAAGTGAATTTGAATTCTTATCAAATAAATTGTGGTGTTAATTTACAAATCGTACTAATTAAAAATAAAAAATAAAAAGTAATCAAACTATGTAAATCAGGAATTTCCTGTCTATCTGTTTTTATATTTGTTGTAGATCTTTGTTTTGCAGTTATAAATTAGAAATAATTATGAAGAAATTTATGAGTATGTTTAAAATAAATGAGTATATTACTATGAATGAGAGTATTTAAACACCTATTAGTTCATTGTTTAACTAATATATAAGATGTTATTATATATTAACCACATTTTCAATTGTGAATCATGACAATACAAAGTTTACAAAACTAATATAAGAGGAATTCTTTCTATATCAGCTGTGCCAAGTGTCAGCTTCACTAACAACAAATCACAAAAGGCTTAATTATACTTATTAAGCAGATTTTTTTTTTTTTTTTACAAAATGTGATATAATTTACAATTCATATGCAGTTAAATCATAAGCTAATAGAGAACACTTAAAATGCACTCATTTACAGTACTATTATAAGATATAATTATAATGTGTTAATTATTTAATTGCTTATGCCTATCCATAGATTTTTTTTTTTTTTGTTATAGATGCACAAAGTGTTGTTGATATATATGTAAATTATGACTGTGATTTATCGGCTGCGAATATTTTTGAAAGACTTGTTAATGACTTATCTAAAATAGCTCAGGTAAATATCAGATTTATTATATTGTTTTTTTTTTTAATTTTTATTTTAAAGTAAAAATCACAGATAGAGAAAAGTAAACCAAAAAATTAAAAAATAAGCTGTAAAGCACTTTTTGAAAATATCAGAATGTTTTCATTTTAGTGTCTATTCTATTTTAAATTGAATTATTTATTTATTTTTAGCATTTTTATTTAAATGTTTTTGATTTAATTTATATATAAAACAACTAGAAATTTCGGTTTTAACTCAAAATCTTTTTAATTACATAAAAATTCTTATATTCAGAAATTATGGAACTCTAATAAGAGGTCTCAAGTCTCTTTTAAGAAGGTAGGCATTGATTCTTAAAACAAAATTCACAAAGTCTACACTAATAAAATAAAGATAATTAAACTAATTGGCTAAATAATAAAAAAGATTTTCATTATTAATATTTCCATAATTATTATTTTATAGTGTTTTTTAAACATTATTAAAAACTAAGTAATAAAACTTTTTAATTTTAATTTTGAGCAATATTTTTATTTAAATTTTTGTTAATATTATTTTATTAAATATAATTGTATTAGATTTTATTAACACACATACATATTTTCCATTAATATTATTTTTATTATATATTTTTTTACACAATACAGTTTTTTTGTCCACATTTACATACTCATATATATATACTTCCTAAGGGCAATATAGTATAGAAATAGCACATCTACCTATCATGTCTGTGATCAGAGATCGAATTTAGACCCAATTGAAATTCTTATGTAGAAGTTTAGAATTTTTTTTCCAGATGGCTGGTTGCTGACCAATCAGCTAATCATTGAACATTAGTTGGAAAATGGATACCTAAATATTGTTATCTAAAATCTTCATTATCTGGTAAAAACTGCCTTTTTCTTTAAAGTAAGCTATTTATTTAAAAGATTGTTTTTACTCTTTTATATGATTACATATAGCAGATAAAAATTTCTTGATATATACTGAAAAATTATTCATTATGTAAAAATGAAGTTTACAGATTTTGTTGGTATCATTCCAAAAGTTTATTTTCGAAAATTGCAATATATAGGAAATCAACAAAATAATGATAGTATTGTTCTGTTAATACATATTTTATATTTTGATATCATGTAACAAAAGAACTGGAAATATGCAAGAATGTATTTTTTACTTTTATGACATTACTAATGATATGATAAGAAGTATCTGACAGAAAGTTGATACCACTTCTGTAAACCTTTGAAAAGAATTGTTGAATCTATCCAGTTTTAAAAAAAAAAATCAAATTGTTTCTTGAATTGCTGGAATATCAATGACAAAAGCTGCCAAATTGTTTAATATTTGAATATTGAATCAAGCATGATGACTGCATTGTTTAAAGATAAGAACACAAATTTGATAGAATTAAAGACAGAAGTCAATTTTTAGTAAAAGAGGGTGTTCAGAAATAAAGAATTGTAATCAAAAACACAAAAAAAATACCAGAACAAATTACAACAGAGATTAACGCATATTGAATGCTCTAACTATCTGTCGATCAATGTATTATGAATTTTACAAACGGAATAGTTTTACAACTGAGCTACAATTTTGCAATGTGCTATTTTCTGCTATGAATACTATTTACATAAAAATGCTGATGTCATATGCATAAGAGCTGGACAATGAATGATTGGAAGCATGTCATCATCTGAAGAATCTTAATTTATAATTTTTTGAAACACTGAAACATCTGATGATATCCAAAATAAGTCTATTAATCAGTTGCTTTCTTTTAATTGTAAACATGGTAATAGAACTTTAAGCAATCATAAGTGTGATATTTTCTTGATCCAATTATTACTGTGCATTGACATCTCAAGCTGCAGACTATTTGATAAATTTTGGAAAATAACATTCCGTGGAGAAAATATTGAGTTTAAATAACAGTCATTTGGTTTGATTTTCAGTTTCTTATTGCATGTTTAATTAAATCATTTTCTTAAAACTAATCAGGATTTTTGGGGAGAAACTCAAAAAGATGCAACACATTCATTAAAATAATTTTATGCCTCCAAATCAGCAAAATTCAATATTTAATAGTTGTTGAAATTTAGCATGAGGAACAATTGGTTTTAAAGAATAGGTATCAAATTTCTATCAATATGATTAGGATAAAATCTATTTTTTAATGCAGTTATCATTTGTCCATCATTTACTCATGTGATACTTTTTTTTCTTCTAGGTTCTGGCATCTAACTATAAAATAATTCATAAGCTGTTATTCTTTTGATTGTGAATGCATCAAAGTTTCTTATGGTTATGTTTTATCCTAAACAAAGTATTGTAGTAGTTGATGTATGAGTTATTCCATTAACAGCAAGCAGTTTGAGTTACTGAGCCAATGTCATTATTTTCAGTAACTTGTGGATCATAGTTTATTGTTCACATCAATATATATATTAAAATTTACAAGAATAAAAATATTGTTTTTTAACAACATTGATACAATGATACTTCCAAACCAAGAGTCAAACTTTTTTTCTCTGAATTTGTTGAATCTAATTTTAGAGCATAAGTACTGATAAACGAGCACTGGAACCATTGTTTAAAACTTTTTTTAATATAATTAAACTCTCATTGATATATGTATGAATTCCAAAAATTGAAGAAACAAAGTTGCACCTCACATTGAATCTGTTATCTTTCCTTTTTTCACCAGTGATTTGCCTTCCTAAAAAAACTTGTGGTTGTCTGTCTATTAAGTTAAACTTGCTCTGGAAGAAAGATTTCACTAACAGCAATCTCTATAAAATTTTATATCATGACAACTTTTAATCATAAGCGTAAAAAAAATTAAAATATTTATTACTATTAGCTCTTTTACTGCTATTACCACTACTGATATTATAATTGTGTTTTGTGTTTTAATGAATTAATCTACCAATCATTGTCACATAATAAGATTTTGCAAAACAAATCATTTTTATACCACCATTTCTAAGTCTTTTCAGTTTTGTAACAGAAGAATCCCTAAATAGGTATACTCAAACTTCCAGTCATTTATTCTTGCCTCTGATCACAACCAAAAACACCTAGTTTGCTAAACCTATGTTTATTATGATATTTTTAATGTTGAGGGCTTTGTATACTTAGAGTCTTATTTATATTTGTGTACAAAAATAAATAAAAAAAATAGATTGGTAGAATTCCCATGGGTATAATTAAAGGATGGACATGTCATTGCATTGTGTCACACTTATTCCAGATAGATAACTGATAATATATAAGACCTGAGATAATTATATCCTATGCTGATCTAAGTGATTGAAGATGGTAGAATAGAAATGAAATTTAAAATAATAAGAGAAAGTGCATGGAGAAGAGATAGAAAAGGTTATTTTTATCCTAAAACAGTCTTTAATGAATTAACATTTTAATCTATAAGGCAGCAAGTGATATTCTTGTTTAGGCATTATTTACTAATTAATCACAATTAAATCTCATATCTGAAGATAATTCTTTACTTAGAATTTTTGGTGCATATATTTGTATATTCTTTGAATATATATATAAAAAAAACCAATTGCTCATTTCTTTGAATCCATTAATGCAAAAAATTATTTGAGTATGAAATAAAAGTAAAATAAGAAAATTCTGCGTGTCATGTAGTGTTCTATTTATTAGGTAGTGGTTTTTTTTTGTATATATAATAGTTTGCTTTAATTACAAATCTTAGTCTAGCTTTGGTAAAGATGTTTGGCATTGAAAGTCTGACTAAGCAGTTTTAAATGTAATACCATATCATTCATTATGTACTAACAGACTCATGGAATATTATTTTACATAGATATGTAATAATGAATTTAATAAAACCAGGTGAATGGTCAATACATTATTTTTTAAAAAAATCAAGTCAAAATGAAAAATAATAGCCATCATTGGGAAAGGAATCTAATATTTGACTGATTTAATTGTTGTTTTTATCTCTCTGACATTATATAGTACCTAGACTTATAATCTCCACTCCAACACATGTTCTTGAAACATGTGAATAAAAGGCATCTTAAAAGACATCTGACTCTTGAGATGCATTTCGGGCTAAACCAGTACTCATCACTTAGTCCAGGTCACAGTATCTCACATATATCCTTGTCATATTTATTTATCAATAATAAATTGTTATATTGTGATTTACAGATGTCAGATTGACTATCCTCGATAGACAAATACATTAATAATTATCACTAATTATTTAATTAACTAGAAATTATCCCTAAGTATAAATTTTAAATCTCTGTTAAAAATTAATATATCTGTTTTTTAATTAAATACACACACATGGAATAATTCAACTTTATTTTTATTTTTCCATGTATAATATTGTTTATAGATGTACTTAATAATTTCACTGCAACACATATTCTTGAAATATTTACAAAGATATGATAATCATTAATGTATTTATCTAGAATGGATAGTGTCAAAATAGTGGGTGGAAGAATTTTGATACTTGTAAATCAAAATATAACAATTTATATATTACATATTGGTTACTTAAATTTATACAAACTTGCATATTTATTATATAAAGAGCTCGGAAATAAGCTCTTAACAAGCCTTGTAGAATATCCCTAACCCCAGTTTATTTATTTATTTGCTGTTCCATGGTCATCTATCTTTATTGTAAGTTATTTTAATTTTATGATAAAAATATTTAAAATACTAAAATTAAAATATTAATTTAACTAAAGAAATTAATGATTATCCCTTTGATTAAATAGAATTTTTAAAAGTTTAAGCAGTAGAAAAATTTAAACACTGGTAAAAATTAATGAATTTTTTCAACTAAAAATTTAAAATAAACTGTTGTTCTTAATTTTTTTTCTAAATAGTGCAAATTATCTTTTATTCATATTAAAATATTCTTAATCAACATATGCAAGTTTATATAATTTATAAAATAAACTCCATTGCCTAAATGTCAAACTAAGGTAATGGTAAATAAATTTTCTTAACCTGCCTGTTAGAGTAATGCCTTCTGAAGGAAGGGAATTCTACTGAGTGATATTTGATAAGGGTTTATCATGTGATAACCATTCTTTATGCTTACACAAACCGATAACACAGAAGTAAAACTGCCTATGAAGAGTACCATTTAATGCAAGCCAGAGTAATCAAAGGATGCAGAAAGGTTTGTGCATAAATTCCCTATCTAGTGCCTACTCATTCAATATCCCCAGACTAGTTTTTAGCTTATGGCTTTCATTAGTGAGAAGCCTTGGATCTGAGAGCACTGCATTATTGTTTTCTTTTCTTTTTGGACTTAAAGCAGTATAGTTAACTAAAAAAATAAAAAGTGGTTCCTAGAGGGTTGCATTAGATTCTAAGATCTAGGTGCAGTGCTCTCAAATCCAAGACTCTTCACTAATGAAAGTCACAAGCTAGAAACTAGTCTGGGGATATTAAATGAGTAGGCACTAGATAGAGATTTTATGGACAAAACTTTCTGCATTCATTTATTACTCTGACTTGCACTGAGTGGTGCTACTGTATGGAGAGTTTTCCCCCTAGGTTATAAGCTTGTGGAAGCATAACAAATGGTGTTCATGTGATGTATGTATAGTGCTTTAATACCAATCCTGCCTAATAAAAATATGGTGATTGTGGTTATCAAAGAACCAATGACACCAACATGTATAGATGCTGAACTGAATTCAGATCTATATGATTATACAAACTAGCTTCAATTGAAAACATTATTGTGTTTTCATTTTGGACTTAAAGCCGTATAGTTAAGTAAAAAGTGACTGCTGGAGTGTTGCATTAGATCTTAAAATCTAGAAGCAATGAAAAAAGAAGCTCTGCGGAGACTATTTGTTATTGTACTGAAATCTCAGCTATTTAGCTATTATATTTTTATTACATGGAAGCTCCCGGAAATAATACTATGAATATATTATTGTCAAGTACGCTGTAAATAACTACTTTAACAATCATGCTGTTTATTTAGAATATTGGGCTATTGTATCTGATGGGAAGATTCACATGTTTATGTCCCTTACTCACCTAATGAATGGAGGTCTCCCCTCCCCATGAAATATATGTATTTATAGTAAGAAAAGACTGTCATATCTTTTTCATTGGTTCAATAGCTTATGAGATTATGGAGTATAATTCAGAAATACTACAAATTAATTTGGTTAGTTACATACTGATTTCCAGTATGATGTTTGCTAACTAAATACATAAATAAAGGCATGCTTGTAAACATCAAAACTTCAAGAATAGTTGGATTCATTTTAGTCTTACTTCTTCGTTCAATATATAGAGTGCTTTTAAATCATAACCTGAGATAGGATGATTTACTTTCTTTATTTACTTACATACATTGAATTACATTTAATGTTTATATATATATAAATGTATAATGTGAAGATTGTATTTGTAATACTTCAAAGATTCAAATTAATAGTCTTTTTTGTTTTCTTGTAATAAATACAACTTCTTGATTGTTTATTTTCATATTAAAGTTCATTTTTTAAAAATTTGTTATAAATTTATTATTAATTGTATATATATATATATATATTGTAAGTTGAATTTAAGAAGTTTATATTAAATAATATTTTAAAATAATATTTTAATAGGGTCGTCATGCTTTGGAATTAGGGGCTACTATTTTACAGGAGAAAAGTATGCGGATAAAAGGTCTCGAGTGCCTGGTATCCATTCTTAAGTGTATGGTGGAATGGAGTAAAGATCTTTATATCAATCCTCATTCACAAACTAATCTTGGTATGTGTCAAATTTAAAAATTTTGTGATTAAAACAATATAATAGGTAAAATAGCATATATTTAAGATTACATGTGTATTCATACAATTTTAAGCTTTTATAACAATAATATTGCCTAATTTTCAATTTGTACAATTTTTATATTTTTATTTTAAGTAAAATGTATTTCATAAACTTGTATATACTATACAATTCTGAAAATACTCTTCTTTTTTTTCTAAAGAAAATCAGATAAAACTTAGGAATAAATGAAATAAAAAAAAAAAATTCAAATAGCATTAAATATGATTAATTTGAAAGTTTGATTCTTATTTTTTTAATAAAAAATCATTTTTAAGCACAGTGGGTATTTATAATTTAATATATTTCATCTTTTATTAATGTATACTTTAAGTATCTAAAAATTTTGTTTTTGTCATATTGGAAATTTCAAAAATGAATGAATTATTTTCTTGACACTCCATGCGTTTATTTCAAGTTAAATATAGTAACCTCAATTGTGATTAAAGAAAATTATTTTTTTTAGCTTTTTAGTGCATAATAAATAAAGGTGTTTATTTAAAATATTTATATATATATTTTAATATTTGAATATTTTTGTAATTGCTTTTATTTAAAACAATAAAAGTGGCACAGTTGTAAATTTTAAAGGAAATTTATAGCACATTAAATAATTCCAATATTATTTAGTTTATGAAAGAAGTATTTTAAAAAAAGAAATTTTACAATTGAGAGAAAATAAAATTTCATCCATTTTAAAAGAAACATTGTTTACAATTAATTGAAAGCAAGATTTGTTTTATTTTTTTTCTAATTGATCCTTTTTTTAAAAAATAAAAGCATTTAAAAAAATATACTGCCCTCTTGGGTGTATTACTAAAAATGTTTTGAACCAATATCAATACATTTGAAATTTAGCCCGCCAATCTGACATATTTTATTGTCATATTACATTGCCATCAATTTCTAGCATATGTAAAAATTTTAAGGAAATCCATTTGATATAAATAAAGAGTATTGATAAAGTGTTTAACAAAATTGTAAATGATATGATATGTTAAAGTAGAAATCAATACATAAAAAAAGGAAGATGTTGATCGAAGTCAGTTAAATTTCGATTACAAAATTTATCTTAAACAGACAAACAGAATTTTCCAAATTAAATAAAAGCATTTAAAAAGGCACCTTTAGTAATTAATGTAATAGTAGAATAATTTACTAGTGAGCAAAAGATTCTTTTTGATAAGCAAATAAGAGGGGAGGAGTTGACCAGTTGATATAAAACTTGGCTTTACATCCTTTCTATTTGATGCTTAATTTTATTGCTTGGTCTCCTGGGCACACAGATAAGGGGAGCCCATTTGTAAAGTAAACATGTGAATAAATAATAATTATTATGAAAAACAATTATAGTCTGAAAAATTATCAGAATTTTATTAATATTATCATCATAAAAAAATCCAAAAAAATTAGGGCAAAAACCATCAAACAAATTTATAAAAAGAAATTATCAACAGATGTGATTCATGAATATGTAATTAAATTAGGAAAATTATTTTAGATATTATTAAAAATGAGTAGCATGAGGCCCACAATGGAATCTTTTTACGAAAAATATAGAAGGAATAATGAGAAGAGGCTTACATTTGGTTAGGAGAGAAATTACTTTTAGAATGTTGACATTTTTACTTGGATTAGATGGCTGCTAATATGTAATTTTATGATTATATTCTTCTGCCTCTTTTTTTTTTTTTAAAACATGATAATTGCTTTGTAATCTAATTGTACTATTATTCATAATGTGCAATTTGTAAATGATGAAAGCCAATTTGATTATAATTTTTTATTTAATTAGGTTTTAAATGTTGTTTTTTTTTAAAAAAATATTATGTATTATTTCAAAAATATTTCAAAACATATTAATTTTATATTTTCCCTTTTTTTTTTTTTTTTTAAGTTTTAATTTTATTATAGTTTTTTAAACTCTTGATGGGTTTTAAAATGTTAAAATGAGAAGTGGAAAAATTTTTTTTTTCCATTTTTATTACAAAACAAACTTCTGGAAGTAAATAAAAAATAATTTGTCATTTCATAATAAATAATAGTTTTTAAATTTTATATATTGACTGATTTTTTTTTTTTTTTTTTAAGATTAGCCTATAGTTTTCATTTTAGGATTTGTGAACTCCCCACCCATTTCCCATTTAGAAATATAAGTTTAGGAAAGTGTGGCTTCATCACAATTTTTTATCCTTTTTTCTTTTTCTAAAAAAAAAAAATAATTTCAAAACTCAAAAGTTATTTTATGAAATAATTTAGATTAAAAATAATCCTACTTATGTATCTGCCTTTTAATAAATGTCAACTCAGGAATCCACACTTACTTATTTGTAATTTTAGGCAATGGGTATTTAATGATAAATTGTTAAATTATGATTTAGAATTGTCAAATTTAATCCACCCACAACTTTGATCTGATCACTAATTATTTATTAAAGTAAAGAATATCTCTGACTTAGTTATAAATCTTAAAACTTCAATTAAAGATTAATATAACTGTTTTTTAAATTTAATATCAATAATTGCTAAAGTATATTCATTGCCATTAAATCTTGCAAGAGTTTTGTAAGCTAACTTTACTTTTTTTCATTTATTTGGCAAAACATCGATTTCATAATGAAAATGTGAGTTTGTTTTCTGTAATATTTTTATGAGCTTTTCTCTTCACGCTATTCCAGAGCTATTTATTGTAATCTTGAGTAATCAATGGAAAATCAGTTGTTAATAATATTTCAGATTTGTATATATAGTGTAACATTTATATAATTTTTGACAAATCATATATATTTTTTGTAGTAATCTTAATACCATATGTATTCAGCATTAAACAAATTGCCTTTCTTTATATAGTGAATGATGACCTTATTTTGGCTGCAATAATCAAAATTTTGATGACTATCATTTATCATGGTTTTTTTTTTTTAATAATATGTTTCATATATCTTTATAATTCTATCCTGACTTTCTCTTCAAATCCTTGTTTCTCATATCCAATTGATAAGATATACTTATCTCTAATATATATTAATCTAGACTGTTTACTTATTTTTCTTAATAATACATAATTTTTGTCCATTTTATTGCATAATACTTGAGCATTTTTGGCTTAATCTTTCCATTTAATTTTTTTTATTTTTATGTTTCTTAACTACAGGCTAAACTTTTCCTCCCTCAATTCATAATTCACTGATAAAGTTAATCTTTAATTTAGAAAGATGGCTATGAGTGACACTCATAGTTACATTTATTTATTTAGTAAAGAAAAAAATACTCTTTTTTCTTGTGAAATTTTTTTATAATAATTAAAAAGATATATGATCATCATCATCGTCAACTATTATCAATCCACTGCAGGATGAAGTTCTCTCCAAGTTCATTCCATCTTCTCCGATTTCTAGCCTCTGTTTTCCACATTAACCTCTGCACACTTTCTTATTTCATCCATCCATCTCATATGTGATCTCTTTCTGGGTTGTTTATAATTTCTTGGAATGCAGTTTAAGATGTCAATTGTCCATTTATTATCATCTCTTCTAGCAATATGTCCAGCCCAATTCCACTTCAGTCTTTTAATTCTTTCAATGATATCAGTAACATCCGTTTGTCCTTTTACTCACATATTGCATTTTCGATCTCTTGTTACTCGTAACATGCATTTCTCCATACTTTTTTGAGTGATCTGAAATCTCTGTATTGCTCTTCTATAAAGTGTTCAAGTCTCAGATCCATAAGTAAGAATTGGTAAAACACATTTATTAAAAACCTTCCCTTTCAAACAAATAGGCATATTTTCTTTTAATATTGTTATTTATACCAGAAACACTCCAACCAAGTTTAATTCTATGATTAGTTTCATCCATTATGTTTTCATCTGTAGTAATAATCTGATCAGGGTATTTGTAGTTGTTCTTCTAACTCATCATAGTCAATCTTTATTTTCATCTTCTGAGAAAATCCATTGAACATTACTTTAGTCTTTTTAACATTTACCTTTAGTCCTACTTTCTTACTTTCATCTGATAACTTTTGCAACATTTCTTGAAGCTCTGAAGTATAATTTGCAAAACCAACTACGTAATCTACAAAATCTAAATGACTTAAATAATGTCCGTTTACTTTTACTTCTTTAGCTTCCCATTTTAATCCACAAAATACTTCTTGCAGCACTGCTGTAAAATGTTTTGGAGATATGGAGTCACCCTATCTTACACCCTTTTCAATGTTAACCTTTCTATATTATTATGTAATCTAATTGTTGCTTTTGCATTTTTATAAGTATTCTTCAGAATATGGCAATATCCTGGGTCTATACCTTGATGATCCAATGTTTCAATCATTGAAGAAATGCTTATAGAATCAAATGCCTTTTTATAATTTACAAATCCAAAGCATAATTCCAACTCATATTCATTGGTTCTTTTTATAATTTCTCTCAATACTTGGATATGATCTACTTACTTAATCATTTATAAATCCAGCTTGTTCTTTTGATTGGTTAAAATCTAATGTTCTCTGTAGATGAGTGGTAAAAATTTTGTATAAAACTGATAAAAGGCTGATATGTCTGTAATTTCTAATATCTTCTTTACTACATTTTTCCAATCATCTGGTACATCTTTATCATTTAGTCATTTGATATATAATTTTGCCAAAATTTTTTTTGTAGTTCTTTACCTGCTTCTTTTAATATATCAGTTATAATTACATAATTACCTGGAGCCTTTTCTTTCTTCATAAATTTAATTGCACGTCTCATTTCTTCATTTAAAATTCTGGGCAATTCAGAAGTTATAATAGATATAGGAGGTACTTGTTCTTTATTACTATATAATTCTTGATAGAAGTCTTCTACCTTAATCCCGATGTCATCTCTCTTTTTAGTAATAATTCCATCTTTTTTTCTTATTGCAGATATACATTTCCTATAGATACTAAAATGTTGTTTTACACTCTTGAGACTTTTATTCTCTTCTACAGCTTTCCTTGCTAGTTCACAATTATACTTCATTTTTAACTCTTTTCCGCACCATTTTACAAAATTCAAGGTATTCAATTTTTTTTAATGCATCATTTTTGTATATTTTCATATTTCTTTTTTTCTTCATAAATTCTCTAGTCTCAGTAGAAATTTTATTGGTCAATTGCTGCTTTTTTCTACCAGCTATCTTTGTTGCAATTTTTAGAAATATATCAGTTATTTTCATATTAATTTCATTCAAATCTGAATCATGTTCAAAATCTACTAATACTTGAAACTGATTTGTAAGTTCTAATTTAAATTCATTAGAATGTTTCTGAAGATTAGGAATATCAACTGTAAATATTGTTTTTCTTAATAATTTTTGTCTCTCTAGTTTTACATTAACACGTAACTTACACCTTACTAATCGATGATCACTTCCTGTGTTAAATTTATTAAGAACATTACAATCTTGAAATATGTATTTTCTGTTAGTCAAAATATAATCCAATTCTGCTGAATCTTCATTTGAAGTAGTAGAAGATTCTTATGTGGATGTACAAAAGACTTTTGATCAGAGTAAATAACATTTTAAAATTATTATGAGAGATTTTAATGCTTGAATTGGTAAACAAATGAAAGATGAAAGTGCTTTAGGTAATTTTAGATATGGTAATAGAAATGAGAGAGGACATAAGACTAGTGGAGTTTGCAGATATATTATGAATTTTTTTTTGAGAAAAATGTTAAAAGGAAGTGGACATGAAATATGTATATTGGAGAATATTTTTCTTTTTCATATATGTGTGTTCATGTGTTCCGGTTATATGAGATAGAGTGGATAGCTTGTCTATATTCAAATTTCCTTTAATTACATCTAAACTCCAAGTCTATAAATTATACTTGTATTACAAATATTTATCTATATTAAAAGAAAATTTGTTTTTAATTATATTGTATGCATGTATTTTGGTTAGATTTACATTTATATAAAAATTGTATTAGTCTAATTATTCACAATCAATTTAATCATTTTAAATTATATTCATAGGGGGATCCAAAAATAACCGGAATTTTGTAATAAAAAATTGTACACTTATTTTTTGGTATTGCAAATTGAATTGCTTTAAAAAGTATAGTCTATTTAATGCAATGTACCAATCTAAACCAGTTTGTCACCTTTCAAAGTAGTTCAGAAACACTTATGTAGTGATGCGTTTTAACGGTTGTCATTTTTTTTTACCCCCAGTTTCAAGTCCGCAAAAAAAAAAAAAAAAAATTTAGACATTTTTTACATTCAAGAGATTAAAAAAAAATTGCATGAAGCAAGATTGAGTGAATATGGCTGATAGATAAACTGGGTCATGTTGAATTTAATTTAATTGTTTCACACTCAAGGCTTTGAGAGAAGACACTGTTGGAGTGGAGTTTGCACTTTTTTCTTTGTACAAAATGGGATGTTTATATTTTACTGCATCACATAAATGTTTCAGAACTTGCAGATAAAATGCTTGTTTGTTACAAACTAAATCAGAGATAAACGTCGTTTGCCTCAAAAAAAAAAAAAATTGTGTTAATTGTTCGAACACCTCAGCCATTATAAAAAAATTGGCAAATATGTGAATTGTATTTTAGAGAAAAATGTGCTATGTAGCTCCACAATTTCACACGACGATGTCATTTGGCAAATGATGCGGGAAGGTTTCTGCAAGATGTATTTAACAGCACAAGTGTATATTACAACAGGCGTGCAAACCAGAGAATGATTCCGGTTATTTTTGTATCCTACCTTGTACATATATTTAAACTTGTATTTATATTACTTTTAAATTCTTTCGTGTTAATATTTCATTCCATTTGTAGGTCAGGAAAAAATTAAAGATACCGATGATACAGATTCTGGAAAGGGTACCATGACAAGTTATGGAAGCACTAATTCTTTAAACTCTACTAATTCTGCTGGTGTTAATATAATGACAAATTCTCTGGATAATCCTGAACAGTTTGAAGTATTAAAGCAGCAAAAGGAAATAATGGAGCAAGGCATTGACATGTAAATTATTTTTTTTTTAGCTATTGTATTTACTATAAAATTCCTAAATTAATCTCTTTTTTCTGATAAAAAATTAACATGGAAGATAAATAAGATTTTCCATTTTCTAGCCAGTCCATGAGATTTAATATCTTTAATAATAAAAAAAAAAGAATTAGAGAATTTTGTTAAGTTTTAAGTAGTAAGTAATAATTTCTGAGCTTCTCAGATCAAGGATATTGTATGATAGAGAATATAATTAATCAAATGAAAATATATATAAAAAAAACTTTACTGGAATGTAGTTAGAAACATAAAGAAAACTGAAGTAATGTGAACCATAATAACATATTCAATTTATTATAATAAATTCCAGAAAATGGATAGATGATTGTGTATATGAAATAAATACTGTTCTGATGCACTTTTTATCCGATATTATGATGAAAGGATATTGGAAAGTTTTTGCTCTGCAAAGTGCAAATTATTAAAGATAACACATTAATTCATAGAATGTGTTCATTGGCAGATCCGCTATATATAGAAACTAGACATGTTTCTGTACAAAACAAAAACATATTATTTAATCCACCTTAAATAAAAGCACTTATTTCATAAGATGGAAAAATATACTGATTAAATTAAAATTATCAAAGGAGATAAATTAGAGAAAAATAGACGGAGTTGTTTAAATAATTTTTTTTTTTTTTGCTAAAGGAAAATTAGAAAAATAGGAAACACATTTAAGTGGGATTTTGTAACATATTTTTATATTAAATCTATTTCAGTTCGTATTTACCTGTCTCATACTTTCTGTACATAAGTATTTTTAATTCTAAACTTTTCTGCTTAGAGAATAGATGAATGACTATGGATTTAATTTGGATTGTAGTGCAGTGCAACAGTTAACTGTTAATTTTTGTATTTAGTATCTCAACTGTAGGATGCATTGTATAATTTATATGGAATGCTAATTTATGTAAATTAATAATTTACATATTTTTTAATAGTTGAACATTATTTTCTTTTTTTATTGATTACATAGGAATACATAGTAATATAAATATGTCTAAAAGTTGAGTTTTTAATCATGTAATGTTCATTCAAGAATATAGGAAAAATGTTTTTATTACATTATATATGTGAAAGGAATTTATTGAAAAGCTGATTTATGCATTTTGTTTGAATATCCATTCTTGTATATCTGATGAATAGAATAATAATTAATTCAAATAGTTGTCAGATTGATGTAATTGCTAAGAATAATAGTCAAGATGAAAAATTCATTGATTATTATTATATTAAATTTTTCTGGATTTATGATATAATAAAAGTGATGATCATGGCTAATGAAATCCTGAGCAATTTTTTATGAAGTTAAAAGTTAATAAGAATATACTTGTTCCTGAGATAAAATATTAATGAAATAGAATGTTCATTATCATATGAGTAGTAGCAACTCTCCATAAATTTAGGAAGATTTAATGATAGGTTTGAAAATAATATTTTATAATTTCAATTTTTCAATCTTAAGAGTACAAAGGCACAAGTCAACAATTTTCTATGAAAATATCACAATATGCAGTATGTAATAAAAGATAAGTCATTATTTCTATATGTTCATAGGGTATTACCACTAGTAAGCCTTTTCTAAATACAATAATCAAGAGAGAGATAGCAATAGATGCATTGCATGGTAATGAAAATTAAAAAAGTAGTTCAATGATTTATATTGTAATAAATAAAATAGTTGATTGGAAATGATAGACAAACTGTGGTTTGCAGATTTTAAGTCTTGGTTCTGCAATTATTGCACTAAGCCCTGCAGGGTATTTTATTCTTTATTGATTAAGTATTTTTTAATATTATTTATTATTTTAATTAAACATTTTTAATACATATTGAGGATATTTTATAAAGGAGTCAAAGAAATTTAAACATTGATTTGTTAAAGACTGTATACTGATTCAATAAAATTACTCATTTTGTAATATTTGGTTTAATTTTTTTTCTTTTTCCTCTAAATTTTCAATAAATTTGATTGTTATAGCTAATAAAGACTAATCATATGATTTGTTGCTTAGGAATTTATATTTAGTTTTAGCACAGGAGTGGCAGAATTGAGTTGTGATTCATGGAATATTAAACTCTGGAGTCTACCACTGTCTCATTAAATTATATGACTAAGTAATGATCTTATGATTGGCTAATTAGATAATTATTTTGTACTAATATAGTTTACTAGGAATGTGATAAAATTTATTTTTTGATACTGATAGTAAATGATTTATATAAAATTTTTGTTGTATCTAATGCCAAGTTAAGTAAGCCACTGTTTTTCAGAAATATGTCAAGATACACATACACAGAAATATAACAAGTATCTTTATCTGGTATATCGAACTTTCTGCATATTTTATAAAAGATTGAAAGTTAATAGATGCAAAAATCATGGACATTTTTGCAATGTTACATTAGATTTAAAATAATATGTCCAGATTTTATATGGAATACTTATTTTAAAATTATTATCTATAAGAGAGTCTCACCTACTTCTTATGAATATGCTTTTAATTTTCAGCACTAATAAGAATAATATTTTAAAATTCATTTTTCAGTCTTACTGGAAAGCAAAATGAAAGTCTATAGTGTTAATAGAACTACAGGATAAAAAAAAATATTTTTTTAAATTTTCAATGCAACTAAATTTTAAAGCTAAAAAAAAAAAAACAATTTATAAAGAAAATATAAATGAAGTGATTCCAAGCACAGCCTGATTTTACATTGCAAATTAATATTAATCTTGACAATTATGTGAAGTTTTTAAGAAACAATGACAATAAAAAATACTTAAGTGAGACATTCAACAAAAAGAGGAAAATTTGAAACTATTTTTTTTTCATCTCTAAAATTCGTAGCAATGGTATTTTTCAAATAGACTCCTAAAAAATAAATTATCAAATATTTTGTTGATTAGTAGTTCATATGAAGATTTGCCTGAAGTTCGAGCACTTGAAATGACAGAATTGAGCTGCAATCTAAAGTTCTTTATTTCTAAAATCCATCAGTCTATCATTATTCTACACCTCATAAGCAATAGAAAAATCAGTGTGGCTAGTTTCCTTTATTAATAATTCACTATCATTAGAAAGGAGAAATCAAGATTTTTATTTTGTGAATAAAATTTAGCCCTTTAAAAAAAAAAAAAAAAGATAAATAAATTGACAATATCAAAAATAAATATCTGGGAAATTTTCGAATTTAACATGGAACAAAAGGAAGGGGTAAGAAAATAAATCTTTTTTAATATTATTGTGGTAATTTTTTCTGGTATTTGTAACAGCAATGGTTAACAAAAATGAATATTGCGCCTAATATTTAAAAATCATTATAAAAATATTTAAATATGATTACACCTGGGTCTCGTTTTATGGGGTAGGTAGGTACCACAGAAAACCCGCATTAAAAAAAATTGCATAAAAATAGACTTAATTTACCTCGAAAAATGGGGATAGGTGCTATAATTTTCAGAATTCACATAAAAGCAAAGCAACAAAGAAAAATTACTTTAAAATTCGCATTAAAAAAATAAGCAAATAAAGTATGCCTAATAAAAAATTTCAAATATTTGAAAAACATTAATACAAGACTAACTTTTTTTATTACTACAGGATTTAATTTTACATTTTTCATATATATTTTAATCATTACCGCTAGCGTTCATTTGTAAACTGGTAAGAAATCATATGTCATGTGATGTATTGTGGCTTCTCCTTAAACAAAGTCAAGAATCTCTCGGCATTTATGTCCTGAGAAACCTGTTAGCCACTTTATTTTTATTCGTGATGTGATGTCCAACTTGCGCCATTTTCAGTCTTGTGCTGTGTTAATGGTTTTCTGTTTCTATATTAAAAAAATGAGATCTCAATCAAAACAAAAAGATTATACATTATCATTAGAAAGATTATTTTCAGTTTATAAAATCTTTTCATTTTAAAAATCTAAAAGATTATTTATTTCTGATATATATAACAACATACATTTTAAAAGTTTAAATTTTTTGAATATTTATTTTGATATTTTTATATGTAAATATAAATCTATTATTATTATTTACTCATTAGTATAAATAGGTTATTTACATAGAAGCTAAGTTCTAAATACAGCTTCAGGCCATATTTATGTTAGCTGCTAATATGTTATATTTTTTTAAAAAAAAAAAAGGATTTCAAGTGAAAATAAGTTATTAATAATTTAAATTTCTTGATATCTAATAAATATAGTGAAATATGAAAGATATTAAGAAGAAACATGAATCACATAACTTCAAAATCGCATTAAAATAATCCACATAAAACGAGAGCCAGGTATATATATATAAATTTATGCAAATTTCTATAGCATAAGCAGATACTTGAATTTTAATAATTTTTTTTTCCTCAATTAAGTTTAATTTCAACAAATTATTATCATTTATTTATATTTGTAAAATCATGTAAATATTAAATTATACATCTATATAAATTGTAATATTTTTCAGGTTCAATCGCAAGCCTTTAAAGGGCATTAAATTTTTACAAGAACAAGGCTTAGTGGGCCCAGGTTCATGGGATATTGCTGATTTCATGCACATTGATGAACGTCTAGATAAGGTTAATTTTCTTTTACTTTATAATGGTGTGTGTGTGTATTATTATTTTTTTTTTTTTTAGCATTCTTATATAATAACTTCTATGGATATCTTTTTATTGTTGATTAAATTTTCAAATTATATATATATAAAATGAATCCTGATTAAAAAGAAATAATATAAGCAAGAATTATTTTATTGCCTCCTTCCAGAACAATCCAAACTGTAGTTTCTTTTACTATAATATTTATTGACTTTAAATTATTGATTAATCAATCATTCTATTTCTATAAATATATACATACATATACATTTTTAGAATCAAGGAGAAAGAGAGAAAAAAAAGGTAGATGAAAAATAAGTTGTGGTCTGTAAAACTTTACAATAACATAGATGTTATTCTGAGGAGGGTAATAAAATTATTTCCTTAAAAATTTTTTTTATATTAAATGATACAATATTGGTTATTATATAACATTTTTTATTTGTTTATTTATATATTTAAAAAACATGTCAGCAACAAGATGTTTTAATGCTTTATTAATTTTTTAAAAAGATTAATTTATATATTTTTAAAATCATGAACATATATATGATCTAGAATTTAGTCATATATATATAATTTTAAAGCATTTTTTAAGAGAATATTTTTTTTATATTGTGAAATATATTAGAATATGAAACAATAAAATAATTTTTTGATGTTTTTTTTTTGCAAACTGAATTAATGATAAAACCCTTTGTGAATGGAGCACTCAAAAATTTGAATAGTTTTTGTCAATATTTTATATTATTCAAATTGTGACAGTTGCGTTTTTTTAAAAACTATAAAAAGTAATATTGATCAGCAAAGTAATTTTTTTGAATAGCTGCAACCAGCTGACTGTAAAGATTTCACATATCAAAATTTTCTTTAATTTTAAGTAAATTTTGTTTATTGAAATTATTGCTTTTTATTTATTTTTCAATTGTTCAAAAGAACTTTTTAGTATTGGATTTATATATTTCAATATTTACACAATGAAATGATAATTAATGGTGCTGTTTTTTTTTTTTGTATTTGGAGAATAATCAGATAAATTTAGGATGTTTTTAGATGGCTATCTCATATTCAACTCGGCCATCAGATAATTCTCAAAATTTTGATTGAAATAAATATTGATATACCAAAAAAAAAAAACAACAAATGTTTTATTGCTTGGGAGTTCATAAGAAATCTAAATATCAGAAGTGATGGAGGCAGAGCCTCAATCTATGGGCCTAGAGCTTTAGACTCTAGTTCATTAGACTACCACTGTATTGTAATATGTTGAGCTGTTGATGCATTATTCATTAAAAAAAAAATCATGATTAAAATGTTGCTATTGATGAAAGAAAACAAAATAGTGATGTGTTAGGTAATTGATTTTGGAAGGCAGACACAATACTCCAAATTATGTTGATTCAAATTTATTTAAACTACTTTGAAATTATTTTATCAATGGTCCATCATTTATTGATTGTTTAATTGTAGAAAGAAAGGGAATGTCAAATGTTTAACTTACCTAGAGTGGCTAAAAAACTCACATTGGCTCTGCCTGTATTTCTGGTCCTTGGTTTAATTTACTTTATTTTTCAATAAAATATATTTGGAAATTGTTGAGAAGTATAAATGTGCAAGTCTCATAATTATAATTTCCAATATATTTTTTATATTTGTATATTCATATAGTTTTCAATTATCAGTTTTAGGAATTCTGATTTTATAGCTTTTTTCATAACAAAGTAAGTTTTATTATGTATGTAAGAATTATTACTTTTGTAAGAATTAATGGAAAAAAGTAGAATATATATAAAATAATATTAGTAATTGTTTTATTTTTCAGTTTATTTTTTGATTTCTTTTTGGAACTATTTTAACTATGTTCAAGTCTTACTTCTAATTTTATGTTAAATGTGTACTTTGTATAACAGAATGTTGTAATCAACTAATAAAATTATTAGCTAACGTGAATTTGTACTTTGATGGTTGATTAATTGTAGAATATTCACAGGATCACAAACTTTTAAGTTACTAAAAAAAAAAAAAAATTGCATAGACATTATATTTTAATTTTTTTTTATGTATATTTATATAAATTTTAAGATTAATTATTCAAGAAATCATTTAATAACTTTTTAAAAATATGTCAATAAATTCTTATTTCTATTTGCTAGAAACAGTTTTAATTTACCAAAACCAGTTAAACATTATTATAAATGAGTTAAATTTTTATGTTTTAAATTTAATGCTATTTTGTTTTATTATTATTTATTTAAAAGAAAATATTTTAATTAAAAACAATTTTTTTAATCATTATTATTAGTAATCCCTCATAAATAAATATGCCCATCTTAATTCTAGAAAAAAAGAAAGAGGGAATGAAGAATAAAAGTTAAAGATGAATTTTTCAATTGTTCTGCAAACCAATCCATAAATTATTGTATATTATGTACTTTATTCTTTAAAAAGTATTATTTACTGCTTATATTTCAATATATAAAAGTAGATAGACAGTTTTATTGAGTTACGATATACATTATTAGTGATAAATTGTTCAAACCAATTAAATATTTATTAACATTATACCTATAGAAATGTATTCATTCACTATAAATTCAATTAACATGTCAATATTTTGAAACAAAGTAAACGGGATGAATGAAAATCTTTTGTATTATATTAAAGTGGGCCTTATTTGAAAATCAAGCCTTTTTTTTTTTTAGTTTCGTTTTGCAAACTATTTCTTTCTTTTTTTTTTTTTTACTAATTCTGTATTAATAAGTTGTCTAATGTTTTAGATTTTTTATTTTTTAATAATAAAATGTTATTAATATTGTTTAATATTTGTTAACCTTAAATACACCCACCTTTTTATAAAATTACTTTTTTTATTATTTATTTTTGTAAATATTGTTTTGTATAATTAATTTTTCTCATGTCTTTTTTATCTTTATAAAGAAGGGGGTTGTTTAATCTTTATTATTTATTGATTAAATTAAACCTCTTGACTTACAGTGAAATTCATCCCTTTTTTCTTTTTTTATCTTGCTTTCTTTTATTTAGTTTATTTATTTATTTTTATTTATTTTTAATGTCATATTAATATTTACTTTGGGCACATATAGGATGATGTTAGGACAATTGTTCACATGGTTGTGTCACTAGTTCAACTATTGTTTAAAATTTTATAAAAGCAGTCATACTAAATTGAAAGTTTTATGAATAGGCTTAATTCGGTCTGATAATCATTAGGAGTCAACAATACGTGGATGTCAAGCATCATTTTCATCAATTTACTTTTTGATTTTTTTTTAATACTCCATTAATCTTAATAAATCATTAACCAAAATAATTTTAATTAAAGTTTAAAATGCTATTATTTAAATGAAATTGAATTAATATGTTCTACGTAAAATTTTGCTAAGTCATTTAAGAAGTGTTTTTTTTTTCTTTAAAAAAAAAGAGAGAGAGAAATTTAATGGAAAATTTAAAAAAATATTTTTATTTGAAGCTTATTAATTTTGATATTGTCTGAATTTAAGGAAATTCAATTGCGTGTTTCAATAATTTTAATTACATTTTATAATTTACTAATGTTTTTGCATGTTACTTATTTACTCTACTAATAAATACAGTTATTCATAGTACCACAGCAAACCTTGCTCTTGACTGCTGATGCTTTAAAGCTATCCATTTTTCTGACTTCATTTTACTTTTAACACTACCTACCATCAAAGGTAATTTTTATACCATTTTAAAAAAGAAAACAAGTTTTAGTCATATAGTATACATTTGCAGAATTTTCTATGTGTGCAAATGTTACAAAATTTCACTGATTTTAATTTACAGTGATTGGGAGATACTGTGATAACAACTGCCACTTATTCACATTTGCAAGAAATTGGTACCAAAACAAACTCAAACAATGAATGCCATCCTGATCACCTATCCCAACATAGTAAAAGCAAAACCTGGTATTCTTACATCAACTTCAAAATCATTTAATAATTCATCTATCTCAAGATTTAGAAAATCCACACCTAATAATCAAAACATTTTGATTTCCTAAGTCAAGATAGTGAAGAAGGTGACCACTTTGGTGCTATGGACAGATGACATATTAGATAAGAGGTTTAATGATTCAGCACATTTCATCATTTTTTTACCGACCACTTGATTATTTTGTCTATCACTGATACTCGATGCTCATTGTATAGATTTTTAAGGTTATTGCTATACAAAGTCCACAGTTTACATAATCTCTGGTTTGCTTAGTTAGCCACCAAAGGCACTTAATTATAGAATTCTATGACTCAAATCAGAAGAGTAGTTTTAGAACGAAAATTAAACACTAGGGAATCCTACTCTAATTGCAGTTGATGAGCACAGACAAAGATATATTACATAGATTCTAAAAAACACCTATTTGGGCTATTTTGTACAAGACTTGAAAAAAATGATGGAACCATTTGAGAAGATGATCTCATTAAAGATAATCTACTTGAAAGACACTCTCATCCTGATCTACAACAATAGTTATAAGAGGGATAAAACTACAATGCTTTTCCTGTGATGTGATGTGATGTATTATGACTTCTCCTTAAACGAAGTCAAGAATATCTCAGCAATTATGCCCAGATAAACCTGTTAGCCACTTTATTTTACATTCCCCACTCTAAATTAACCATAATCTGCTCTATCCCATTTCCACAACATAATCTTTGTCAACTCTATAATCTTTATATCTAAATCCCCCTTATCTTTTCCCAAACCCGGCATAAAAACCAATAATTCACTTTCTGTATAATCACTCTTTTCATATTTATTTTTCCACAATTTTATTATATGTACCCTTTCTGTTTTCAAACATTTACATTCAATTAACAAATGCCTAATATTTTTTATTCCTTCCTTACATAATTTACAAAATAAATCACCCATATTTTTCCATTTACATGTATATTCTTTTGTAGCTAAAGATCCCGTTCAAGCCAACAGTGTGCTCAAGTGGATGTCCACACACTGAAATGCAGTTGCAATCAAAACCAAATCACTATTGATAAGGCATTCTGTACTCAACTGCTGAAAAATGATGATAAATATATTGATGACACTACTACAATACTAACCAGACACACATTTATCCATTAAACAGCATGTTAAAAGTAATCCAATTGATACAATAAAAAAGACACTTAATTACTCCAATGGTAATGCTATATAGAACACAGATAGTACTCCTGTCATAATAAATAAAACCACTGCAGTTGTGATGAATACCTCCTTAGCATGCCTTCCACCTATTGAATGCTGTGCCTCAGATAACACTATCAAAAGAAAACTTGGATGCCTGCAGAAAAACCATGAGAACAAAAAGGTAAAAACACGAGACTCTGACTCTTCAGCCTAATACAGTAAGCCGATATCTCACATCATGATCTAGTATAGTTGAGCATTTGCAACTCAGAACTTAATGACACACAATCATCTGCCAATACATCAAATGATCTAACTTTCATGGATACTAACAACCTCTATTTGTCACTTATGGAAACGTATATTCTACAAAGTGAAATAAATTAAACCCTGAAGTACCATCTAGACATGCTACCTCACAAGCAAATATCTGCACCAGTTTACAAGTGGATATCAAACATTCCCTACGTCGCATCTCTTAAGTAGTAAGTACCTTGAAACCACCAACACCTGAACTGTTGATCCTCTGTTTCATCCTAGTATCTTCTTAAATGATCTCTTTTTTTCTACATGTCTGAAATGAAATTAAATAGGACCCTTTAATGCTTGAGACTTGAACTCCATCCAAAAAAAACCTCCAGATAAATAAATGGATCCAAATTGAACAGCATCACATCCTCAGTTTGCTTGAGACTAAAATATATAATGGCTTTCATATTGACCCCATTTCATATCTAAGCAAGCAAGGTTTTGTGCCTGCTCCAGAGATTCATCATCGCCATCCGGTTGGTACTGGTCTGGTCATCACCCAAACTTGCCTTTTTTCATCATTCAAAATTATTTACATTGATTCGAACCTTACCATTAACATAGTATTTGTCTACATATTCCTTGTTTCTACTGTGATTACGATAACGATAATAGTACTCACCATTAACCCACTGCTCTATTCAGTCTCTCATCTAGTCATTCTACTAGGGGATTTTAACATGAGTTATCATGTCTTTGTCTCAAAGTGGTTACACTTCCATTGAACTCAATGTCATCTCATAACAGCTCCATCACCTAATCAACCTAACATTTAATTTCTCACCCTTCTTTGACTACTCTGCTCAAAGGCTTGTGCTGGATCTAAATGTCATGCAGGCATCAACCATCTGACTTTATAAAGCAGTGAGAATACACCTTCCTGCAAACATCAAGTTCCTATACTCAAGAGATGTATGTTATATTTAAACTCAAATTCATGTAACTTGACCCTGTGCAGCAATATATTTCATTAATCAACATCCTATGCTTCAACATCAATCATATCATGCGAGTCATCCCTCCCCCTCCAAACTATGTGTTAAGCCACTCTAGACATGTATATACACATCAAGAAACTTACGAAACATACAATAAAGCCAGCAATATGCTTAAAGAATATCTCACAACAACAAAAAGAGAAAATCTGTTTATTGTGTTAAGCCACTCTAGACATGTATATACACATCAAGAAACTTACCGACAAAAAAAAGAGAAAATCTGTTTAATGTGTATATACACATCCAGAAACTTACCGAAACAGACAATAAAGCCAGCAATATGCTTAAAGAATACCTTACAACAAGAAAAGAGAAAATCTGTTTAATGCAATTGTGGGCCTTGAGCTACACCATCAGAGTCCCCCTCGTGCTTGCGGTTAGTAATGTGATTAAGGCTGGATATAATAAGCTAGAGTTCAAACTGAAGTTGCAATCATACAATGTCTTCAGACTGCCAGAAGACTCTTTGGCCAACTGGATTCAGATACTCTTTTTCACTTTGCTTGCTGATTTTGCGACAATACCCAACTCATGTCATCCAGGGACCCATGGAATTCCCAGATTTGTTTTTTCATGTCTTAGTCGATTTATCACCATGTATACCTTTGTGATTTGGCAAATTATCTATCATAAAAACTTTTACAACATACAAGACCTATACTCCATCTCCTTAGTTCCATTCAACAAGAAACTGGCCCAGATATCAAAGTTATCTAACCTGCAGCTTACCTTAATAGGTTCTCTTATTATTAAAATCCTAGATAAGGTTCTAAAAGACAAAATAGAATTGTACCTTTTTCCTTGATTATCACCTATGCAATATATCAAAAGGAGTCCCTCGATAGGCCAAGCTGCACTCTGTTTTAAAACTATCTTGAACTCATTTCGAGAGCAAAAGAAATAGGGTCCAACAGCTGTCCAGCTTGCTATAGAAGCTGCCTTTGACTTTGCCCCAGCTGACATCCTAAAACGAATACTTGAAAACACAACAGTACCTTGTTCTTCTTTATATCTAACTTATTGCTGAACCAAGAAATTCATATAACCTTCAATGGAAGATTATCACTATCATTTGTCCCTAGCCAATCCACATCCCAAAATTCACTGCTTAGTGTTTATTATTTATGACTTGCATTAACCCTCACAAGGTATCCAAATACACACATGACTATACATACCATGCCTACATAAATGATATCACTGTTTTTCTAGGCTCCTAAAAGCAATTGCCTACTCTGAAAAACATAGTAGATGATTACGCCACTAATTTACACTCAAGGTCAACATAAATAAAACCTCTGTTTGGGTCCGTTATCCAGTCAAACCCCTTACACTTAGCAAACTTACTGCTTTTCTTGGATTTCCTTTCTACTTGGGATCTGCAGGAATGGGGCAAAAAATCCAGAAATAACTGAAGAATGAATCAGAGTGCACATAACAACCTCCCTCTCTAGAGTGTTTATCTCTTACTATACTAAAAATTTCTGCCTTTTTAACCAGCTAATAAGCGTGAAAATAACCTATTACTTACCAATTATAAACTTTACTAAATCATTTATATCATTTTTTTTTCTTTACTGCTATGGGGTAGAAAAATTGTTACAATCGCAGTAAAACGCTTGGTTTTCCATCAATTCAAAATGACTGGGCCTTCATTTTATCAGTTTTCTATATACTAAAAAGTATTAATTTCCTAGCAGCCAATATCATGTTTTCAGGCACTTTAATGCGTTCTACATGTAACACCCATACACAGACCCCCCCCCCATGGATATCTGTTATCACTCATAACTAACTTCAAAATATCTACAATCAAGTATCCTTAATAAGTATAAACATATATATATATATATATTGGAATAAATACAAGATACTATTCTGAAACACATCTGGTGACTTCCCCTCCTTCCATTGCTAGAAATAAACAATAGCTAGGTGCTGCATCAATTCAAGAAATGGGATCTTGGAAATGATGTATTTTGACTTTCTTCTGAAACTTAATCTACATGCCTTTCCCATCAACTACTTCCCATGATACTGCAAGTTTTACACTAGAATTGAGCCTGTGCCACAAGAAAAAGGAGACCAACAACTTCTACTTCATACCTGTCCGACCCTAGCATGCATCCGAGAGAGAATGGTGACCATATATAGACAAAATAACACTTGGCAGCCCCAAGAAGGAGGAGACCAAAAACTTCTACTTTATACAAGTCCAGCCCTAGAATGCATCTGAGAGAGAAAAGTGACCATATATTGACAAAATAACACTACATGTAGCATCATAGAACATACAATAGAGATCTAACCCCAGCTGTTGTGCTGCCATTATACTGTCTACATCCATTCTGGTGGACAAGGTGTACCTTTTGCCTTGGTGGAAACACCAGACCACCCTGCCATCTTCTCATATAGGCTTGAGCGGCTAAGAGCCAGAGAAACAAGCTTACCCATCCAGATGTTTTTGTGGCTACTTGGTCATTTCTAAGATCTCTATCCAGCTTCCAACCATATGATTGTCATTGGTATAGCTTTCACATCTCTATCTCGTGCACCTACTATAATTGACTCATGTATCTCCTAGTCACAGACCATGCATCTCTTGACATGACAAAACTGGTGCGCTTACTTCATTAGACTATTGTCTGTCTGTCTACATTCCTTAGATAACTGTTGAGTAATGCTTACCTTAACTGGCTCAGCCTCCACACCCAGATACTACTAGGTGGCCGTGAAGTATCCCTTCATTTTTTCTTTAAATGGACCCTATTTGTAGTACATAGCCATATCGATAATTTAACAATTGTATTTGGTTGTTGCTCATGTAATTGCCGATGTAACCCCCTTTTTTTTTATTGATTAAAGTTGCCTTTGAAATCTAATAAATACAATTACTCCTCAGTTATTTATCCCTGAATATATTCAGAATTTTTTGTCTAAATGTAATAAATTTTAATCTATACAAGAACCATATAAATTTTATTTATTTTTTTATAGTGTGAACAGAGGAAAAAAGAATTATTATTTAATAATAGAAATTTTAAGTGCATAAATTATGAAAAAGAAATTAATTTTATAAAGCTAAATTTTACACTTCTAATCAGAATTTCTGAACCTTATTTAAAATCTCATATAATAAAATTTTTGAAATGATGTCAGAATATAAAGACCTTCATAGTGATATATATTATAATAATCAGTGCCCTCTCTACCCCTATCTGATAAAACAAGCAAAACTCTCTATACATATTGCCACTCAATGCAAGCCAGAGTAATCAATAGATGCCAGAATGCTTGTACATAAAATCCCCATCTAGTATCTTATTCATCCAATATCACCAGACTAGTTTCTGGCTGTGACCTTCGTTAGTGAGGAGCTTTGGATCCAAGAGCATTGCACCTAGATCTTAGGATCTAATGCAACCCTTCAGCACCCACCTTTTATCTCTACTTAACTACAAAACTACGAGTCTTAAACTGAAAACACTATAATATTTTAAATTCAAGCTCATTAGCTTATATAGTTATCTATTAGACACTAGATAGGGATTTATGCACAAGCCTTCTGGCATCCATTGATTACTCTGGTTTGCACTGTATGGCAATACATATAGAGAGTTTTGCCTGTTTTAATAACAGTTATAAGCAAGCATTAGAAATCGTGATTTTGTGATGTTTATTGGCTTAAAACCAATTCTGCCTAATAGGATAGTGATGGCTATGGTTATTAAAGAACCAAATATATAGGTACTAAATTGAATTCTGACCTATATGACTATATAAGCTAATGAGCTTGGATTGAAAAAAATATTATAATGTTTTAGTTTTGTAGTTAAGCAGAGATAAAATGTAGCTGCTGGAGGGTTGCATTAGATCCTAATATCTAGGTGCAGTGCTCTCAGATCTTAGGCTCCTCACTAACGAAGGCCACAAGCCAGAAACTAGTCTGGGGTTATTGAATGAGTAGGCACTAGATAGGGATTTTATGCACAAGCGTTCTGGCATCCATTGATTACTCTGGCTTGCACTGAGTGGCAATACATGTAGAGAGTTTTGCCTGTTTTAATAACAGTTATAAGCAAGCATAATAAATGATGATCATGTACTCCTATCTGCCTTACCAGGACACCCACGAGGCTATTTGAACCTAGAAAAATTTATAAAGGAGGCAGACACATGCAGGAGAGGTTCAACTTTTATTTGACCGATAACCATAGTTGCAAGTTCATGGAAAAACAACTTTAAGATATAAAATATCAATTTTAGAAAATATAAATTAATTTTAAATAAAATTATAAGATAATAAAACAAATCACTGCCAGAACTAATTGAGACAAAAACATTTATTAGCCATATACTATCAAAACAAATTTGAGGATTTAAATCTAACATTTATTATTGAATAGGTTTAATTCATATTTTTCTAAAATTGCACAGATGGATGAAATTTTATATATTTTAATAAAATTTTCATATTTTGTTAAGCACAAATATACTACATTGAACATGCATTTAAAAGATTCAAATGTTTTAATTAAAAGATTCAAATGTTTTAACTCTAGGTCATAAGTTCACATCCAAAACAATGCTAGTTTACTGATATACTGATATGCCCAATGCAAAATGAGAATGTTAGCAAATCAAAAATCATGATTCCAGAAATTTACGTCTGCAACCTGATGTTATTAAATAAGCATAATGATCCTTGTTCATTACAGGAATGTGCGTCTGTCTGGTGAAGGAATCATTTGCATATATTTGGAAAAGAAATGCTCTATATAGAGGAAGAGTGGTCCTTGCTGACTTATAATCCCCATCAAGAGCATAAAAAAAACAATGGCGACGGAATACCTTTACTACCATTTGCAATGTGATTGCTACCATTTTTGGGTCATGCATTCAATTGGGTGATATACTTTGTATACTAAGGTGGCACAAGGAAATAAGAATCCAATGCACCTTCCCAGATTACATTGGCATAAAACACTCATATATCCATCCACCAGCATCGATTCAGCTACAAAATAATTAGCCCAAAATTAACCCTACTTAAACCAACAATCTTAACGAGTCTATGCAATCATTTGCTTTTAACTTTAAATTGCATGAGGATGGTAATGACATTGGCAAACATGTTGTACATAAAATATTTAACAAATAATTTAGAATTTAATTATCAGATAAGAGATTTTCTTTAGGAGAAATAACATTCATATATAAGAATTGAATGTTTGTATTTTAGTAATTAAAAGTTCAAATCTCATTTTAAAAAAAATCATACTTCCCATGGTATTTCTATGAATCCTCCAGATTGCTTCAGGTGCTACATGTTTGTCCATCACCGGTTAGTAGATCTTTCCTATTGGAGTTGAATCCTTTTTGTTATTCTTTGGGAACTACTACCTTGGAGGCCACCTCCTTCAGGGCAACTGACGGCATGAAATCTATTGCATGACCACTACTTTGTGGAAGTCCACAATACAGGTTCAAAAATATTTTTAATCAAAATTAATTCCATTACCTTTCTAAAAGTTTAATCTAATTTCTCATTTTATATTATTTTGTATCCCTTATCACTGAATTCCAGGATCAATCTCTCATGGCTTAGTGTGTTCTCATCGGTAATGATGATTTTTCTTTCTGAACTGTGTGTTCATACACATCTTTATTGGTTAGTTTGCTTTAGAGTGGGAAACACCAAGGTTTTCTTATCACTGGTAATTTTAATTTCTCTTATCTGACTTACAATCTGTTAAATGCCCCAAGGGCCTGTTTGCCAATACATTTCAATAGAAATTCATTTCCATCCTACTATAGTTTAAAAATAACTTAAAAAAAGAAAATAAGTTAACAGTTTTCATTATTTTTTTTTAAGTGTCATAGCATTGGCCGGGATGCGAACCCGCAACCCGGGCAACTGCCTGCAAGTGCAAGTCAGTCACGCTGACCTTTTGATCACCAATGCAAGACTTCATTATTTTTTTTACCTTCCTTAAAATAGTGTTTTGTTTTTAGATTTTTAACTTTTCCATAGCACTTTTAACTTTAAATAATTATTTAATCAGTTTACCATCTGTGCTTTTTATATATCTGTATTGAAGCAATGGATCTGAAATCCAATCCATGCTTCACACCTTCCTATAAGCTTGATTAATATTGTAAACCTAAATTAAGTCTATAGGCCAATGTCAGCAGGGTTTTACATTACAGCTAAAATTAATTACGTTTATTAAATTTGTATTTGCTTGTAAATATTTTCTTTTAAATAAATTCCATTGTAACATTAAATTGCTGTTAAAAATATTACTTGTGAAAACCGTTTAGTCAAACATATATATACGTCAAGCATATATATGAGTTAATGCAAAATTCTGCTGAAATAAAACGCTTATTGTATTAAAAGAAATAAGAATGTATTTTACTTTTAAATCTTGTTCAAATATTTAGTATGATTTGATTTTGAGATAAGTCCACCAACATTTTCTAAAAGAATGTATATATACATTCTTTAATTAGTTAAGCCCATTCAAGTCAAATTAAAGATGGCCTTCTCTTTCTTTTTTTTAATTAATAAAATCCCAAAGTTAAAGAAAGAAATTTAGAGTAAAAAAGTAAAAGTTATTTTTAGAAGGTGTTACTTTGAAATAAAGGAGCATGGGCGGGCTTATCAAGATCTCAGATCATACAAACAATAGAAGGTAGCTGACAGAGAGGGTATAAATAAAAGGGAGAACAAAAGATCAGGCATTCAGATTTTTCCTTTTTGAAAGAGGTCAGTCATTCAGATTTTCCTTTTTGAAAAAGATCGTGCATTCAGATTTTCTTTTTTGAAAGAGGTCAGTCATTCAGATTTTCCTTTTTTGAAAAAGATCGTGCATTCAGATTTTTCCTTTTTGGAAGAGAGCAGTCATTCAGATTTTTCCTTTTTTGAAAAAGATCGTGCATTCAGAGTATTCTTGCGGGCTGTCAGATTGCTCCGTGGAGAACTTTAGAAATTTTGCTATTGCCTGTCGTGATTTTCTTATCTGAAGTCGATGGAGTCTACCATGCTTGGCTAGGCAAAGAATAACTTTGTCTACCGCTGAGGGTTCCTCAATACCAGAAAAATGCCGTAGTATTTACTCAATCGTCATCTGAACTCTGTGCCATGTCTGGAGGACTTTTTGTGAAACCATGCTACCGATTTCCACTTTCCTTGTCCGGTCGAACACATTGCATCAGACGGATCAAGCTACGCCCGTCGATGGAACATGACCAAGGAATAAGGATGGTAATCATATCTCTCCTCATGAACTATTCATTATGCTACCCTTTTTGTCCATACTTTTTATAATTGCTTTCTTGAATATTTATGAAATATTTGCTTAATGATATTTATAATGTAACTATTTTTATTAGACTAGTTAGATATATGTATATGTGATCATCTACCTAGATATTTAACCCCTTTTTCTTCACTATTCTTCATTACTCCCATGTGTAAATATTTTAATTTCATTGCGGTTAAGTTTATTAGTTAATTGTTCATATAAAAATCCCTTTCCAGTTTTATTCATACTTGTAAAATTTAGTACGAGTAAGTTTCTTTTTTTTGTTTGCCACTTTGATCTCCTCGATAACGCTTCTTTTGTCCGCCATTAGCTTCTTACGTATGTCAGATTTAGCGATATACATCTTAAATGATTTTAAACTCTGTTTTAGTGTAAAGCAATTAGAAACTGCTTTGCGAAAGATTTTATTTATTGCACTTTGTCGAGCAGATTCGAGTGACAATGTTTAATCAAACTGGGAAGGAAAGATTTAGACCGCAAGCATATTAATCGGGTTTTCATTGTCTCATTAGTTATTCATAAATTTCTGGGAATAGCGAAGGCCATTAAATTATTAATAATATTTCAAATGTCATTTATTAAAGATATTTATTTAACTAAAAAGCTTGAGTTTGCTAGTTATCTTTCAATGCTTTGTTTTACTTTTAAATGATCCAGGCACGCAGAACACATATTTCTAAGTACTTTTGCAATTTAACTATTTAAGCTCCGCAGGTGGTTCTGTCCATGTCTCCCGCTGATGCTAAGCTCGTGGCTCGGGAAGAAAATATCTATGCGTGTCTCAGATAGTGTTGTTCGGTTGATGATAGCGTCGAGACTAGACGAATAGGGCAGAGGTCACAGTATTCTTGGTTTAATATCTCGCATATGGGTGGCCTCGAGGTACTTTTGCCTAGTATTCGAACTGGGTTAAATCAACATACATCATCTGACCGTCACAGTATTTTTTTAATATCAATTTAAATAAATTGTATTTATTGATCTTTTTTTATATTTCATTTATATGTATACTGTTACAATATATCACATTGTTTCATTATTTTTTTAATAAAATGATAATATATATTCATTTTTTAAAAATCAAATGATTAATTTTTTTATGAAATCATGTGATATGTGAATATCATGTTAGTTTGATTTACTCAACTGATTTTTTTTCATATATATTATTCACATGAGAATAGATCTTGGAACCTTAGTGTATGAGTTTGCCAATCTTTTGCTACATTAAAATAATTATAGCACTAATCTATATAAAGTTTAAATTATTTATATAATAAATTTTTTTAAAAAAAATATGATATTTATGTGTAATCAAACTTTTAAGAGATTTTTAGTCAAAATTTAAAGGTTGTTTTTGACTTGCTTGATTAATAACTAATAAATTTATGTATTTTTACTTATTATTAATAAATATATACTGTACTTTTCAATAGTATTATTTCAAATCTAATAACTGAAACAACTGTCACAAAGACTTTATAAAATTAAGTCTTTGTGACAGTTGTTTCAGTTATTAGATTTGAAATAAGACTATTAAATGAGACAGAAAGTGGAATTGAATGAGACAGAAAGTGGAACTAAATTACTGATGCTGCTAATTATTCATATTATTATATATATATAAATGTATACAATGTATATAATGGAAATATATTTCTCTATTTTTAGACACAAATTGGAGATTTCTTGGGAGAAAATGAAAAGTAAGTATTGCACATCTATCTATTTCTCTACTTATTATGCTTACTTATGTTTTTATGCATGCTTTTATTTATTTTTATATAAGTTAATCTGGGATACAAAACTATTTTTTTCTCATTTCCGACTAAACAATTGAATTAGCAATATTAATCTTACTCCATGTGATATAGAATGTCTTCTTTATTCAGTGTTATTTTCTTTTTAATAAATCAAATTATTAAGGTTCTCATATTATCTTATTTTCTGCCCTATTTTTCTAACATATTTTTTGTAATTTCTGTTACTTTATTTTTCCCTTGTATTTTTTTCAACTAAAAACCTAATGCATATTTCTATAAATTATTTTTTCCTAATCTCTATTCCCATTACAGTAGAGCCATGATATCATTATATTTTGTTCCAAGCCTCCATCTAAATTTTGATTACACTTCTATTGGTAACTAAATTGTAGGTATGCAGTGCTTTTTAATGTATACACATAGGGTATAGCAGAATATTTTTTTCATGTGTATAGTATGTATACACAAATTAACATAATAGTATAAATAAAATTTAAAAACAAAACAAAATATAGCTTTTTATAATAAATTGAAATAGCATATTTTCATATATATTAACTGTTTAAATTTACTCATTCACTTTCATTCAAAAAACAAAAATAGTAGTAAAAAAACCCTGTATCTTATCTTTTTTTAAAATAAAATTAACACTGAAGTATCAAATTATTTTTATAAACTTTAATCGTCTGATGGAATACAATAATGTCTAATAAAAACAGTTTATTGGTTTATATCTTTCATTCATAAATTCAATGCTTTGCCAAAAAAATTATCTTTTAATATGGTTTTAATTTATAACTTTAACCATTTCGAAAAGACAAACAACTGTTGCAAATATGATTGTTTTTTTTTTTTTATTATTTATCTAATGATTCATTCTTTTTGAACATAATAGCACTTCTGATCAAGATTATATTAATAATTTTCATTTTATCATTTATTAAGGAAAATGAAAATTCTCTTAAATTACCCTTAGAAAACATTTAGCAAATGAAGTAGTATACTATATCAAACTTTTAAAAATAAAAACAACTTGTGCTTTCAATATATTTAATCCAAAGAACATAATGACTAAAGAAAATCCATTAAAATTAGTGAAAATGTTGTAAGGCAAAATAATGATAGCTAATATACCGTTTATGATAAATAATATAAAATTTACTAAATTTATGAATTTTAATATTTCTACTTTTTATTTGTTTATATTTTTTATTTATTTATGTAATTTTTTTGAGTAGCATATAAATATTATATATTGATACTGCATATTGCGTCAGCTCTGTAACTAAATCTTGTTCTAATTCTTTTTTTAAGTAATAAATATTAACTATGTCATAAAATAAATATTTTGTAATTATATATTTCACATTTCCATTTACATATTCCATATTTTATATTCTTCACATCATCCTGCTTTATTCGTTCTTTCTTTAGTTTCCGAAGATCCTGTCCTTTGCTTCAAACAACAAATCACATCCCCATTTATTATCATATATAATCCAGATGTAGAAAGGAGTTTGCTGTTAAGTTTTGATTCCTCTTGGAGGCCTTAAAGGAATCAAACAGAGCAAATTCTTAATATCTACTTCATGCATTCTTGTCGTTGCAGCTGTTATTACTTTGTGATTATTCATATAGTATATAAACATGAAGGGACTGCTCACCAACATGCATTAGTCAGCATGGTGAGTTTTTTGGCTTTTGACCTCTGAATTTAAGATCAAGAAACACTATGGTCTTTTCATTTGCTTGATAGCTCTTAACTGAAATATCAGTTGAGTCTTCTTGAAGGTAGAAAGAGTGAAGGTGTATGAATGGGAAAAACATAAATTTACAATCATGACAGATATGAATAAATTATGATCCATATTCCCAGGAGGCTGTAAAATCACCAACCAAGGCAAGCAGTTGGTGGCCGAAGGCTGAAGATGCTAAGAATCCCCTGATTGTAAACCAGGCTGCCATTTGATGATGACAAACTATCTCATATTAAATGGGGCATTTTTGGACTTTGTGAAGTTAGAAGAAAAGGTGAAGAGACAATTGATTTAAAAAATGGACATTTACTTCAAAGGCACAAATATTGGAAGTACAAATGGAATAGGGTTCATTATAAATAAAAAGTGGAAATAGCAGATACCAAATGCAGATAATTCAGGTTTATGTCCCAACAAGTTCTAGTGATCAAGTAATAGAGGATTTTTATATGGATGTATGAAAAGCTTTTGATCAGACCAAACAACATTTTATATTTGTTATGGGAGACTTTAATGCTGGAATTGGTAAACAATTGAAAGATGAAAGTGTTGTAGGTAAATTTGGTTATAGTAATAGAAATGAGAGAGGTCATAAACTTGTGGAATTTGCAGAAAAATAAAAACTTTATATTATGAATTCTTTATTTGAGAAAAATGTTAAAAGGAAATGGACATGGAATATAAATGATATACTTTTAAAAACTGCAACAAAGATAGCTCGTAGAAAATAGCAGCAACTGATCAATAAAATTTTTACTGAGACTAGAGAAAAAATGAAGGGATATGAAAATATATAAAAATGATGCATTAAGAAGGATTGAATTTTTCAAATTTTGTAAAATGGTACAAAAAAAGTGTTAATGTTGATATAAGAAAGTATAATTGTGAACTAGCAAGGAAAGTTGATATTGGTAGGAAAATTATATCTGCAATAAGAAAAATAGATGGAACTAATATTAAAAGAGGGAATTATATCATGAAATGTGTCGAAGTTCTATGAAGCATTATATAGTTATAAAGAAAAAGCACCTCCTATAGCTGTTATATCTTCTGAATTGCCCAGGATTTTAAATGAAGAAGTGAGATATGCAATTAAATTTATGAATAAAGGAAAAGCTCCAGTTAATGATAAAATTTATAATTGATATCTTAAAAGAAGCAGGTGAAGAAATAGACATTTTTTTGACAAATTATATACCAAATGTCTAAATGATAAAGTTGTACCACATGATTGGAAGAATGCCATATTAATATTATTATTTAAAAAAAGTGATGAAGATTTTAGAAATTACAGACCTATGATCAGTTTTGTACAAAATTTTTCCCAAGATAATTACAATTCATCTATAGAGAACTTTGGATTTCAACCAACCAAAAAAAAAAAAAAAAAGCTCGATTTAAAAGTGGTTTTAGT
Organism: Epiperipatus broadwayi; assembly: GCA_028023455.1. Lineage (NCBI taxonomy): Eukaryota > Metazoa > Onychophora > Udeonychophora > Euonychophora > Peripatidae > Epiperipatus > Epiperipatus broadwayi. The sequence continues at coordinate 319,686 of JAQFVV010000607.1, forward strand.
ACAGTGGATCATATCCAAGAATTGAGAGAAGCTATAGAAAGGACAAATGATTATGAGTTGGCATTATGCTTTGGATTTGTAAATTACGAAAAGGCATTTTCTATAAGCATTTCTTCAGTGATTAAAGCATTGGATCATCAAGGTATAGACCCAGGATATTGTCATATTTTGAAGAATATTTATAAAAATGCAACAGCAATAATTAGATAATATAATGATATTAGGAAAGTTAACATTGAAAAGTATGTATCTCCAAAACTTATTACAGCAATGCGGCAAGAAGTATTTTATGGATTAAAATGGGAAGCTAAAGGAGTAAAAGTAAATGGAGATTATTTAAGTCATTTAGATTTTGTAGATGATGTAATTGTTTTTACAAATAATGCTTCAGAGTTTTAAGAAATGTTACAAGAAATTAAAGTAAGAAATTGGTACTAAAGGTAAATGTTAAAAAGACTAAAATATTGTTCAATGGATTTTCTCAAAAGATTGATAATGATGAGTTAGAAGAAGGTAACAACTACAGATACCTTGGTCAGATTATTATTACAGATGGAAACATAATGGATGAAATTAATCATAGAATTAAACTTGTTTGGGAGTGCTTTTGATAGAAATAACTTAATATTAAAAGGAAGTATGCCTATGGGTTTGAAAAATAAAAGGAAAGTTTTTAATAAATGTGTTTTATCAATTCTTACTTATGGATCTGAGACTTGGACACTTAATAGAAGAGCAATACAGAGATTTTAGACCACTTGAATTATAGAGAGATGCATGTTAGGAGTAACAAAAAGAGATCCTAATCACAATATATGGGCAAGAGAACAAACAGGTATTACTGATGTTGTTGAAAGGATTAAAAGACTGAAGTGGGGTTGGACTGGACATATTGCAAGAAGAAATGTTTATATATGGATGGTTGTAATCTTAAACTGGATTCCAAAAGATTGTAAAAGACCCAAAAGAGATCACATGTGAGATGGATTGATGAAATAAGGAAGTGTGCAGGAATGATGTGGAGAGAGAAACTAGAGATCAGAGAAGATGGATTGAACTTGGAGAGACCTTCATCCAGCAGTGGATGGATAATGATTGACAATTATGATGATGATATATCCTCCACTCTATATATTTTTTTGCTTTTATTCACTCAGTATGTTTTTTTGCACTCCATATTTTTTTTTCATATTTTCTTATATTTATTGTCTATAATTCTATTTATTCTTTTATTCTAATCTCAGTACTGCTCTTTCCTGAGAATTTTTTTTTTTTTTTTTGAATACCATTTTCTAAGTACTTACTTAAAAAAAATTCACTACCTAACAAATTAAGAAACTTCACCATTTCTTTAAATCCATCTAGTCTTCCTACTTTTCCAAGTTATCCGATGATTTGCAGATCTCATCTTCATTCATAAGTGATAATCTATTAAACAAATTTAATTTAGTATTTTCTCTTTTAATATAGAAACTCAACCATCCTATCTTTCTGTGAGTAGTCTCCACTGCTTTCCACACATTTATTCCAATTTCATATTTCCCAGTTTTTCTTTTTTATATAGTTTATTAATCTTTTTTACCAAATAAATTACCTCAGTATTATATATTAAACTTAAGATATTCAGTACTGAAGTATCTCTATTTAGTCTAATATGGAACTAAGATTTGTCACATGTTGCATAATCTCCATTTAATAAAAAAAATAGCTGAAAATATTTTTTGTCATTTATTTTAAATTATGAGTTAAAATAATTATCATATATACATGTTAGAATCTATATAATATGTGTATAAGATTAAATATTATTTAATAATAATTCATTGAGAGATTTTAATTATGAACAGACAATATGATTCATATATATATGAAGTAATATTTTCTGAATAACACAATAGCAATTATAATGCGCTTCAAACACTCGTTGGTGAAATTAGAAAAATCGTAGTTAAATATTAGGCTTAGCGCTTTTGAGATCTTTTAACCCCATATTCGTAGTCAAAGAATCAGAAATATTGTAGAGTTATTGATGTTTGCTAATATATGTAAATTAGTCTTCATATGCAAAACAATTTTACTATCAAAAGATTAATCAGCTCTATCAATTTTTAGAGATAGAGAAACACGTGTCTTTTCTATTAATGGTGATCGTTTATGCTGTAGTATGCCTCCTTTTTTTTATTTTTTTGCAGTTGTTTCTCTCAGTACACACAATCTGAGGGTTGGAGGGTTCAAACTTGTGAGCCCCTGCTTTTTTGTGTATAATTATTTTATTTATTTATATGTATATGTATGAATTTTTTAAAAAAAATGTGTGTTCATTTGGTAATATATTCATTCATTCATAAATTTATTTATAAATATATATATATATATATATATGAGGCTTTATAAAATATATATATGAAAATATTTGTATTTGTTTAAATTTTTGTCAATTTTAGATTAAACAAAGAAGTCATGTATGCTTATGTAGATCAAATGGATTTTTCTGGGAAAGATTTTGTTTCAGCATTAAGAACATTTCTTGAAGGCTTCAGATTACCAGGTGAAGCTCAGAAAATTGATAGACTAATGGAAAAATTTGCCAGCAGATATTGTGAAAACAATCAGAAGTAAGTTGCCTTTTTTTAAACTGTTAAAGTGAAGTTTTCATAGGTGAAAGATGTGTAAATAATTTTTGGTTACATATAAAATACTGTATGTTAAGTTTTCTATTCAAAAGCATGTTGTCATTGGTAATTTGTTGTTTTTTTGCAATACAAAATTGACAAGGGTAGCAATTTCCATAATAACTATTTAAATTAGTACTTGATATTAATAACACTGCTGAGCACTGACTATTTATTATTAAACCAATCTTCTGATATGATGTTGGCTTTTCTCCTCACTCAATACACCAACTCTTTTGTTTATTTTTATCTGGATAAAATATACCTAATTCAAAGAATTATTGGTTTCTTCACTGTAAGAATACAAGATATGATTGAAACTACACAAATTTAACAATTACTATAGAAATATAATCTTTAATATGCTAGTAATTACTGAAACAAAATTTAATTACAGTAGTATCATGTGATGTTTAGTGGAGTAATGCATATATTTAGTAGTTCTTGACTCTATGATTAGTTCCTGCAAAAGTAGTTGCTGATTCAATTATTAAAGAGATTTCTTTTGGCAATTGTCTAGAATTATCTGAAACACTTATAATCATTCTATGCCTATTTCATACATCAAATATTTGTATGTGCAATTTACTTATAACAAAAATGGATCAGTAAACTACAGTATTACCAAGTAAGTTACCATTTTCCTTGTATTATTATAGGAAATTTTAATTGCCAGAGTGCATTTTTCAGATGGCTTAAAGCAACTCTTCTGTGTTTTCATTTCATTTCTGGTCTCATATGTTACATCATTTACAATTAAATGTAATGAACTTTGATTTATGCATTATGAAGAGGATCTCCTATGATCACCAATGACTTTTCAAGAACTGTTATTGTCAGTTTTATGCCTGGCTTTGTATCAACTTTGCTGTAACAATATGTTAACTAACTTATTTGCAATTCCTATTAATTATGCAGTCATCTAATGAATGAAATGTTCCTGATCATCTTGTAAAGTCAACTTGTTTGACAATCAATTTTAATAGTTTTTATAATACTGTCAGGAAAATGTTAAGATATAAAACCATATGCCCAAAGATCATTATATTGTCAAGGGGGTGTTCTCTCTGGATTCTACTAGATAATGTAATCAGTGGTCATTTTAAATCTTTATGCAAAAAGTTTTTCTGTTGGAGATATTGTAAGACCCAAAACCTATCTCGTTTACTTTTAAGATCTATAACAGCAAATTGACAATTTCAAATCAACAGTAACATTGGCTTTTCAGTTTATTTATCATCAAGTATTTATAAATTCTTGAAATAAGCAATTGCTAATCATTTATTGAAATTCTGCAATAATTTAACTAAACAATATGTTAATTTTCCAAATCAGCTTTTCCTTCCAGTTTCTCATATTATCTCCTTACTTAGTAACATCCATAATATTTATTAATGTTACTCATAGTACTCAATTTTGTAGAAAGTCTAATCAGAAAACTGCAACTGAAGAAGATGTTATGTGTTCAAATAGTTTCCTCACAGACAATTCAGAAATGTACTGAGTTTGTACTTAGAGACCTTGGGCAAAAAGACATTATTTTCAAACTAAATCACTTGACTGAACCTGCACATCCTATGACAATGTCACACTGGAAAGTTTCTCATGTTTCAGCTAACACATTTTTTGAAAATAAAAATGGATTTTCTGAGAGAGAGTTATGGGAATCAACTTTTGGAATTTCTCATTCTAGGCAATTGTTGCCATCTATTTCTCATCAATTGCTTCAACAAATCTTCTTAGTAACATTTGTTACCAGCACTAGAGAGAATTTAAAACATGCCATTCTCTTCCAGAACAAAAACCATTGTTTTCAGCTACCATTGCAGATAAAATATTTGTCTTATGATTCCTAAAAGAGTCCAAGAAATCAGATAAAGTTAGACTTCAGTTTGAAGCAGAACAGAATGAAAAATTAAAACTTCTTTCTGAAGAAAATTTGCCAGCAGAAGAACAGCTAAGGCTGAAAGTTGCATTTACTGAAGAATATCTTTCTGTGATTCAAAGTCAAAAATTGGAGGAACTAAAATGCTCATTTTTAATATTGTTTGTGATTTAATGGGTATCGTACTTATCATATCCTTACTTATTTCCTTCATGGGAGATTCTGTCAAATAAGTTTTAATTAGACATAGTAACAAAGTTGCTCCAGAAGAGATAGATGTGAGCTTTAATGATATGATATAAAAGCGGTGGAAGGAGCTAAATAAGAATTTCAAGAAATAGTTTAATTTCTAAGAAATCCAGAGAAATTTTCTGTTCTTAGAGGAAAATTACCTAAAGGTATATTGTTAGTTGGTCCTTCAGGTAAAGGTAAAATTCTTTTGGCTTGAGCTGTAGCTGGAGAAACAGGCATTCCATTTTTCATGCAGCCGGACTTGAATTTGATGAAATTTTAGTTGAGGCAAGGTACAAGAAGAGTTCAAGATTTGTTCAATATAGCCAAAGTCCATGCTCCTAGTGTTATTTTTATTGATGAAATTGATTCTGTTGGAGTTAAAAGGATGATCATTTTCATTGCTTTTTCATGCAAACTTTGGTATTCATTTTTCATTTTGGTTCTAAATTTATTTAAATTCATTATGGGAATGTTTGATTTTAATGTCGAATCTGAATTTATTTCTAAGATCATGTGATGTTTATTTCTAAGATTTCTGAAAAGATTTGTAATCCATAAATTCATCTCGCACAAGTTCATTTTGGTTTAAAAATATTTTTCAAAACCATCATACAATGACAGATAATTTTATTTAACTTAAATTTGTTCATGCCTTGGTGCTTATTAATAAAATCATAATAAGTAACAAACAGATCGCATTTGCTTTCTTTTACACTATCAAGCCAAAATGGAATTTTTTAAAAAAATCAGTCTATTTTATTATATAAATAAAATATATTCTTTTCACTTCCCTGTAGACTTAAATTTAAATCATTAATGTAGGAAAATATATCACTTAGGTAAATTAGTTTTGCAACCCATTCAATTTCATGAAAATAATTTGCAAATGATTTTTTTCCAGCCTAGAATATTTCTACTTCTGTTCTTAATTTAAATAGCCTGCTTAGCATTTTATCTTGAGGGAACCATCTGATTTCAGCAAAGAAGTAATAATTCCTCATGTTCTGCTTCAACTTCTTGACAACATAGTGCCATTAGTCTGGAGTTTAGATCACTTTTTTTAATGAGATTTACGATTTTTATTGATTCAGCTAAGACTGGGGATATATTTTTAGTTGCTAAATGCTGCCAATGTATTATGCAATAAGTAATTAATAAACCAAGGATCGCTACTTCTTGAATTTTTTTAATAACATCATAATGTCATATTAACTTCTCCATCAGTATATAAACCTACACAATATTTCCAATCGAAATCATGTTTGTTAATGTAAGAATTTAGTGATTAAAAATTTCAGTGCTTGTTCTATATTAATCTAGTTCTACACATTACATAAATTTTTTGTTGATGTCTTCAGAAATAAAGTCAATATATCTAATGTAATAGATTAATATAGCTTTTTTGAATTATCAGATGATTCATCAATTTGAATTGCAAATATTTTTGATTGCTTAATCTTATTTATTAGCTGGTTCTAGTTTTCTGACAATAATAGCAATTCACTTTCTAGTAGTATCATTAGAAAAAGGAAGAGGTATTGATTTGATTTTATCAGCAATCAATAATCCAAACATTTTTGAACATACATCTAATAAAGTTAATTTTATCAAAGTTTCTGCAATAGTAAATGATTTTTTGGTTTCAGCAATCCGAAGTATTATCAAATAGGAACTAAAAATTCTAATAGAGATTTATTCTGAACAAAAGTTAGTTAACATTTTTTTTTCTGTAAAACCAATTCTTGCTTTTTAAGTTCATTCTGAATGTTTTAACTTCAAATGTCATAACATTTTTGATAATATTATTGCATCATTAGATCGAACATCATCATGTATCACACATATCAGGTATACATCCTGTTCTGAAAAGTTAGGCCAAAAAATAAATCCGTACCACAGATATTCATCATTGTAACATCTTATGAAAGGGGATTTTCTCTTTTCCTAGTAGGCTCCCAATTTCAGTTTCATTTGATTTTTCTTGAGAGGTTGAACTCTTATTTAAAAAATGAAATAATGTATCTTGTCCCTTTGTGTTCATTTTATTAAAAGGTAAAAATATTTATTGTATTATATTTCAAATTTATATTAATATTTTATATATTTTTTGTAATTTTTAAATTCACCAAATCCTTGTTAAGTATATAATTTTATAATGAATAAAAAATGCACACAAAAGCTTCCAATAGTTAGTTTAAAGTGCTACTTTGCTCTAACATTGCTATGATTTTAAGGTGGTGTTATTTTGTTTTTAGAGTATATAATTTTTTAATACGTCAAAATAAACTTTTTTTTTTTGGTTTATTTAAAGGAACAAAATAATTCATTACAGAATTTATTAAATATTCCAGTTTGTTTTTATATCATTACAAATTATTTTAAAAAAAATTTTTTTTTAATAATATTAAATTTAAGTTTTTCATTTTACTGTCTCTCTATTATACTTTAATCTCATTATAATAAATAACTAATAAATATACCATTGAATTTACTTTCTTTTTTATTTTACTGCATTTTTATAGAATTAAAAAAGAAAAATTCAAACTATTAGTTATTTAAAAATGTGTCATTTTGTGAAGTCTGACTAACAATGCAAATTGTATGATATGGCAGAACGTGCATGAGATCAGAATCACATTAGATTTATTTTCATTGGAAATTAGTTTTCAAGTTTATTTTGTAATTATCAAATTACAGATATTTTTCATGGACCAGTAAAATTTTTCCATGGACCGGCTGTGAGAAACACTGATTTAAAAGATATTAATGACAACATTATCTTCTGATGTATCATTTAATATTTTAGTAACATATGGTATTTGAACTTCAGTTTTAGAGTTCAATATTCTACAGTACATTTTATACTTCTTACAAAAGGAATTTTTTGTCTATGACAATTTTAATCTAAGAAAGAATTCAGAAGGTTTCACTGTAATTATTTAGGGAAAGATGCTAATAAATGCCTATAGAGAAATGATATTATCTTATAGGCATTTAGATTATCTTGTTTCTATCAAAGCAAAATCTTTGATAATATAAGTATAATAGAGATTCAAAGAAAAACAAAAGGAGAGCAGATGCACTCATCTCTCAAACGTGTTCATATTATATACCTAGTGTAACGAGCACAGACGTTCGTTACATTGTTTTTTTATATATAATTATTAAACAAGTTAAAATAAAAAGTTCGCATTTAAAAACTTTCTTTAAAAATTAAAAATTGAAATTAAAATATCGTCTTAAACTCTTATATATTAAGTCGCACAGATAATAAAAATTATTAAAATAAAATTTTTATTAAAGAAAAAGGTATTTTTAAAACTAAATTTTAAAAAGATTTGGAGATAAAATTATATCTCTAAATCTGTCTTTAAATATATTTTTGATTTGGAAAACAGGGTAATTAATTAGAAATGGAAATGATTGTTAATTAGTTAAATGTAAACCAGCCTTCGGCATTTAAATGTAAAAACACCTGTCAGATAAGAAAACAATAAAAACTGTTAGCAAATAAGAAGAAATCCCTTCAGTTCTGCTAAGAAAGAGAAAAAAATGGGCCATCGTTTATACAATGAGGACCAACTACACGAAAAACAAAATCTCCAAAGGATAAATAAATAAATCAACCGGATACTAATCTTCGGACGACGTGGGAATTCACGTTTAAACGGCCAGGAATATAATAGGATGAACTATTTCAATAACCGTAAGAACTTTAAAATTTATGAACAGTAAATTAAAAACTTTTCATATTTAAAATGATTTTAATATTATTCTATCTGACCAACAATATTTATTAATTGGTTATAATTTTATTTAATGTATTTAATTTGTAAAATCATTTCCATTTATTTATTTATTTATTTAATTTTGTTCTTTAAGTTGTTATGATTTCTGTTTTCCGTTAAATAAATTATAAAAAAATGTTAAACTTGAGTCGGGCGTGAATGGCTGTATCGATTTGTAAAGATAATTAAGGGAGGGTAATCTTGGGTTGTTCATTTCGTGGTTGAATTGGTTCAATGGATTGGATATATTTATGTAATTAGTAGGTGTAAGCATGAGATCCGCTACGGGCAGGATTATAAAATACGCCACACACCCTCTGTTTGCCTATGGATGGGTTTGTAAGTCGGCAGAAGACCGCAGCCCATTCCTATGGAGTTTTTAGTTTATTGATCTACTTGCCCACAGATGTCACATTCCTGTGGGTGGAGAGTCAATGTCGTTTTTCTTTCTTCATATTGTTCAGATGTACATTCCTGACAATATAATTGTGTTGTCAGGATCATGCTACATTGAATACATGAATGTATCAGATGGATTGGCGCCGGTTGATTGCGAAATGTGTTGCCTAGGGTTAAATAGGGATAGAATATTTTATTTTCGAATGCAGATCTATATAGTATATTCAGGCTCGATCCTATAAAACTATTAAATTGAAGTTGTTTATAGACGCTTGCATAGATTGGCTATCGGTTAAATATGTTTGCGTTTTCATATTTGATCAAAATATATAGACATTCGACAAATACTGATACCTTACGGTGAGTATCTAAAAGGTATTTATTCGGATGTCTTTTAAGTTATTGGTGACGATGCAGGTATCTTACGATGAATACTAGAGGGTTTCTTATATTTCCCTCTGCAATTGTCAGTAATCAATAACTTTGTATTTTGATCGTTTATGTTTACTTTGAAATGTTTTTGACCGTTGAAATCTATGTAACCGATCTATAGCAACATATTAAACAGGTTAATATAATCCCATCTGTGCGAACTTGATTAAAAATGTAAATTTATAATATAATAGTAATGCAATGTAAATTAAAGTAAAATCAAAGTAAAAAAAAATAATGTTAAATGTTAAATTAAATGTAAATCACTAAAGTAATTTTAAACCTTATATATATGTGCATAAATAAATGTTTGTATGTTAATTACTGGCAGTGGCTTATTTTATTCCTTTTTTTATATATACTCTTAGATTATCTTATTAAATCTCTGCTATTCCACTGAGCTAGTGACATGGGCTAACGACCGGAACCAAAATATTTAAAAAAAATTTTTTTTTATTTTTTTGACTTACGTATCTGCCTACTTTATAAATTTTTCTAGGTTCAAATGCCTAGATGGCGCCCGTAGTGCAGTTTACGTTAAGTCACCATTTTCCGGATCGTTACAATGGCGCAACCAACTGGGCCGATCTTTAATAAACCACAAATACCCTGAGCAAATTTTGTCAAAATGAAATAAATGTTTTATCTGCTTACATAAGTCGGATATTTTTAAATTTTATAAAAGCACTGCCAGGAAGAAATTGCGCATATATATTAAATACGAGAAAGTATAAAATAATTTTAAAACTAATTTTTGTAAATTAAAAAGAAAATCAAAAGGTTGCATTGGATATGTTTTTTTTTTGTTAATATATATTTATGCGTTAACGTGTATAGGCGCATAGCCACGGAAGTTTATGATCGAAATGTGGTACCTTACGATGAGTACCGTTGGGAATTTACGTCAGTGTAATCCTATTTATGCATTTCAATCAGTCATAAATAAGTTGGTGGTAGTTATAATTGTGCTGCAAATATACACGTATAAATCCCTTATCTTAGAACATATTTATCTCAATGCAACCTTCCTAAATAAGTTAAATAATTTGTTTGTCATGCCGTAAATAAAAATCAAATGGATAAAATAAAATAGAATTCTCAGGGGGAGGGTGTAAGCGTAAATGGTCCTTAGGTGGCGATGGTCAACATTTCTTTTTCTTTTGTATAGAGTTTTTGTAAAATTATTAACTGAATGTTTGTAAATTTTGTTAATACCAGTAATGTACTAACCCTAAGTAAAATATTTTTTTTTTTGATCATTTTTTTTTAAGTAACTTTACTGATATATGTGCGAGCACAGGCGTTAGTTACATTGTTTTTTATATATAATTATTAAACAAGTTAAAATAAAAAGTTCGCATTTAAAAGCTTTCTTTAAAAATTAAAAATTGAAATTAAAATATCGTCTTAAACTCTTATATATTAAATCGCTTTGAATAATAAAAATTATTAAAATAAAATTTTTATTAAAGAAAAAGGTATTTTTAAAACTAAATTTTAAAAAGATTTGGAGATAAAATTATATCTCTAAATCTGTCTTTAAATATATTTTTGATTTGGAAAACAGGGTAATTAATTAGAAATGGAAATGATTGTTAATTAGTTAAATGTAAACCAGCCTTCGGCATTTAAATGTAAAAACACCTGTCAGATAAGAAAACAATAAAAACTGTTAGCAAAGACGCACAGCTTCAATCCCTTCAGTTCTGCTAAGAAAGAGAAAAAAATGGGCCATCGTTTATACAATGAGGACCAACTACACGAAAAACAAAATCTCCAAAGGATAAATAAATAAATCAACCGGATACTAATCTTCGGACGACGTGGGAATTCACGTTTAAACGGCCAGGAATATAATAGGATGAACTATTTCAATAACCGTAAGAATATTAAAATATGCAATACGTATATGTACTTTTCCCCAAAAATAATATTTTAAAACTATTCAATAATTTCAACTTTTATAAAGTATAATGTTAAATAAAATTTTATGATTCTTTTGCCATTTTAACTCATTACTTTTCTTTACTTATTATTCCTATTCCGTTATGAAAACTACTACCTACAAAAGTTATTTTAACCCCATTTAATTTCAGTAAAAACAAATGACCAATTTTTTAAAACAAAAAAATAATAACGATTCAAAAACTCTCCTATACCTCATCATCTATTTACAATAAGCCTTCAATCAAAATATAAATTTCTATGTAAACTTAACGTAACTCATCTAATAAAAATAAAATAAAATATAGACCTCATATACTTCTTACTAACTTTAAAAGAAATACATAAATAACTTCCACTAGTATAATAAATCTGATTTCTAATATTGGAACAGAAACATTGAAATTCATTCACGAAAGAATCATATAATTATTTCCAAGGTATCATATTACATTGTACTAAATTTATATCATCAATTTAAAATATGCATATTAAAATAAAACTGCTATTTTTAATCTTGTGTGTGTATATTATTTAAACATTAATCCATTCATTCAATAATCATATAACATTTGGTTGATCTAAAGAAAACATAGTAAATACATCAAATCATTATTATTATTACACAATTTTACCCTAAATAATACTTCAATGTACAGTCCGTCACAAGATGTCCTCCAGGATTCCAGCTTACAAAATAATTTCACATTTACACTCAACAATCATTCTTTAAAATATTACGTGTTGTATAATTATAAAATAAACTTTATGCAATAAAAATTATATTAGTATTTAGTTATTATTTTTCTAAAAAATGTAAATGTACCTTTCCTATCTTTAATAAACCAATAATTAATTTAATATTTATGTTAGTTAATAATTGAGACATATTACATTAACATCCAACGGTGTTTTCATTCAGTTGTTATTGTTCTTTTTCCTAGGCACAAATTTTCACTAAACATTACTTCTTTTTCCGGTACATCACGTGTTCTTTAAAAGTTTTTATGACAAAAATGAAAAACGTTCTTTTTTTAAAAATAAAATAAAAGTTAGTTCCATAATAAGAGAAATAATATTATAATAGTTTATGAAATCCATGTTCTTTTCTTCTAAATGAAAAAATTATTTTAAAGTTATTATTCTTAGTATTAGTCTATAATTTATGAAGTTCTTGTTTAATTATTTTCTAACTTTTAATTGGATATCCACATGTAAATTGATTTACTTGCAGTCCCGTAACAGCTATTTAGGTAAGATTACTTTTAAAGTCTTCTATACGACCAGCGTTTAGACTTTAATAATTCAATAATTTATTATAAGTATTTCTTGGCCAATTAACTTCCGATTTATTTGCCTTATAAAACTATCAAAAATTTAGTCTTCTAAACTATAAAGACTTTTTTCTAACACAAGGCAAATAAATTTTAATTGACAACCCCCCTTATTGAAATTATACATTATTGAATTATTAAAGTCTAAACGCTGGTCGTATAGAAGACTTTAAAAGTAATCTTACCCTAAATAGCTGTTACGGAATGCAAATCAATTTACATGTGGATATCAATTAAAGTTAGAAAATAATTAAACAAGAACTTTATAAATTATAGACTAATACTTAAGAATAACTAACTTTAAAATAATATTCATTTAAAGAAAAAGAATATCAGATTTCATAAACTATTATAATATTATTTTCTTCTTAATTAAATGGAACTTTTAACTTTTATTTTTATTTTTAAAAAAAGAACGTTTTTCATTTTTGTACATAAAACAAGAAACACGTAGAACTACCGGAAAAAGAAATAATGTTTAGTGAAAGTTGTGCCTAAGAAAAAATTTTAATAGCAACTTTGAATGAAAAACACCGTTGGATAATTTTACATAATATGTCTCAATTATTAAGCATTAACATAAATATTAATTAATTATTAAGTTTATTAAAAAATAGGAAAATTTTATTTACATTTTAGAAAAATAATAAACTAATATAATTTTATTGCAATAAAAAGTAAATAATTATACAACACGTAATAGTAAAATGATTGATAAAATCTTAAATATGAAATTATTATTTTATGCTTCGTCTGGAGAAATATGTGACGAAGAGACTATATTTTATTGAAATGTTATTTTAGGGTAAATTATTGTAATAATAATAATGATTTGTGTATTTATGTTTTCTTTAGATCAATAAATAATTATATGATTATTGAAATGAATGGATTAATATTTAAATAATATACACACACAAGATTAGAGAATAGCAAGTTTTATTTACAATATGCATATTTTTAAATTGATGATATGACAGTACAATGTAATATAATACCTTTGGAAAATGAGTATGATTCTTTCGTGAATAATTTTCAATGTTTCTGTTGAAATATTAAATCGAATTTATTAAACCATTTAGAAATGGGAAGTTATTTTATATGACTCTTTAAAATTTAGTAGAAAAATATATGAGATCTATATTTTATTTTATTTTATTAGATGAATTACATTAAGTTACATAGAAATTTATATTTTGATTGAAAACTTATTATAAATAAATGATGAGTATAGAAAGGATTTTGAATCGTTATTATTTTTTTGTTTTTAAAATTGGTCAGTTTATTTTACTGAAGAGTAAATGGGAATTTAAAACTAACTTTGTAGGTAGTATTTTTATAACGGATTAGAATAATAAATAAAGAAAAATAAATGAAATTAAAATGGCAAAGAATCATAAAATTATTTAACATTATACTTTATAAAAAGTTGAAATTATTGAATAGTTTTAAAATATTTTAAAGTACATATACATATTGCATATTTTAATATGCGATTTATTGAAATAGTTCATCTATTATATTCTAGCGTTTAAAAACGATGAATTTTAAAAAAAATAATCGAAGACAAAAATATCGACATTTATTTTATTTATCCTTTGGAAAATTTTGATTTTACGTGTAGTTGTCCTCATTTCTTATAAGCGATATTATTTTTCTCTTTCTGCTTTAAAGACTGAAAGTTTCTTCTTTTTGCTAACAGTTTTGTGACGAATGTTTTTTGACTAGAAATGCGAGAAATAGTTTATTTAACTAATTAACAATCATTTCCATTTCTAATTAATTACCTGTTTTCCAAATCAAAATATATTTAAGACAGATTTAGAGAGATATGTTTTATCTCAAATCTTTTAAAATTTAGTTTTAAAAAATACCTTTTCTTTTAATAAAATTTTATTTTAATAATTTTATTATCTGTCGCGACTTTTAATTATAAGTTTAAAACGATTTAATTTCAATTTTAATTTTTAAAGAAAGTTTTAAATATCGCGAACTTTGGTACAACTGTTTAATAATTATATATAAAAAAACAATGTAGCTGGACGTCCGTAACTAAGATTACATATCAGTAAGTTACTTAAAAAATGATCAAAAAAATATTTAAAAAATTTAGGGTTAATAATGCGGTATTATAAAATTTAAACGACCGATTAATAATTTTTTAAAAACTCTATACAAAAAGAAAGAAAATATTGACCATAAAATACCTAGAGACCATTTACGTTTACCCCTCCCCGAGAATTCTATTTTATTTTATCCATTTGATTTTTATTTGCGACCATGACAAACAAATTATTTAACTATTTAGGAATTTTATTGAACTAGTATGTTCTAAGATAGAGGATTTATGCGTGTATATTTGCGGCACATTATAACTACCGCCAACTTATTTATGACTGATTGAAATCATAAATAAATTACACTTGGCGTAAAATAGCGGTACTTCATCGTAGACTACCACATTCGATCATAAAACGCTCGTGGCTTTATCTTTTTAATCTGCGATTGCTTTTTTATAAATATATATTAACAAAAAAAAAAACATATCCAATGCAACCTTTTGATTTTCTTTAATTTACAAAAATTAGTTTTAAAATTATTTTTATATACTTTTCGTATTTATATATATCTTAATTTCTTTTCACAACTTGTCATTTTATAAAATTTAAAAATATCCGACTTAAAAATAATAAGCCCAGACAAAATTTATTTATTTCATTTACGGCAAAATTGCTCAGAAATTTATTGTGGATTTATTAAAGATCGACTAATTAATTTAAAACCATTAAATAGCGATCGAATGAGTAACTAACGTAAACTTGCACTTCTTTTAGCGCTATCTAAAAACATTTGAAATTTTCTAAAAATTTATAAAATAGACGAATCATAAGTCAAAAATAAAAAAAAATTTTTTTAAATATTTTAGTTCGGTCGATTGATATATGTCCTAGCTCATTAAAATAGCTAGAGGAATTTAATAAGATAATCTAAAATATATATAAAAAAGGAATATAAGCCACTGCCAACAATTAACATACAAACATTTATTTATGCATATATAGGTTTAATTAAGCGAGTGATTTTTGACTAATTTGTATTTAACATTATTTTTTCACTTTGATTTTACTTAATTTTTGCATTTACGTACCTAATATATTATAAATTTACATTTTTAATAGTTAAAACACGAAAATGGGATTATATTAACCTGTTTAATATGATGTTACTTTATGGAAAATTCGATTCCCTTTCCTTGATCAAAAACATTTCAAAAATAAACATAAGCGATCAAAAATACAAAAATTATTGATTGCGGTAATTTACAGAGGAAAATATAAAAACCTCTAATATTCATCATTAGGTACACTGCATCGTCACCAATAACCAAAAGACGTCGGATAAATACAGCACAGACTACTTTCGCACGTAGATATCGGTATTTGTCAGGTGTGCTATATTTTGATCAGATATGAAAACATAGGCATATTTGGCCCGATAATATCTATATAACTTGTCTATAAATGCTTCAATTTAATAGTTTTGATTCGGCCTGAATATACTATATAGATCTGCATTCGAAAATAAAATATTCTATCTAACAACCTAGGCAACATTGCATAATCAACGGCGCCATATATCTATTACATTCATTATGTATTCCAATGCGAAAAGCGTGATGCGACAACACAATTATATTGTCAGAATGTACATCTGAGTAATATGAAAGAAGAAAAGCGACATTATCTCCACTACAGAATCATCTAGTAGTGCAAATAGATCAATAAACTAGAAACTCCATAAGAATGAACTGCGATCTCTCTGCGGCCGATACGAGCCCCATCCATAGGCGAGCAGAGAGTAATAATAGCTTATTTTATAATGCAACATTTTAGTCTCATGCTTACGCTGCTTAATTACATAAATATATCGATCCGTTGAACTTAATTCGGCCGCGTAAATAGTACACTCAAGATACCCACTCACTTAATTATCTTTACCAATCGATACCCGATCATTCAGTAGCCCGACTCGAAATTTGTAACATTTTTTTATAATTTACTTATGCGGACAACGAAATCATAACGACTTAAAGACAAAATTAAATAAAATAAATAAATAAATGAAATGTTTTACAAATTAAATGCATTAAATAAGATTATAACCGATGTAAAATATTAATGGTCGAGATAAGAATAATATTAAAAATCATTTTAAATATGAAAGTTTTTACATTTACTATTCATAAATTTTAAAAATTTCACAGTTATTGGATTCCTCTATTATATTCCCTGGCGTTTAAGCGTCTTCCCCGTCGTCAGTAGTATCGGTTGTTTGTCCTTTGGAATTTTGTTTTTTTGCGTGTAGTTGGTCCTCTGCATAAAAGCGATGTATCTTTTCTTAGCAAGAACTGAAGGATTTCTTCTTATTTGCTAACGAGATTTTGTGTTTTCTTATCTGACCAGGTGTTTACGATTTAAATGCGCGCGAGGCTGGAACATATTGTGAATTTTAACAATCATTTCCATTCATGAATTAATTGCCCTGTTTTCAAATCAAAAATATGTTAAAAGACGAATTTTTAGAAATAATTTTATTTGCTTCCAAATCTTTTAAAAAATTTTAGTTTTAAAAAATACCTTTTCTTTTAATAAAATTTTATTTTAATAATTTTTTATTATCTGTACTTTTTTTATATATAAGAGATTTAAAAACGATATTTAATTATCAATTTTTAATTTTAAAGAAA